>OY282512.1:89012900-89457125 GCA_958296145.1 Hydrotaea cyrtoneurina
ACCTATCGGTATTTTACTCACTCAACAGCGATTTGGTGAGTGGGACCAAATGAATAGAGTAGATGCTAATGCATACAAACGTTCTCCAATCTTCGAGCCACTTCTAAAGTCTCAGTCACTTCTGAAACGTGTACAGTGGAGAGCGGTGGTGATAATAGGGTATCTAACTCTATTGTCTCCCTTCGGCATCGCCCGAACGTGGGTTGTATATCGTTGTCCTATAGATATTTGAATGATATCTGCTCCTCAGATATCTGTCGTGATGTTAGAATATTTAGCCGGATACACGGCTATCCAGGGACTCTCATCCGTTCATTGTGAAATGACTATAGAAAAAATTCGTTCGTCGGCTGAACTGTTCGAGTGTTCCACCTCTTCCTGTCCACTGATAAAAATCCATTTTATTGGGCATTCAATTTTGACAATTTGCAACAAATTCGATTTATGGAAACAGGCAGTTAGTCTTTATAAAAAAAAGATAAACTATTTCCAAATCAAATAATTTTAAAAATAAAATTTACCACAATCAAAGTCAAGGCCCTGAAGTTACAAACTTTGAAAGCTGTCGGAACTAAATTGGTAATATGTTTTGGATTTAATTAGACTTTTCCATACCCACAGAAAATATGCTAAAACTATAGCTAAATCCATCAATTATATAACACGTTCACCTCGCTACACCACGACTTCTTATGTGAAAGATCTAACCTCCAGTCGGCAATGGCTTTAAGCAGTAAGTCGCGATGAGGGAGTATACAAATGATATCGCTCTCATAAGCGAACACCTAAGGAACTTAGAATTTTGTCCGCTTATGAGAGAAGTACACAAGAGCACTGAAGCGCATTGGTACTGAAAAAAGTGTCCGTTTATGTGAGGTATCCGCTTAAGAGAGGTGTCCTCAACTAAATATTAAAAACAAATGAGGACAATATCTCAAAAAAAATTGCGCATTTTTCCTAAGTTTTATTTAATACTACTCCGCCCACAATCAGTATGTACCCCTGAATATTTTTCAATATGTAATTAAAGTTGTTGTTTTTGTATTTTTTTTTTCTGCTATTAGTTCTAAAAAAAACTTTTAGCTTTAAGGAGACAATAAACTTTGTCTCAAAAACATAGATCTTATAATATATATTTACCCTCGACACTGATTCACTGACTCTGTCACGCAGTACGTAGGAATTTAAATAGGCATTCTATAATTTTTTTCTTTTTAAATAATAATAATAAAAAAAATAATATTTTTTTTTGTACAGAAATTGTGTTTTCCCCAAAATTTTTTTTTACCAAAAATTTTTTTTTCCAAAATTTTTTTTTTACAATTTTTTTTTTTTTACAAATTTTTTTTTTTCAACAAAAATTTTTTTTTTTCCACAAAATTTTTTTTTTAACAAAATTTTTTTTTTCAACAAATTTTTTTTTTCCACAAAAATTTTTTTTTTTTGACAAAATTTTTTTTCCATATTCCAACGGGCGCCATAGGCGCATTACGACTTACTAGTTTTTAAATAAACATAAAAGCAGAAAATGAAAATATTAAAAAACGGACAGGCGTACGAACTGATTGTTGGCGGAGTAGTATTTAATTGGTCGTTTTTGATCCATTTTCATATGCCAAATTTACCATGTTTTTCTACGAGGCCTACAGTATTTAACTCAAAACGTCTTCGTAAAATCTTCAAAATCGACTGGGAAAACATAGGGAAGCCTTATGTTTTGACCAAAAATACAGCATATCCGAAACATTTTTCTAAAGCTGGCATTTTTGCAAACGACATCTTCTTTTTTATATTTTATTGAGGCTATTGCGAATATGAATTAAGTGAATATTCTAGTCGGGGGAAGTCGGTGCGACCAGCACTCGCTCCTGTATTGGCCGATTTTTCATACGGGAATTTTTCATAAATTATTTGGGGGAGTTTTCAGAATGTTTGGGGAAATTTTCATGTTGGCCTTTTTGGAGAATATTTCATCTATTTTGTGGGAATTCTTCATTTGTGGCATTGTTCTTTTTTTGGGCCATTTTGCATTTGGAGATAACAACAAAATTGTTAAATTGTTGTAAAATTGTGTTGATATCTTATTCTTACAGTTTGTCTATGTTAAAACAGTTGAGATTAGGACAGTAATAAACTAATCATCTATACCAGTCAGAATCCATAGTAGTACATCTAATGTACAATCGTAATATATAAATATTTTCTAATACATTTGTTGAGATTCTGCAGTGACTGAAGTTACATTTGCCCCAAGATTTTGTTAAATGTGCTTGGAGCTACGTGAAAAACTATTTTAACATCAATTATTAATCGTTTCATCCACAAAAAACCACATTACAACAAATTTTTTTTAAAACCCGTAATTCCATTGAACAATGTAAAATAATTAAATATTTATCTCTAGGATATAGTGATTATTAATTTATCAATTAATTAAATACAACGACTATTTTCTATTATTTTTTACAGTTGTACACAAATTACAAATTATGAAACGTAAAAAGTATCCATTTACAAATCGATCCCATCAACCAGCAGTAGGACTACAGCAACCTGCTAAAGGAGTCATGTCATGGGATTGTTATATAAAAGTTCCAAACTCTTGAAAATAATTCTGGGTAAGTGGGTGAACAAAAAACATTTTATGTATATCGTCACCTAAAAAAGTAAAACAATCACAACACCATTTAAACGGAGAAGCAGTCGTTAACTTTGTAAGTTCGTATAATTTAGTCGTAAATATTGTATTAAATCAAAATCTGAACCATATTGGTTGTTATGTTTCTCCCCCCCACCCCATTTTATGTGACGATATTGAATTCAAATCAATTATATTGTTAAAAAGAATTTAAATACATATATAGATTATATGGAAATATATAAATCTGTATACATATGTATGAGAATGTACATTAGCATGGAGTGTCCAATTTAACATATGTCCAGAAAAGTTGGTACAAATTCAAAATTGAAAGAATCCACAGATGTATTTGTAGATATTGTTCGTATTTAGGGACCTCTGTTCCGATTTCTTTATTACCTCCAGCATGCTGCAGTCGGAGTTAGAATCTTGAAGTTAGATTTTGAGTAAAGTGATCCGAATTTGCTTTAGGTCACTTCTGTTATAAAAAAAAATTGTTTAAATTTCTAGACAACAATTTTTAACTCGCAGTAATAATAGACATTACAAAGACAATCAGTAGGCAGATGAGCTAAATCTATTTGCAGAAGTATCAGCACAGATGTCACTAAGCCTCGCATAGCAAATGTGTAGAAAATGTACAGATATTTTAGTACTCAAGCAGAATAGCTGTCTTTGTTTTTTTTTTCTACGACCGTAACACTCGATTTAAATGAAACTGTGAGTTTAGTCTGGAGGTTGCAGCCTTACTTATATGTGTGTTAACTACGCTTGCCACATGACAACACCCTATTCCACTTAGAACGGTTCAAGAATACATCCGTTGATGTGTTCACATTCCATAAGATATAAATCCTAAAAATTGGTTAAAATTCTCTTCAACCTAATGTGCATACATACATAAAGAATGGGAATATGCTACGCCTATTCAACTGTACAAACTTGTATTCAATACTCAAGCATACATAGCATGTATAGATTCTTCGGTATGTATATGTATGAATATATTTTTTGTACATATATATATATATACAGGCATGTATCTAACACATCCCTGTTTTACTAGTTTTCTCTGAAACATGAAAAACAACCACCACCACGACCACCACAAAATGAGGCACTGCTCACACTAAGCGGAAAAAAGGGGCGGAGTTTCAACGACACAGTGTTTCACGCATGAAGAAAATGCTGTCGCAATATTTTGAGATAAACGTGCTGTGCTCAGTTATTATTTTTTTGAGGTGAATTTATGTAGAGTATGCACTTGCTAAAGATAAACATGATTCCCAGGGTTTTTATTTTAACGAATATCTGTTATATGGGCAAATAAATTATTCTTGTAACTGTATTCAAAAAAATATATATACAGTTATAGTTGTATTAGTATGTACTTACAATATTTCCTAGTCCATTATTTGATGTTCGTGTCCAGGGCTATACAAAAGCGGCAAATCCTATCCACGTGGTTAACGCTCGAATATTTTTTTGGACCAAAAACAGTATATTTCACTGAAATTTGTTTAAAAAAAACAGTAAATAATAAATAAATTTTTAAAAAAAATATTAATAATCATTTCCATCAGAAACAGCTTCTGTGGTTTTTTGTATTTGTCGTTTGAAGCAATTTGACAAAGCAATTCCGGCTTCGTTTTGAGGTATGAGTAGAAATCAACGCATTTGTACTTCAAATTACATTTGACGGTCAGAATCGCCTTCAATGTTTGTACATCTAATCGGGTTTTGTCTGACGTCCATGTTTTGTTCACTGCAGAGAAGATTCGTTCCACTGATGCTGAAGTACCTGGCAAACATAAAATAAGTACAACGATCGTGTCGATTTCTTTGATTGAGATGAAAAGTATTTTTATTATGTATCGAGGAAGAAAAGCAGGACGCAGTTTTTGATGTCGAAAACCAGTATAGTACGAGCCTTACTCATGGTCGATAGAGGGCACACTTTGTTTGCTTACCATTTGCTGGTAGCTCCTGTACGAAGCTGTGCTTTGTAAGCTTTTTAATTAAAACAACTTGTTAATTAGTTAAATATTCATAAAGGTCGTACACACGTTTATTCCCTAGATCGCTTATGTTCTGGTTCTTCCTAAACATCCGTTCTCCCAAACAGCTGTTGTTGCCAGCTTACAATGTTGACATACTTATTATCACTCCTCATAACTACCAACATATCAAGAAAATTTTTCGGCGTCCCGCAACCGCCACCGTGAAATTTAAACATCAGTCTCCACCAATTACAGCACCAACTCCAATCCCCATGGTTACCTCAATTTGTGCCGAACGTACAAAAACATAAAAGAAAAATTATAATTTCTTTTGTATTTGCTATTTTGTTTTTAATTTGAATCAAATCAGCTGTTTGTTAAATGTCACTTGACGGATAGGTAATAAAATATTTTTTGTACAGTTTCGTCCCTTTCATTACGTACCCATTCACATAAAGAGAACGTATCGGTTACGATTACGGTCAAGTAACTGGACCTTTACTCGTACTAGTCTTATCAACCGACATCGAAAAGTTTTTAAACTTGTATAACTGTTCGTAGGAATGATCCAGAAAACTATTTTTTTGTATTTATTGGTTTTGAAACTTGCACTGTTCTGTTCTCAATTCAGTTTCATTTATTTTTATTTAATTACAATACAACGTAGGGTCCAAGGGTAAACCGGGTGACACATACCCTATGACTGGATTTTTGCAGCGTCAGACCAACGCCTCTGTTGGGAATCGAACCACCACGCTGATTATCAAGCATGCTACCAACTCGCCTAACGGGGCGCTTAAATCAGTTTCATATTAAAGACAACATAACAAGCTAAATAATTCCATTGATTTGCATTTTTGTTAAATTTTTAAAATATAATTTTTTTTAAATGATTTCCCTGAAAATTTCATTTGTAAAGAACTATTGTTTCCTCCGATTTTTTTTTAAAATAAACTAATACTTCGGCATAACTGCAACAAATTCAAAACAGTAACTGTCTTTTTTGGGATCTCAAGTTTTATTCATTAAACCTAAAAATGTTTTTGTCCTATCCAAAGGAAGGACTTATTTATATGGCTGATATGTTGACGATTGTTATGCTATTTAAAGGTTAGCGAAATTGGCATTACCGCATCATTCCTAAAGAAAAAATCTCATAGTAAAGAAGTTTTGTTATTCTGAATCAACTTCAATTCTTGCGTCTACAAAAATTCAAGTTGAATATTTGTTGTAATTTGAGTTACAAAAACGTTTTCGTTTGTCTCAGACGAATTCGATTTATAAAATCAAGCTGTCGTTTTTATGTTGGATTATGTGAAACATGATTAACGCAAACAATCCTCAATCCGATCAGGAGAGTTCGTCAATAGGTTTTACGACCCGACAACATATTTCGACTTCGAAAGGCGACTGCACGGAATTATGGGAGGGTAATGAAATAGATTTCAAACAATATGGATTTTTCCCACGTACGTTAGAAAATGACTTACGAAAATGACTTACTGATAAACCATATTTTTGGTGACCTTTCAATTTCGACGATTGAAAACGAACGAATTTGTTTTCGGTAATCGGAATCTGGAATATTTTCCAAAATATTCTCAAATATTTCCGAATACGAAAATTGTATTTGTTTTCATATTCCGAAATGATAGTTCGATATTATGGTGTCTGAAAATATGTCAATCTTTAAAACGAAATGTTTGTCATTTTATCAATTGTTGTACTAATCAATGCAAAATGAAAGTGCCCTTTTTTGATATATATTTTTTCTGTACAAATGCTTAAAATATCCTACACATGAAATAGTGTCTACTCAAAAAACAATTCATTGATAAGTTTTCGATTATAAGATAGTTAGATCACAAAAAGCTATTGTAAAATTGTGATTTTCGCTTTCTTGCGAAATAATATTGTACATATTTTCCTTTAACCGTCATTTTGAAGGGTACAAATGTTTATCACATGCCCAAACTTGTTACCAGATTAGAAACAAAAATTCAATTTCAATAGTTCTCGTTCTTACCCTTAACTAGTATGATACTCGTCGTTTTTTATTCTTCCCTTGATGATATTCAACTTTCCAAGACGGTTTTAATGAAGCGGAACAACGACTATTTCTGAATGAAGATAGATTGTATTGAAAAGACATTGAATTTGTTTTTAAGCTTACCAACCGCAATTTTTCGTTTAGTGTACAATTACAGGTGGTTGATTTTTTTTGATTTGTGAGGGATGCTTTTTTTTATAGTACATACATACATACATACACCAATATATACAATTCAGAGAGTGAGATGTTAATAACATTTTGTATCCATCTATTACGCAGATTCCCTGGAAGATCAAGAGGGTGGAGCTATGTACATATCGTGCGATGTCTCAAATGGAGGTCCTGTGGAACCTGAAACGGGTTATGTTCCCAATAATCCATTATTCGGTTTGGCGTTGGATAGTCCGCAGGTAATTTTTTCAAATATTTATTTGTAAACGTGCCGTCGGTGAAAAAGTGTGCAGTTTCAATTAAGTGATACAAAAATAAATAAAATCAACGCATCGAATAATATTATGAATAATAAGTTCCAAAAAGGAAAAGAAAAAGAAAATCGTAAAATCACATCAATTTGTATTAGTTAGATTATATACATGCATGTGATATTAAATTGAACCGGACACTCAACGTGAGAGTTTAAACGTTAAAGTGTCGGTCATCGTGCCCACAAAAGTCCTGAGTGTTAGAAATTAACTATAAATCAAGATTTTATGAAAAGAGTATCGAAATTGTGACAAATCAACTAGTCTACAATGTGTTGTATACCATAAACGCATAAAAGGAATACACGGTTTAATAATTGGATAGATTCATATAAAAAGGTAATTTTATTAAACCACAAAAAAGTGTATAAAAAGCATATGAATAGTGTACCTAAGTTCAATATGCCTAAAGTTGTCATATTTTAATGACACTCACCAAATCCAATGTTCACATGAAAAAAATAGCAGATCTTAATCAAACTAACCAAAATAAAACAGCTATTTTAGTGATAGATAAAACTATTTGAACCAGTTGCCGCATATTTTAATGATTTTTTGCAAAAGCTGGCTTTTAGCAGATTACGGTTTACATAATTTCCTAGCATTGCTCAAACGCCAAATCAAAATGCAATTAGAAAGTGTTAGTCACTGGACAAACCTTGTAAGTGGTGCTACTTTTCAAACGTTTTTTACGGATTCTGAACGATATTAATTTTGTCCTTTAATATGTTATTCGCGGTTATGCTTCAATTGTCTTTTAATGAAGGCGAACGCCACTAATTGATGTATGTTCTCATCCGTAACATAAAACGCCACGCGAGATCTCGCGTTATTTCTTGCACAAATTTGGTTAATAAATATACAAGGAAAATGAAGTCAGCTTTCGCCAGGCGTTTTAGGAAATACGGCGGCCAAGTAATTGAAAGATGAAACAAATACATACATACATGTTAACCATGTAGCGATGCCAGCGGAAACTCAAAAGAACAAGTTATTAATCCAAAATAAAACAAATTTATTTCGCAAGGCATTCGCGCTTATTTTCCTAGTAAAGGCTGGATCAAATACAAACTCGAGCTATTCGTAATCTTCATTCTTAAGCGCCATTTTTACGGTCAAAATGCATGAACTGTATTGTAATAGTATTAGTGAAAATTTCATTTCATTTGTATTCATCTTTACTTGTAATTTAAAGCCTTTTTGATCAAATTACATATTTAAAATCGATGCACTAAAACCAACTAAAAAAAATTATTTCCAAGAACAACTATTGCAGAAAAAAATTTCTCAAATTTAAAAATTTAAAAAAAAAAGTAAACTAAAAAAGTTTGTTTTTAGCTAAAGTAATTGCATTTTGTGCGGAAGGTTTTTTCACAATTTCGAAAAAGTAAAAACGCAATTCTGCTTGTTTTTGCCTGCCCTATATGCTATTTCCACAGATTTTGAATCTAAAAAAAATGACTAACCCTAATGTACAATGCTTTCCTTCTTATTAATTAACATAATAGTATAAACTGTACAGTAAATAAATAAATAATATACAATTAAACATAAAAAAAGTTTAAGAGTTATCAACCAAATATAGCACCTACTCATAAGAGGTACTTTGGAAAAAAAAGGGAATCATAAAATGTGTCGCAAGTAAAATTTCCTAGTGTGAATCGGGTCTAAGTCTATTCAGAATGAAATGGCACGGCGAACTGAACATTTTTGACCTTGACACATGTCACGAATCACGAAGTGACAAAAACGTAACAATAAAAAACCAAATAGCAAAGAAATCACTCATTATATGTCCCGATTTAGACGATGTCCCAGGGTGAGCAGGCACGACTCTGGTGAAGGGGTGGATTAGCAAGTGGGGTAGCAAAACAGTCAGGAAATGGAAATTGGGGAGGGGGGGAGGGTTATATGTTTTTATTTTATTATTTTTTACTTAACTTTGCTTTATACTCCACCAAAAAACTATTTTTCCTGGCAGTTTCTCACGAGATATGAGAATGTTGTTGCGTTTTAAACGAATGTCATATCAAAAACACTCCAAATTTCAAACACTTAGTGACGCAAAAAAAAATATTGTAACTTTTCCCCATCTCTTGAAAGTCACAGAAAAAAACTCTTTACCAAATTGTTGTTATTCAAACGAATGTCCACCACTGTATTCCCCATAAAGGAAACCGTTTCTACCTTTTTTTCTCATTTTTTGGATTTGTATTATTAAACGAAATGTATATTTGGTTGCGTGAGGACTTTTTTATTACAGCACTACGTTTATGGGAGTCTTGTTTTATTTATTTAAAGTCAAACTTTGTCCAGAAATGCATACAGTCAACTCGCTGAAACGTGAACTAATTATTGTTATATTATATCTGGGTATATCAAAAAAAAAAGTTTTATTGATTAAAAACAAAATTCATGTTGTGTAAAGAATAACTAAAATTCGTTGACCAATGCGAGTATAATTAAAAAAATCCCTTATCACTGGTTCGTTCATGTTTTAGAATTTTCACGTTTCCGCGAGTTGACTGTATTTGCAAATTTAATTCAATGCTTAATACGGGTCCAATTTTTGGATTCCATTCCCAAATCATTAACTTTCCACATAAGATACACGAACAACCAACTGAAACAACTTCTGAACAAAAAATCGAACTCAAGCAGAATCGTAATAGCCAAAACGAAGATGTCTAGAAACTCTTCGACATAAACAAATATGTTTTTGGGTACACGTTAAATTTATTCGTATTAGTAGGATACCGTGAATATTTTCAAATCTGTTTTTTTGTTTGTTTTTCTTTGCAGCAAGAGTGCGCTGCTGCATCCTGCATTGGTTGTTTATCGTGTCAGGGTAATACAGTTTTACCGCTATCCTCGTTGCCAACAAACGATTTCGATTGTGGTTCCTGTTTTGATCCCATCGTTGCCGTGGACCTGGGTGGATCTGCACAAAATAATTCACAAGTGATTCTTAACAACACTGGCGGTAGTGGAAATACTTGCGCTTCAAATTTTTGGTCCACCGACGAGATGGCGTCAACATTTCCAGGGCTGCCAGCTTTAGACATCGATCCCCTACCCAGTCTCTTTCCCTTTTCACCGTGTGGTGCATCATATAATTTCTCAGCAAATCCTCATCATCAAGCTTCACTCTCGTATACCGTACATCCCCATCAAATGTTAGTATCGCCCAATAGTCACCAACAAAGTGCAGCAGTTACCTCATCCTCATCATCGATTCCCGGAGGTCAGCAATCGTTAGCGCACACTAATGCGTTGAATTCCTCAGCGCAATCATGTTATTATGATCCGATCAATACGGCGGGGAATCTGCCAGCATCGACGGTCGGTAATCCATGTGCCGGACAGCACATGAACACTGTGGCAGCTAACGGAGCCGGTGCTGCCGCCTTGTATCCCAGCATGAGCGTTAATGTTAGTATGAATATGACTATGCATGGATATGGTGCTACTGATGCAACGATTCCTATGCAATGTTCACAGGTAAGACTCACAGCAACGTTTTATGACGGACAAATGTTTTGAATTATTCTCCTTGTTACTATTTCAGATGCAGTGGAATCCCACAAATTCTGCATCGGCCGTTAATGTTTTATATCCACCTATGTTAAGTCCCTCCCACTATCCTGGTGCAGCTACATACTCATTTACGGCCGATTTTCGCTCACCTACCCTGCAGTCAAATCAAAATCATTCCAACATGTTGTCCTCCCTGCCAGAGTCACTAGAAAAAGACAATTCACCATCCCCTATGCCGCCAACGGATGCTATTTCACCAAAAAGTTTCTATACAAGCACACAAGTGGGCCAAAGTTACTCCCCACCCACTAAAAGTCCAACTTTATTCACACAAATACGTGACACAAAACCGTACAACCAACTAACCGGAACCCCCATGACATCCGGCGTTGCCAGCGGTTATGAGGACGAAGATAGCAATGAAGAGGGGTCCGATTCCAAACCCAATCTCTGTCGTTTGTGTGGCAAAACGTACGCTAGGCCCAGTACGTTAAAAACACATTTGCGAACGCATTCCGGCGAAAGACCATACCGGTGTCCGGATTGCAACAAAAGTTTCTCACAGGCCGCTAATCTTACAGCTCATGTACGCACACATACTGGTCAAAAACCATTTCGTTGTCCAATTTGTGATAGACGTTTCTCACAAAGTTCCAGTGTCACTACGCACATGAGAACCCATTCGGGCGAGCGTCCCTACCGATGTTCAGCCTGCAAGAAGTCATTTTCGGACAGTTCGACATTAACGAAACATTTGCGCATTCATAGCGGCGAGAAACCGTATCAATGCAAATTATGTCTGCTAAGGTAAGTCCAACACATTTTTTTTATATTAATAGCAGTATATTCTTACTTACTTACTTAAGTTGGCTCTACAACCTGCTTAATAAATGATTTCCGAGCACTTCAGTCTTCTCCCACTTGGTCCTTTCACAGAAGTCTCCGCTTACCGTCGTAGGTGTATTTATTCGACCGCGAGGTCTCGTCGTTTGTCTAGCAGTGGCAAGCATACATTTTGTCTTGTCCTCGTTCACTATTAGGCCCATCTTCGCCTTCTCGATTCTGGAAGAAAAACACCAGATTCATCTCGCTCCATGTTCCCGACAATGCCAGAGTCATCCGCATATGCGATGAGGATATGCCTATTTTATTATTTTCAGCTTTTTTCAATATTTTGAAGAAGTGTCTTCCAGCAAATGTGTTTCCTTCAGAAATTCAAAACAAATGTCAACAAACCCTACTCCCTATTTCCTCCTTCCGCTAACACAATGCATTGCATTTATAGGGGGCATCCCCTGAGTGTTGGCCTTAAATAAAAAAAAAATAATCTGTAGCCATGTCCTCTTGAACTCTTGTATTGGTGAATGATTCACCGTGGTTCTAGTGTCATTCTACAAATAACAGATTATTTAATTCGTGTGTTACCTAGCTAATATTAACCGAAAAACCTACAAATTCACTATTAAAATTAATTTGGCTTGTTTTCTTCAGTGG
Organism: Hydrotaea cyrtoneurina; assembly: GCA_958296145.1. Lineage (NCBI taxonomy): Eukaryota > Metazoa > Arthropoda > Insecta > Diptera > Muscidae > Hydrotaea > Hydrotaea cyrtoneurina. The sequence goes on from OY282512.1 coordinate 89,025,108, forward strand.
AAAATAAACTAAAAAAAAGTTTAGACAATTATGATTTTGTTGCGCCTCATAGAAATATTGTGAACATATTTTGACTACTGCTCTTTAACCGTTATTTTTATATAAAAATCAAGCTAGCATTACTTTTAGCTGACATATCTACCTTTAATTTGGTGTATTGTGGATTTTTTGATCGGGCTTCTTCTTCCATAATTATAGTCAAAATAATAAAGGTAAATCAAACGAAAACGGCAGTTATAAAGAAACATATCTGAAAAAAAAGTGGGGAGAATGGTACATTTATATTGGAAAGAGAAATGGTGGGAAAACTGTAATGCAACTATCGAAAGTTTGTCTATAGACAACGAACAGAACTGGCTTTCAGAATCACTTGTACCCTTAAAGGGTTGGCATACATATGTACTGTACCCTACATACGCTAATAAATGTAAATATATAAATAATATAATAATTTTTCTTCAACTTTTTGATTCATTACAGATTTTCACAATCGGGAAATTTAAATCGACACATGCGCGTACATTCTACGAACAACAATGGCAGCAACTTGTTAACATGACAAAAACCACGTGGAGGAGGTGGATTTCAACACTATCATCCCCACAATCACCCACATGCTTACGCACATCATCATCCCCATGCCGCAACAGCGGCAGCCGCTGCTGCAGCCATACATCCCACACATCCATTCAATGCCAGTAACTATGGCGATTATGTCCAACCACACACACATTCACATCATCATCATCACCATCATCATCCCCATACACATCATGGCATCGGCGATTATGCTACACCCGGTTCACAAAACTATTCAGGGTATTATTTTTGTGCAGCATTAAATAAGCCCAAATTGGAACGATTCTATTAGAACTCAAACATTCCAAATAATCAAAAAATACAAAATACATAAGAGATCAACGAATTACAACAACAAACACAATATTTCTCGAATCCTTTTAACAAATTGTATCCATATGTACTATATGCATATATATGGGAAGACATTTTTGAAATGTCATGGAAAAAAAATGTAACATTTGTGAAATATTAAAATCTGTAATTAATTTTAGGTTAAATCTCAACAGCGACAGAGTACACGTTTATCACAGTAAAGGACTACGCTAGTATCACCGACAACTTATAGTATCACATGTAACGTACTCTTCAACATTTGAATCCAAAAGCTTCAGTCTTTATGTTCCATTCGATCACACACAAAATTTCGGCACATATTAGGACAGTTCGCAAGAGCTCTTTTATTTTCCTAACTCACAAGATATATATTTTTAGAAATCAGTTTTTATTCGATGTTGGGTTGCAACATCATAACCACAAGCTGAAAAGGATGGACTCAGTGGATGGATTGGTCAGAATTGGAAAAAAGGGACCACAGTCTAACACATAGTGTCGTCAACTAGGCTGTAAAACAAATTATAGAAATTACATCGCGAACAGCTCAGAGATTTGACAGAATTGCCAACTCACTTCCTTAAAGGAATGTTAATGCACGAAAATTGGAATATTCACTCGTATCCACACAGAATCACTCAATCTATAGTACGTCCGCAGCTCACTGACTGGAAAAACAGTGACTTGTGACCACAGTTGTAAAAATAACTGCAAACAAATTTAGTGCAAGTAAATTGTCCTTAAATATTGTAAAACTCTGATCTAAAAAAAAAATACTACACTATGCAACAACAAAAATTGTAATGTAAAAAACAATATAGAAATCCCCTTTAAAATTTTCAAAAAATATGACATTATTTATCATAACTCGAAAAGGACCATCTGAATTTGTTCAGATAATTTTCATGATCTATATCTCATTTTAATTGAAAGATTTGTGGCTTTATGATAAATTACAATATCGAACAAAGCAAAAACAATTGTTATGTATAATCAATGTACAATTCTGATGTACTATGGCCCACTTTTCCCTTTTGAATAGTGTTTTTTTTTTTAAATTCAATTTTTTGAGACGTAAATTGTCATTACTCGAAACCGACTTGTCCGATTTTAGTAAAATAAATTTTAAATTTTTGTCTTTAGTGTATTTTAATCTGAATTACAGTTTCAAAGTTATAAACAAATTTAAGTTGAAAAACATTTTTGCCTTACGCATAAAATCAATCGGTGGAGGATTTTAGCTTTATTCACAATTTAGTGAAGGTCCCTTCTACTACCTCACATACAAATTTTTGATTATGTATGATTTTGTAAAAAGTCAAATGAAGCATTTGTATGAACGGTAACAGAATATTCATTAAAATGGAAACTTCTTAATGTCTTCCATTTTTGTATTAAAAAAAATTATTACAAAATATTTTGTTATTGCCCTAAATTGGTTTATAACTCAGAAACTTTCATTCTGACAAGAAGTCACTAAGGTTGAAAGTTTGAGATAATAATAAAAATGATTTATTCAAAATTTGTTTCAACAAAATCGGACCAGTCTCTTTCTGCAAAATTGTAATTCTTTTTTGAAACCACAAAATTGTTCTGTGTTTTTTCATTACAAACATTTTTTGTTGACTAGTGTTATACTTTTTACAAATTTCAAGTTTTTGTTTCATCGAGCATCCGTCTCTAGATTATCTTTTCTATGGCGCTCTTCGTCGAAGGATGTTTTTTTTTAAATATTTTTATTTTAACGTAACCAAAAATATTTGATCAACTATTTTTTTGTTTAGATTTTAGAATATTCCTTTCCGCAATTCACAAACTTGAACCATTTTATAGAATTGTGCAATTTCGAACATTTTTCACCCGAACACTTCAGAAATGTCTGCCCATATACATGTGTATATTCACTAGCGTTAATGCTCAAAATCGAATTGTATTGAAAAAAGGTTCTTTAAAATATTAAGTAGCTATAGGTAAAATCTTGTAAATATATCGTACTTAACATACACATACATACATAGAGATATACGTTAGATAATTGTTAAACAAAAATTTTTGAAATTGTCAAATTGAAATCTCCAGTACTAAGATAAGATAAGAAATTATAATTACACTTAAATACAATTATAATTTGTATACATATGTCAAAACCAAAAACAGCGAGTAGATATATGCGAGTGCTGACATATTTTTTAAACAGTCCTTAAGCCTAGATTAAACAACAAAAACACGCATAATACCAAACAAAATAATACGCTGATGCGAAGAGAAATCTGAATGGATAATATTCGTTTCGTCTTAAGTGTCTTTCTGTCCACATACATACACATATATCGATTACAAAGGAATCATTTTAGTTTTAAGTTGGGGTGCTTCAAACTTATTTCAATTTCATTCTTACTTTAATAATCAATAAACAATAATATAAATAAAAACTAGAATTTCCAAACTCTAGTCAATCTGTAATCCTAATAAACATCCTTTTAACAGTTTTTTCATTCGTACTAAAACGTTTAAATAAAGAATCTGAAAAATTTTAAATCATACCCTCGTATCCAGTATATCTAATGATCAACTGAGTGCTGCCTTCCCACTCTGGCAAACTCAACTGGAAAGCAAACCTGTCGAACTTTTCTGTACAGTAAGTAAAACGGGCCAGCTATCTCTGACGGTCTTCTTCCATGCGTGGGGTTGTCCTCTAGCCCATGGATAGTCACAATAAAATATTTACATAACAACAAAAAATACACAAAACGCATCCAAATGCATTCCCTCCACTACAAACCCACGCCTTCTGAAGGGAAGAATGCTTATATCGTGTTGCCCCCGGGTTTCCTAGATATTTTCCACAATATCCTTAGCTATACTATTCTAATAATAACTGAGTAATCTATTCAGAGAAGCCTTAACTTGACAATCTGAATTATAGGGTTCTCCAACAAGAGGTGTTATTTTCGTATTCAAAGAAAAGTAGCATTTTTTGTGATAAATGATCGGATGTTTATTTCATAATAAAGAGGAAAATATACCGTTAATAATGAAAAACAACATCATCCAAATGGCCACCACGTTTACAGGACCATATCATTTTCATGAAATTTTCCGTAACCAAATCGCACAGTGGCTGCCCTATGTCCTCGATAGCCTCACGAATTCTACCTTTGAGGTCTTGAATCGACGCTGTCGGCGCATATCTTATCTTTCAAGTAGCCCCCAATTAAATAACAAGATCTCGGTGGCCAATTTTAATCACCTCTTCAAGAGATAACATGGTCCGGAAACATTTTTAGTTTTGCGAACTGTGACTGCAAGAATTTCACCATTTTTGTAGTGAATTTTAATAATTTCAATGCGTTGTTGAAGGGTGTATCGTTCCATTTGTAGTAATGACGTAGTTTCTACTTGTCAAATGTCAAAGAATAAAAGTTTCAAAAGTGACAGCTACCGAAATACCAGGTGATTCAGAATAAAACCTCTTTTTGGAGAACCCTGTAGATAGTTGTTTGAAAACTAAATTCAATAACAATTGGTGGGTTTATTGGTATTTTTTTCTTTCAAGCTAATGAGGAAGAAAACACTTCAGTTGAAATATTAGTTTGAATGGGATGTCTGCTAGTAAGGTTCATTGTGATAACCTTGGTTGGAGGAGAATGAGGGAGAGGTACTGGATTGGTGATGTATGAGGCTTGTAAGCTAGAACCATTCGGTGCTTTCTATGCATTTCGCAAGGGATGTCAAGGAACCTACTCCCAAGGTAAGTGAGTCGTCGTTCCTGTAGACCTGTACAGTGTCATACCAAGAGTTCTACTGATTCTTCCTCTTCGGCGCCGTAGCAGTCTCTGCAGTAGTCATACTGAGATTTACCCATACGATTTGCCATCTTGCCCATCGTACAGTTCCCTGCGATGGCCTTATTTGGTTTATGTCTGGCATCGTTATCATATTTGCCTTTTAGTCAATACAACTTAATAATACAACTTCGATTCAAAGCCATGTCCTAGCACATAGGTCATCCATCCCCTTTCCCCTTACATCGCTATGTTTAAAGACCAAGGTAAGTATTAGCCTGTGCTTTAATACATTCTAATGTAAATATGGATTTTACAGCGTTTTGAGGGCCTCAAGGCAGTCCATATAGCTTTTTATCTTCGAGGCGGTAATATCCGGTCGGAAATCTGTCTGTCATGTCGATTGAAGCTACATTTACCTGGAATGCACTACAAAAAAAGGAGTTGGCACGATATCTCTATTCCCAAAATTTCTGAGAAAATCCCCAAAACCGTCCCAGTTTCCATTTTCGAATCGTCTATAAATATTAAAATCTGATACTCACCCATGTTGATTTCTCTTAAACGGAGAGCATCTTTAGCTGCACAACTCCTAAGATGGACATCAGTGGGCGGTATACCGAGTATTATATCCAGACCTGCTTGAGTAGCTGATGTAAGTGCTACCATAACGACCACGCAGACAAATATTTTCACTTTGGTTAGATTGGAGATATGTGAGTATGGGTCTGACTATCGCCATTTACATCCAATGTATCATTTTTTCTTATAGGCCCCATTTTCTCCAGAACGTCTTCCTTCACTCCTTCCTCATTATTCCGTTTCCACGAAAGTTTAGAGTTCAGAATGATGCTCAGGAATTTCACCTCCTTGGATAACTGTACGGACGCGTCATTTATTCTTTGGTGTGTGAAAAACAGTGTCTTCACTTGTTCGTGAAGAGGATTTGTTCTTTGTTTGGTAGGGTTGACCCCTAAGCCATTTTTCTCGGCCCACTGCGATAAGAACTTTACTGACCATTCCATGATTTAGCTGATTGTTGGCAAAGCTGACCAACTTCATACAATTTGCGTTAAGATCCGTCAGGATTTGATTTATCACTAAATTCCAGAGAATGAGGGATATTACATCTCCTTGATGGGTGCCTCTAGTCTTCTTAATGTTGTGGAAGGATTAATCAAAACCCAAAACAGCAAAACCCAAGTTCGAAACCTGGTCAGACTATCAAACATTGTTTCAGCGACTCTTTCAACCTCGTGAATGCCGGCAACTTCACAAGTAAGAGAGTCATATCTATAGTCATTAGATTTCAGCTAACAAACCCAAGAATTTAAAAAAGGACGTTAAGTTTTTATCATTTTTCTTTCCGAAGCTACAGCGAAAACTGTTTACACTTTTTTAAACAAAATATAATAAATAATAACTAGCAATATTTGCAAATCATCCAACCCACTGTGCGAGATTGCGAATGTTGCACCGTAAAACAGCTGATGTGTACTGAGTTTCATTTCCCATATACCCATACCAAAATGTGGGCGCAAAAGACGTCGCAATTATTTAGGTTGGGACCGTTCGACACCTAACATCTGGTTTGTGAACTATATATTGTGTGAATAAAAGCCGGCTAAAATTTTCAGCCATCAATATTGTTTATGATTTTTTGAAATCATCCGTATCTGATGACAAAGATAACATAAATTAATGAAATTGTTTACATCCTAATTTACTGCTTTGGTTTTATGGCCGCAATGATGGACTCAAAAATTGACCCGCTGAAATTGCGAGAAATTATACTTAATACTACGAAACCTCTGATTTTGAAGAACTTTCACCATCAATGGACGTGTTTTGAAGATGGTATTAAGAAGTGGTGCGAAATGTATGATAAATACAGCGAAAACAAGCCACAATTCGAACGAATTTCAATGGATGAAGCAAATGAACCACAATGGGAACGTAAGAGACGATTGGAACAGATGTCTGCTATGGAATTTCTGTGTGAACACAGTGGCAAGGAGTGTAATTACTGGTCTGGATTGAATTATAAACGCAAAGATGAGTTGCCGGAAGAATCTTCACGGGGTGTTAATTTCGGGTGTTTTGGTTTTCCCCAGGCGACAGACGATTGTACATTTTGGCTGAGTTCTAAAGGAGGTAATACACCGTGTCACTATGACACTTATGGGTGTAATGTGGTTGTCCAAGTCTTTGGAAGGTAAGCCGGCTTGGTCTTCTGTCCGTTGAAAACAACCGGTTTAATGTATAATTTGTAGAAAGTCTTGGTTATTACTTCCTCCTGGTGCGAATGTAACGACAACGCGTATTCCCTATGAAGAATCAAGTGTTTACTGTTCGGAAAATTTCTACGCTCCAAATTTAAACGAAATATCCAACCTCTCTAAATTAACGGGACAGTGTTATCATTGCATACTGGAGCCCAATGATGCACTAATAGTACCGAGGCATTGGTGGCATTTTGTGGAAGCCTTGGAAATATCATTGAGCGTGAATGCATGGATCCCATTAGCTATTGATGGTGATAAACAAATCGAAGAATGTGTTGTTAAGTATGTAATAGAAAATTCTATAAAAAACGCCACACAATCCACTAAGGAATATGTAATAAATCCAAACCAGGTAGAGTCCACTAAAACACGTTTATATACCTTAAGGCTTTAAGCAACTCCTTTCGCTTTCAGCTCCAATCAATATCATCTGACGAGGAACTATTTAAAGTTTTAGAATACTTGTTAAAAAGGAAAGTCGGTGTTGAAGATAGCACGAGTGATCCTAAGAAAGATAGCTCCATTTATCAATATCATTACTTACCTGAAAAAGATGTAGCTGCTTTAATTGACAGTATTGGGGATATTTTCGAAGTGCCTTTGATGACAGAATGTGAATTGAAAAACTATATTACAACTAACAGTGCTCGTTTCACTCAGTGTGAGGGTAATGAAAATCCAAAGGAAAACCCGTTGAGCTTTATTCGAGAAGTACTAGTTAATAGTATATGCAGTCCACATATTGTCGAATTAATAAAACAAGAATTTGTAGAGCGTTACAGCGGCACAAGTTAAAGAAGAATTTTTTTGGTTATTAATACGATATGAGACTTTATCTTTCTTATGTCTATACTACAAATGTTAGTCCAAATCTGTTTCGAAGATGATTGTTAAGAATGAAGTGTTATTTTTATTCCCATCCTGTAAAGTCTACGTTTTTACGGAATAAATCTGTAAATTTGAAAATTGTCGAAAATGCCTATGTTTTTATTTGGTACGAACAAAAATGTGTAGTTTGATAGTTTAGAACACTAAACAACTCGAAAACATATAAAGCCTTTTACTGTAAAAGTCCTGACAAACCTCAAAAAAAAAGTAAATATCGAAAACTTGGAAATCTGGACATCTTTTTCGATTGTGAATTGCGCAACCAACAATACGAACACATCAACAGAAAACATCCCGTTGAATTACGTCCTTCCTGATTAGGCTATCTACGGATCAAGAGTTTTTTTCTTGAGTGAAATAAAGAAATTATATTTAATCTACAATTGTATTTGATATAAATATGTATGTGTTTATTAATGGGGTTTATTTTTATTATCATATAAAATTCAGAAATCCCTTAAATAAATCATTAAATGTATGCATTATATTGTAGAATAGTTTTAACATCATTTACTAGCGACCAATAATTAATTCATTGACAGTTAAACAAAAGCACAAACTCGTGAGATTACCATGTAGATGTCGAAAATAAAAACTGCGTAAACATTAAACCTTAAAATTGTTTGTGATAATTTGATCATTTGATAATACATGATGCAATTCATTATATGAATTAATTCAACAATTAAGAGTAAAACAAAAAAAATAAAAGCAACAATTTGTTTTTCAGAAATTACAAGCAAAAAAAAAGAAAATAATTTAGAAAAAGAATTGGTAATTAAAACTGCATATCTTGCCATTTACCAGCCTGGTGGTTTTTGATTAGGGTAACCACCTTGTTGGTTAGCAAAACTACCGGGGTATGTGCCGTAATGGCCAGGTGGTGGGCCTTGAGGGAATCCAGGATATTGATAGTCTGATGGAATATAAAAAAAAACATTTAAGTACACTGGAAATCCTGTGTTTGAAATTTTATTAAATCACTTACTTCCAGGGTAGGGTAATGTAGCGTATGGATTAAAACCTTGTGGCATTGGTGGTGGTACGTAAGACGGGTATGGAATATTAGCTCCAGCGCCATATGGCATTGGCATTCCTTGCATTGCTTGTGGATAAGGCACATTTCCAGGTGGAGCAGCTGAGGGAGCTGATGTTGGCAGATCTAAAAATATTAAGGTTAATAATATGAAGTCATAGCTTGAATAACGCTATCGGATAAATAACAGTACACATAATATCCATATTCAAAAACTACAGCTCGCTAGTCTCCCAAATCACACCATGTTGGCCCCATGTCGAACAATCATGGGACCATCATACACATTGACCGGAGATAGTTTTGACAGTAGCAATAGTGAATACAAATAAAATAGAAAGTGATTAATAACAATGTAAAGACATTAATTCATGGTAAACAAATTGGATATACGTATTCGAAATGCAATATCATTTATTATAGAATGTAGAACACAAAATATATCTTCTAAACAAGTGATAAACATAATGCTGATCCTCGAGAAATAACGACATAGTTATAAACTGGATACCAGGCCACCAAGGGTTTCCAGGCAATGTCAGGGCTGACGAACTAGCTAAAATAGGAATGGAATCCGACCAATACACTCTGCAACTGTCTAAACCTTTTCTAGAGACAAAAAAGTTGAGTTGAGGGAATGGATGAAGACGACCCATGCCTCAAGGTGGCTAGAGGAACAGGTGGGAAGAACCACAAAGGAAACCTCGATTACAAGAAAACAAAGAGAATACTCGGGTTTAACAAAAATGAACTGAGCAAGCTAGTTGGGGTCATCACTGGACACACTAGCCTAAGGGCACACCTATTTAGAATAGGAGGTTCCCAGAGCGACGAATGTAGGGCATGCGGAGAGGACGCCGAGAAACAAAATCAGTGCCCTGCTTTCTCGCAGGTCAGGAAAGTCCAGTTAGGAGAGGACACCTTAGATGATCTATCGGCCGTCAAAGCAATAGACATAAGGAATTTAAGGAACTTTATAGAGGGGACCGAATTCCTAACGTAGAAAAAAAAGGGGAAGGGAATTTGTAGAAGGAACCAGGAGCGCACAACAGGCCGAATTGTTTGCCTAGTGACATGAAACACGAGACGGACGGATCCTCCATTCAACCTAACCAAATGCTGATCCACTGGATTTATAATCCTGTGATACAAATAATTTCAAAACAAGTTTTATAATAAGCATAATTCGCGTACTCCTTAAGGCGGGAATCATTAGTATTCTGAATTTCACTAAAGAGTTATTTGTCAGTCGGTACACCATTACAAACTAACCATTGTGAAGAAATGACCTGAGCAAACCGTTTATATCTCCTCAGTTTATAATAAGGGGACCGATTATTATATAGAGCATAAAATACACTCAAATCAATAAGATAAAATAAATGCGTACATCTTTTCCTTGAGTTGAGGTTGCAGACAACACAAAGTTAAATTTTTTGGACGTATACTACATGTATTAGTCAGAAAATCAGTCTCAATATGTTTGTTATGGCGCCCCGGTAGGCGAGTTGGTAGCGTGCTTGCCTATCAGCGTGGGGGTTGTGGGTTCGATTCCCACCAGAGGCTTTGGTCTGTCGCTGCAAAAATCTAAACATATGGTCTTTGTCACCCGGTTTACCCTTGGACCCAAAATTAGAATATAAATTTACTTTGTATTATAATTAATAATAAATAAATAAAAAAAATGTTTGTTATGAAAAATCAAATAAAATTTGTATTAATCTACTTACCAGTACCACTTCCCGAAGTTGATGAATAATGTGATGGCAATGATGGCGTTGGACCTACTGCCTGGCGACTGGATTCCGTAGTCAAATCTTTAAGTAATTCTTCTTTTTCTGTTTTACGAGCAAAACAAAAATCGGAAATTTTGTTTTGGAAAACAACCAATAATTCTGTTAAGTCGTTGTAAAATTTTGTGCCCTCTTTAAGATTTCCCAACAATTCAATGAAACTATCATAAGCTGTTGCTAACTCTTGACATAACGTGTCTCTGGAAGTGCTGCTAGTTCCAGTTTCCGATACAAAATCTCCATGAGCTGTTTGAATATCGGAAACTAGCGATTGCTGGCGTTCAACACTTTCCTTGACTTGTTGCTGCAAAGGACTTAATGTCACGCCTATACGTTTCAAAGATAGTGCAGGCTCATCAATTGCACCATCTTTGCGCAATGCTTCCAAAAACTCATTCTTCATATCAAATGTTGCAGATTTCAATTCAGATTCTATGGCATCACGTTCTGCCTTTATAGTTTCAACAGACTCCATAAGTTGCTTTAGTTTTTGTACACTCGCACAGTTGGGATCTACGCCACCTGAAGCTGCTGGCATAGCTTGATGTATTTGGCCAGCAGGCAACGAGAGAAGCTCGATGCCTTTCTGGTTCTTCTCAAATTTCTCTCGAACAATTTTGTCTGCTGCCACAGCGTTATTGATGACTTCGCGATATTTCTTAGAGTTTGTTCGAAACATTTCGGTTAACTTATCAGAAGCAATGCGCGACCACCTTTCCTTGAATTGCGAACGCAGTTGATTGTCGGAGTCTCGTTCCTCATCCAACATTCTTTCAGTTTCGTCCAAGATCTCACGATTACGATTCAGCAGTTCAGGCAATTCTTTCAAATGATTGTTGATTGCTTCAACGCCACCTTTCTGGCGGACGTCATCAGATTTCTCAAGCAAGGATGGTGGTACTCCGGAGGCACCATCAGTTGCCTCAACTGCGGCCGGGAGATTGAGGCTGGCCAGCACGGCATTCATCGTTTGAGTGGCTTCTCTTAGTTTCATTATTTCGCTATTAACTATTTCATTTTTACGCATGTCAGATGCCTGCAATGCACGATGTAATTCTACGGGCACTAATCCCTTGAACACATCATCAAAATCTTTAGCCATTGGCGAAGAAATTGGTAGTGCCTTTGCCAGTTGAGCTTTTCCAGTTGGCTGTAGAGTTGTTACATCTGGAATCATTTCATTGTAAATTAAATCATTATCCTTCACGGACTCCGCCAAATGACGTTTAGCTTTGTTGAAATATTCGTCCAAATAAGTGGGGTTGCCAGACCTTGTCTGAGCCGCCTTGAACAGATCCACAGCATTACGCAAACGAGCAATTTCTTCGCCAATTTTCTTAGCGGAACGACAGGCTAAACTCTGATACAGTTGCGTTAGAGCATGAAAGCCGGCTTGTTTACCAGCAATAGTGGGTACCCATTCTTTTTCCCACAGAGAACGTACAGACTCCTTTTGCATAGCTCTCAATACATCAGCGTAAAATTCTTCACATTGACAGCATAGTTTTGCAATTATGTTCTCCTTCATGTTATCTGAAATGATGACAAAATTCATAACAGTTTATATCAAACATCTTGTTGATAGTCCTAATTACTAGCTTTCATCAGAAAATCAATTTATAATAGCTATAACACATAAACCTGTCTGACGTTACATGTTACTAATCAATTGTAAATAGGTAAAAATCCTATGGACATCAATTTATAATACAATAACCTGTCAGATATTACATGTTACTAATGTTGTCAATTGTAATTTCCAATGAATTGGTTAAAAATCCGCTGGACATGTATTTCGGTGGGATGACTTTTTGAAATAGGTGATATAAATATAAAAATGTTTCTTTTAGAGTTTCTTTCAATGAAATTGTATAAGTTAAGTAATTTGATGGGATGTTAGAAATTCGTTTCATCTATGGTTTGATAAAGCTAACAGAAACTAATAACGAACTAAATTAAAAATCCATATTTTAATACAGGCCACATACAAAAGTTCTTGCCTATTGTATTCCTGGTACATACTAAAGAAGACTTAACTCATGTGACATAAAAATGCACTTGCCTTTTATAGCTTTCATAACAAACACCTCCTGCGCCTGAGATATCATCAGTGCCTGCATTACAGTCAATGTATCCTGATTTAGATCTTGTGTTGGCTCAGAAGGAACTGCTGCTGGAACTGCACCTTTCAGATACTGAAAAATACCGGCACTTTGTTGAAACAACTTAATGGATAACTTCAAGCCTTCGTCACTGTCCATTGGTTGTATAGCGGCCACATGCGATTGCAAGGCAGCGATATTGAAAAGAACGCAAACTTTTTCGTACGACAATGAAGTATGTGCTAAAGAAAAGACAAAGATGCGATAAGATCAATGTTAATAAATGTATATACAACAAAAAGATCATGCTCATACTTAAACTGATACGGCCACCAAATATAGACCCCTTATCGAAGGCATCCTTCCACTTGAATGGAATTTGAAGTTCATTAACTGGTATTTTGGCTTCCAGCATACAAATCTGGTCATAGTAACTGGAAAAAGAAGACGTGGGACCAAAGATAAGCGTATCGATAAAGAATATAAATGTACTTTTTGTGATTAATTATGTGTTATTTGCTGTTTCTGATTGTGCCGACATTCTCGTATAAAAAACGACGTCATTCATAGTTAATTATTTTTTTTATGAATGAGTCATACTTATCGTAACAAAGCGACCACCTCAGCCACATCTTCATACTCTTCGGGACATTCTTTTTTTTTTGCTTTGTATTCATACTTACGCATATACAATCTCCAAGGAAGATTCATATTTCTCAAAGAATTTCCATATAGATGAATTGCGTTGTCGGGCAAATTGCTGGACGGCAGATTTATACGACTCTTTTGCTTCGGGCGGTGCTCCACTATATGTACTTTGTATAAGATTGTTGAGAGGCTTCTCAATATCCACCTCTGCTGGCTTTTTAAGGGGAACACCCAATAGTTTTGACATGACCCTCTAAAATGTTGTCAATATTTTTATGCAATAATTTTTCAAATTTACACTCTGTTTTCTAATCGTTCTCACTGTATGCGAATTGTTTGTATGCGAGAAGAAAAAAATCCAGTTCTTCCAAGTGACGGTATTGTATTTCGGTGTTTACGAACGAATGACTTCTTCTTCTTCGTTTTGACACAGAGTGTCAAATGTAGAAGGCGACTCAAGACTAGTGTTGCCACTGGAAAACAATGTTCCCGACCAAAATTTCCCCAAAAAGAGACGAAAATACGTTTCACCCCACCAATTTTTCAAACGAAAAACTTCCAGCTATATTAAATAATTTATAAATACTGAAACCTTTTAATGCAGTTTTTATACCAAAATAAGTACAGTCATACAACTCCATGATTCTCTACTTTTTGTATTCACAATGAAAAAGAAAGCGAAGAAGCATTTCGTAGCTCTGGTGAATGCTAAGGATCAAATAAATGCAATCGTAATTAAACCCCGAATTTTCAAATAAAACTCGGTATTAATTTCAGATAGTGTTCAATAAAATTAATCGAACCTTTTGGTAAAAAATGTGGCAACACATGTTTTAAAAAACAGTTTGTCAAACATTGCGCCAAAAATGATCGGACGAGTTCTGAAAAATCTCCAAAGACCTGAAAAAATGCAGCCCAAACACATCACACAAGGTTTTAAAAACGATATACGAGAATTAAAAAAACATTTGTATGGATGGGACTGGTGGAGGTCACAAAGCCAACACAGTAACCATAACATTAGACAGCACTAACAGTTCATGAAACCATATTAATTTTGTTTCTTCATCTTCGATTTTTGCTTAAAATTTATTAACGGGTAATAACAACTTCGTATATTACCGCGTTTAATAGTGAAAAAAAAAATATGTGAACCAGTGTGTCAAATTTAAGAGTTTTGTTATTTTCATAACTATTTAAAATATATCTAAACGGAGTTCATGAAGAATCGATTCTTTTAACTAGTATACTTTATTTATAATTCAGTTCTATCTAAATAAAATAAAATTTCCGAAATCAAATTTTTCGACATCAACATAGCCCCGTAGTATAAATAAGTTCTGCATTTTCAACGAAGAGATTATCTGGAAAAAATCAAACATGTTTTGTTGCTAGCTTGTTCACTATCAAATTACAAACATTAGGAAAGATTCCAAGAAAAAATGTTGGTCAAGAAAACGATCTTTGAGACCATAATGCACTGTCACAATCATGTAGCTAGCATACAACCCAAACTGCAGTTAAAAGTATGGCGGAAAAACTTAATTTAATTTTAACTTTATTTGTTGGGCGTAACTCATGCGAGTCGACCCAGTTAAACAACACATGCTAATCATTCTCCTAATCAACTACGTGTTGCAAAAGCACGAAGTTTGAAAACGATGTTCCGATTTTTGAAAAATTTTAAATTAATGAAGATATTTTTATTAAATAAAGTAGATGTTTTGGTAAATGTTAATAAAAATCGAGCTCGAGGTCTGATGTTATATTTTTATTTCCCGTGCAGTACAAACAACAGACAATGGTAGTCACACTACGCTAGTTTAAGAATCTGTTTCTGCTCAATTTATATATTATCCCCTGAAGATGCAATTCAAAGAATTGCGAAATATCGGGAAATTATTATAATTAACATTTACCAAAATGTACCTAAAGGTCGAAGATAAAAACTATTAATTATAATGTAGTTTTATAAAACGAAAAAAGTGGCCGTTTATGAGAGGTGTCCGCAAGCTTAAAGTACACTGTACATACACGAACGATATGCCGGTCGTTCTCCTCAGACGCTACAACTTTTCAACCAATTGTTTACCCAATCTCATTTGCAAATATTTTTCGTAGTGTCAATATATAGAAGTGTGTTTCCTGCCAGTTGTGGCATTCTGAAATTCAAAAGAAATGTCAACAAACACTACTCCCTCTTATATTTTTTAAATTTTCAATTAGAAGTCACATTTCCATTTTGCAATTTACCACAAATAGTCGAAAGTCACCCCGCTCACCCTGCGTAAAAACTCGTGTAAATCGGGTCGTATTTTTCTTTCGTTTAATCCCAAAGATTTTTGAAAAATATGGAAGTATGTACATATTATCTTCCGAACCAGGACGAATACTCCACATATTACTTTCATTCCTCTAATAATTCAGAAGATTAGGTCGTTCAAAGTTGCGAGTTTATGGGCACCCTTTTTTTGTTTATGCCAAACCAAAAAATGTGTTCAAGCAGTGTCGTTCGCCCACAAAATAAAATCTGCTGTGCTAATATTAATACTTTTTTTGATGAACACCGCCACGTTTAAATACACCAGTCAAACAGATTTTTTACTGGAATGACGTTGATTTATATTTTAAAATATACACATTTGCAACTTGATGTATAAATTTTTTTGAAGAAATTTAAAACTTAGAAGTTAAAATATATTATGTTGGGCGCATTTTCAAATGTAAAGTAGTTCTGGTAATTATAAAACCATGATAATACAACATTAATCTGAATCATCTGAAATTTCGTAAATCTTTTGTTTAGAGGCCACTTTTCTAGGACCCACCAGGCTGGACAAGCTTTGTTGGCGAGCAGAACTTCGCTGTAAGAGATAAATATGTATACAAAACATAGTATTAATAACGATTATGAAAAAGTAAATCTAAATTGTTCTAACCGTGGATGGTGAAACTTCCACCACTTGAACTTTCGAACGTCCACTTGCAGCGTTTCCCGTCCGTGTTGCATTCTTTGAGGGGGTTACTGCGGAACCACCACGCGAACCTCTGCCCCTTCCTCTACCGCGACCTCTTGAGTTGTTAGTGTTCACTTCGTCCTTAACACTTTTCGCAGACCGCGTATTTTTCAAAGGTGCATCGTCGCTGTCATTCTCACTATCATCGTCCACGTAACTTGAAGCTGTTGAATTTTTTCCGAATGTGGAAGCTGATGGCTTCGGAGTAATGTGGGCGGGTACTTCTAACATTTGCAAAATATCATCTGAAGTTACATTTAGTTTGAATTGTTGAAGTTCGCTATCGAGTTGGTCTACGGGAGGCATTTTTTCCATTAAATATTCCACAGCTTTTGCTTTATACGATCTAAATTGAAGTAGGGTACATTGTTAGGTAGGTACTAACTTTGGAAATTTTGTGAACATACCTTATTAAATTATCAGCAGCATTATTATCTTTACGGTCGACCAGTTGATGACATAACTCCGTTAGAGCTTTTGTTGATATAACTTTAAGGGATTTACTTTCATCAACTTCATTGAAGTAGCGTTCCACCAAATCTTCAACGCGAGCAGCAGATTCACCTTCCTAAATGTATAATAGAGACTAGTTTTGCATTGTTTTTCATTTTATATAAACCACATTCGTTTTGTTAAATACATAATTTTGTGGTAATATTAATAATGGGCATACTTACCATCTTTTTAAACTGATTTTTCATCTCGTCCTTATCAAAGTTAGAGCGTTCTTTCTTTTCCTTTTTAATTAGTTTCTTAAAAAGTATCATGTCAGCAGGATTTGCCACACGATCATTAAAGGTTTGTCCCAAACGAATGCCGTTAAACATTTGCTCCTCATCCGTAAACACAATTCTGAGTCGTATAGATGGTAACGTGGGTTGTCTTGGATTGCCTGTTAGTAGTTCTTTTGCTCTTTCCAACATAGCCTCCACTTTCTGCTGAGCCATAGCTCGAACCTTATTGGAGACATCTCCTTCATCTAGACGAAGTTCACTCGCCAAATCAGCAACATTCACCGATTCAAAAATAAATGGACGTACAGTTTGAAGAGGAATTGGTTTCATTTTAAATTTGTCATTGTAGACTTCCAAAACGGCGACATGTTTCCGCAGAGATTCACCCTCAGACATAGAGGTGGGCACTGTAGAGCCGGGCTGGCTGACATAAAAATCCCTTTTCACATTCAGTTCTGGCTCAATGCGGCAGTCATGCTCGTGTCCCCATATCACCAAATGTAGAAATTCGGGAAGTGCTTCTTCCGGCAAGTAGTTTTTAGGGCCCCGATCTGCTCGGTTCTGATGTAATACCATTAAATGAAACCATTCGCCCTCTTCTCCTTCTGGCACCTGCATTTGAACTTTTCTACTTTCAAAAAGCCGAGCTAGACGATTGTCGTGAATGTGGCTAAGGCCGTACAGCGCCAATTTTGTTGAACCTTTCTTCAATAAAACGGGAGAGATATCTATTTTGGTTAAATCCGTCCAGCGGCCAAAATAGTTTACTAACCCCGTGGTGGACAGCAAGTCCAAAGTACTTAAACCGCCAAATACACTGGGGTCATCGTGATTACCGTGTATTGAGTAAACTGGAATAGATATGTTCAGGTTGGGATCTTCATAATTCACGGTCTCATTGACGGCATTATGGAAATTTTGACTGCCATCGCTTAAAAATTCCACGGATATAGGCCGATCACCGAAAGTGTACATCCTCAAGAGCTTCATGCATCTAAAGGGATGAAAGAATGAGTGCCACATTTTCTCCAAAATTACATACGGACAACTTACTTGTGCAAAGCATTCTGAGTGGGTACGGCATCATGGAATAAATCTCCACCCAAAAGTATGAAGTCTACATCTTCTCTTACAGCTAGTTCGAGCATCTCTTCAAATGCTAGAAAACTATCTTCACCTAGATTCAACAACAACAATTTGCCGGTCACTTATTTCTTTGTTGGACATTGATTTTGGCGTAATGCACTTACCTCTAACGGCGTCTTTTTCTCCGTAACCTAAATGGTTATCGGTTGATACCATGATACGCATAACATCCGTTTGCTGGTCAATTTCCGTGTCATTGTTCATATTTTCCGTATTCATTTTATTGCAGACTTTTTTGTATTTAATACTTTTTTATTTTTTCATCAATTCGCAACCGCCGCTAAACAACAAACGCTAACAGTGGCAATCACCATGAAGTGATAACTTTATGTATGTATAGAAAAATGCACAGGGTTTGGCTACCCTTTTAGCAACTTTGGCGCTAAAAAAACTTTAAAGGTGGTTCACAGACGTCACAAAGGTACCAAAATGAAAGCACGTCGTGAGATGTATGTATGGTGTACTTACATAAAACGAGTATGTTTTTCCATTTTTCACATTCACTTCACCCAAGAAAAAGTAAGGGCTCACTTGAATTATGAATTTAAATAATTTAATAACAATTCATTCGTTTAATCTTTATGACAGAACAGCGTATATAAATTGAGTCGATGTCGCTCCCAGTTATGTTTAATCGCTAGCGAGTCGTCGAGCAAAAGGGAATTGTTTGCATGGGAGCAAAGGGGTTGGAAAAAGAAGAGGTCAGCCCTTCCAATTCGTCCTCTTTTTTTTAACTACAATTCATTCAGAGTGGTGAGAGATCCTGTACAGAGGTCCGAGATGAGTCTGAAACTATTATTTTAAGCATATATTTTAGAAATAATTCCAAATTTGACTTTTTAGTTTTTGGTGGTATAAGAAGAAAATACTTTTTACACGACCGTTTTGGCAATTAATTACTTTTGCTATTAATACTAATATATTAACTACTATATATATTAGAAAAAAACATTAAGGCCCATTATCTCAATGTCCGATTAAAATTTATCGTAACGATATACTACCGGTTACCCAGGCATTAGACAGGGCAGTAATTGTTCGAAAAACTCAACACACTCACACTTTTTTACCAATACACACACATTTTTGCTACTGTCCGGCCGACTAGCAACGAAAATTCAATGGCAGTAAAATTTTGGCACATGCAGCAGAAACGAATGTTAGAGTTCCCCCAACATATTTTATGTGTCAATTTATGGGATAATTTTATTGTGTAATTGTGTTTTGACCGTTTTGTCGTAATAAAAACAGTTATATTTTGTGAATTGTTATCAACGAAGTATTTTTCAGACTTGTTTGAAGTACAAAGAACAAAATTTAGACGTATTTATGAAAACAAATTTGCGTGTCCATACTTTTCCCCAAATGCTTTGACAATTTGTGGTGTGGGGCAACATTGTGTTTTTGTTTGCTGCTGCGGACGGTAACAACAACAAGAGAAGTTACTCTTGTGACGACGTTTTTGAAATGATTTTTCAGATGATTTTCGATATTTTTTTTCTGTTTCGAAGACTATATGTGTGCTCAACTGGCAACAAATTAGATGTAGGTGTAATGGCAGGGTTAGCACAATTTACTTTTCTCAATATCTACTTAGCGTTTATAGGAACGATAATGATAATCGTTTATCATAACGAAAACCACGAACATCTGACATCCAGTTGAAATTTCGTCTGGACAATAGTAATTTTCAAAATTAATACTTTTTCGGCGATGGAGGGTACAAAGTTTGTAACTACAAGTTTCCGCCATTCTTTTTGTTTTTGTTTCACAACAATATTTAAAATTGAATTGATATTTAATAATAAACTGCACAGCATTGCCATTTATTTGTATCATTTATAAACATCTACACGGTAGAGTTGCCATTTATCAGCCAGTTAATTAAACGAATACATGAGAAAATGAATATGTTTAACCGGTAGTATATCGCGTCTATAAATGAATGTGCCGGTTAATTAACCGCTACTTCAATCGTACATTGAGATAATGGGCCTAAGTATTATTTATTGCACGACCGTTTTGGTCGATACTTATTCTCTCTTTTTGCTTGGATCCCTCCTTCAAATCCGTGTGGGGTTGCCAATGTAAAGAAAAGAATTCGTCTCCAGCGTTGCTACTTAAATAAATTCTCTGACCAAATTTTTTTTCCTAACCAGCCGCCGTTAACTATATTTTGAACGGCTCAGCCATTTGTTCTAATTGTCACGGCTCGGTGCTCTGATCCTGTAGAATGATCCAAACAAAGAATTCGAAAGAAATGTTTGTTGTCAATTTTAAGGAAATTCCCGAAACGATTTGTGTGGAGACAAGATTTATTACACACGCTGCTGCAAGACAAAAGAAAGATCACATTCTCTACTATATGAACGTCAATAGAGGTCAAGTCGAACTATCAAAATACGAAGTGCCGGCATCGACACCCACACAAATGAAAGATGTATCTGTGGCGAGATTTAAACAACCCCCCACTGTTACAGTAAGCATTCGAAATAAACCGATAATATTGAATAAACCCATTACAGTAACGTCTGTACTGACGAACACAAACGTTCAGCAACCATCACCATACAGCACACCTCCAATTGTCGGACATGGAGTGTCTGTGACGTCGTTAGGATTATCCATGAGTGCGCCATATAGTACGAACATGATACCAGATGCACCAAGCTTTGGCATGCCATCGCCGCTTGCAAGGATGCCAACACCGACACCTCTCTCCACTGTGACTTTACCCATGACAAATCCCATCATGCAGAATATCGCTGTTAATGCACCGACATTGAATAAGAAACCAGTTGAAATGAGGGATTCTAGTTGTATGACTGAACCAAAAGCTCAAGCAGTACACCGAGCACAACAGACCGAGAACATTACTCCCAAAATGTTATCGGTGGCCATTCAATGTTGTATTGATTCCTCTGAGGATAGAATTGATGATCCAGACTTCTTGGGTACAAATGAAATATCTCCTGTTCTTGAACACAACGAAGAGGAGGCAAATGACATATTCCTGCGATTCGCCAAAGAAAACTCGATAGAATATAAAAACAATTTTCGAGAATGCTTAATTTGCGGTGAAGTGTGTAAGAAATCCAAGTACTTCTATGAACACATGGCGGTGCACCAAGGTCCAAAAGTTTTGTGCTGCCGCTGCGGGCAGTACTTAGATCATGAATATCTGTTAACAAGACACTGTTGCATCAGCGCAAAACGGGTTGTCAGAGCCCTACTTCGTTGTCCTCAGGACAAATGCAACGTGATTGCACTATCACGTCTAGAGTTGTACGATCACATCAATGAACACAAAAGTTATCGCGATCACAAGTGTTCAGCTTGCGACAAACAATTCTGTACCGCTCAAGAATTCCTACGCCATTTGCTATTGAGGGCCAAATGTTATACTGACGCAAAACGCAACCGAAACCGTTTATATGGGCTGCGTTCTAAAGCAGATCGTGTTTGTCGTGTTCGAGTTTTTACTTTACACACCCATTCAAAACGGAGAGCCATGGTGAAGTGTTTGCTAACAACGCGAGCTTCTAACAAGAATCTCTGCGAGATTTGCTTCAGATCATACCGAAATAAATATATATTTTATCGACATATGAAAAAGTGTGCTGCTTTATTTCGAAAGCGCACGACTCGAATGAGCCTAAAAAAAAATAAACAAGTTGTTATTTAACAATGTTGTACATTTGCCAAAAGGTTTATACAAAATGTAATAAAAAATAAAATGTAAAAAGCAGTATATGCAAAAAATTTGTTTCATTAAATTTGTTTTATTTTCGATTTGATTTCCATGAATTCAAATATAAATACTATGATGACGAATTGGTCACACTTTAAGGACCGCGAGCACACCCGGAACGACATTATTGTTTTTTTTTTTTATTAAAAAAAAATCAAAAGTATCCAAAATACATTGAATTCCTTTTGAATTTTAACTTATATTGGAAATTGAATATTTGAGAACATCTATGCCCCCCTGGAATGCATTTACGACCATTTCAGAACTATTGATTTTGAATCCATTTCGTATTATTTTATTCATAGGGTAGCATAATATTACAAAGAAAACAGTAACATTTTGTTTTAATACACTGTGTATTACAATAGTAATGAATCTAAACATGTAGTCAACACATCTAAATATATAAAGGATTATTTAGAAAGATTAACGGTGCTAGAAAAAAAAACATATTTTATATCAGCGTGGTCTTTAAAATTTGTATCCACAAAATAATTGGTATGAATTAAAAAGAATGAGTGCCTTATGCTAAGTAGACTTTTTTAAGGAGATTGTTTTTTGCAAATCGTATAATTTCAACATAAATCCTGTCAAAAGTTTGAAATTATTCGACAATCCTATCAAAAGTTATGCTTAAAATTGCACTGAGCATATGACTGAAGTTTCAAAAAACTTCCATTCTAAAACGGGCTAAGTAGCACTTAGCATTCTATGAAAAGGGTATTTATTATTGTCATGCTTACTAAGTCTACTTACACTTACTTTACAAAATCTCTCTGCAGAAACTTCTTCGTTCTTCGGTTCAATCATGGACATATTTGTATTCCAAGATAGGAGTTACAAAGGCCCTTAAATAAAACCCAATATATTTCCTTAAAATGTATTTCAATTGCAACAATATCTATATTAAACATATTAATTGCGAAAATACTAATTGCTTTGTTGGACACCATGAGCTTTGCTCAAACCTTCATACAGTTGTTTCTTTTCTGCATTGATTTCATTTAAGGTCTGTACAGCCAATTCCAACTGGACTTTTTTCAGTGCATGCGAGCTTATGTAGTTTTCTATGAATTTCAAACACAATTCATCCACCTCGAAGTCTTTACCCGATTTACCTATGGCCAATTCGATTTTATCATGGATATCGCCATTTTCTAATGATTTCTTTAAGGGCGTCTTCAACTCTTTCAAGGCGATATCTTCAATAGAAGTGTACTGTTCAAGCTTTTGCACGAGTTCCGAGTAGTTTTCGGGAACTTTGTGTATTTTGTAATATAGAGCAATTAGTTCGGCACCATTACGCAAATAATCACGTCGGATCATGTCATAAAGCAGGTCATCAATGCACTTATGCCAAGCATAGAAAAAGGCCATTGGACCAAAGTGGCGAGTAGAGCGTAATTGATCGAATTCTTTAGCTTCATTCAAATGCTGATAAACTTTACTGCTGAGTCGATGGTACTCGGTTTCATAGGGTTCGTATTGTACCAATAGACGATCCAATATGAATTCATACTTATGTTCTTCCAGGCATCTTTGGAAATGGTCGTCTTCAAACATCCTGGGGGTTCGAATTTTACGTCCGTTTAATGGAACGTATAATTGTTTCATCCGCTTAGCTACATCCATGGGCGCATAGCGTAATGTGCCATCAGTTTCACGGACTAGAACTTTGCGGTTCGAAGGTTTGACACCAAAAGTAATATCCGTAATAACATACTTCGTATTGGAAAACCCTGTTAAAGCTTTATCTTCTGAAATGATATTGGGTGCATCATCTTTCACTTTGACAACAGGAGGCATTTGCAGCTTCACTTTTGCCCTATCGACGGTCTTAAGAAACTCTTCTTCCAATTCTTCGGTAGTCATAAATTTGTATTCCGATGTATTTTTCGGCATTGTAGCATGTCGAAAGACTTTTTGCACTTGCAATTGTGTTATGGATTTCAAAAGTTTTTGAGTTTCCGGGTCTGTGAATAGAGGCTGTGGATCCTGGTCATATTCCAAAGTTATAGCAGTGACGGAAGCGCTTCTAACAGAAGTTTTGATGATGGCATTCCTTAAATTGTTGAGTAAATGTATTTGTTTCACTATCTGCATTGTCGTTGGATTACTTTATATCGATCCTCTGTGACAATTTGACCATTTATGTTTTATAACAATCTCCACAAATAATTCCTGCCTCATGCAATCTTCCCGTACTGGGTTAGTTATCGATTACAAACTGTAGAAACAGCTGTTCGTCATTGTTATCACAGAGATGTAAAAATTTGTAGGGCCGATTAATTGTGCACTATTCAAAATTCACGACTCAAGACAAGGAATATCCACGCAATAAATTGCTGGTGCAACAAAGCGTTTCTTGTCAAAAAGCAAACGAGTGCTTCACAGCTATGTCGTATTTTTTTCGTTTTTAATTGCGATATTTTACTTTTAATTAAATAAAATCAAGTAGAGTGTTCAATCTTCAGAGAAAATATTTATATTTAATAACATTGCGCTTATCGATTAAGGACGACTAAAATCACATTTACAACCATCACTGGAATTAGTGGGTTGTTCAATTTAAATGCAGATTAAACCATTTTCAACAAATTATCCATACCCATTTTCAGGAATACAGATGGGTTAGAATTGCCCGGGTTTTGTATAAAAAACTCGAATTCCCAATTTTAAACATTTTCACAAAAAAACGGTTTAAATTGACTTTAAACATTCTGAAAAATGGTCCAAACTCATGATTTGGCTTATATGAGGGTGTGTATTTGTTGTTATAATATCAAAGCCAAGACCTTTAGCTCTAATATGATACTTGGACCACTAACCCATTCAATGCCGGAGATATTAAGGACCAGAAACAGAGTCTTAAATTTTCCGACCTATTTTATTTGGACATTAACACTTCAAACAATTTCACACAAGAAGTGTCAACATCTTTACAATAAGAAAATAAAATATTATACTAAAAAATTAAAAAGCGTCGGTCTAAAAAAAAGAAAATTATATAAAAAAAATCGCGCGCGGATGTGGTCGATTTGTTACCAAATCAAAAATTATTTGTAGAAAATCACTAAAAAAAATAACACCATAATCCGTACCCGGCGTCGCGTAATCTTTAACCAATTGTTAGTTAATCCATTCATAACAATAAAAAGCCAATGCCAAGGATGAGGCAAAGCAGTAAAATTGGTAAACCAATAAGTTGGAAAGAATCTACTGGTTAAATGTCGCAAATCTCAAAATTGTAAAATTACAGTTCTATTTCACGTACGGCTTGTTTTGCGGCCCTTCTCCACGAAAGTATTTAGGTTGGACACATATTGGAAATTGAATACGTTTCTAAAATACAACTCTGGTTGTGAAGTAAGTGGAATGGAGTAATCGGAGGGGGCAGTATGTGTGGAATGGAAGAAAATGGAAGAACCGAGCCGAGTCAACCTGTTTTAGTCGGCTTATACACATTGAAAAAAAAATTACCTTGGATAAATAGTCAATAGTGGTTGCAATGGAGTCCAGCGATAGAAATGAAGACAGAGACGACAATCAGGATACCCCAGACGAATGCAAAATGAATGGGATCAAACGTCGCAAACGTCGGTGTTCGGAGACGGAGACACCACCGCCTCAAAAGAGAACAGCACCCAACCAAGAACAAAGAACTGATGAAAGTGCGACACATCTGATTTCCGGAGATGATGATGATGATAGTGATCGTTCGGGGAATTTACCGGATAAGAGTCATTCTTACAACTGGGACGAAGATCAATTTTCATTGGAACATTTTTGCGATGAAGTACTTTATGAGATCTTTAAGTTTCTGGATACATGGTCATTAATGACGTTAATGAAGTAAGTGAGGTGTATGTTAAAAGATTCCCAACATTTATTGAATTGTGTTTGTTGTTTCCAGTGTTAGTGAACGATTCCAAAAGTTTGTCTTGGATAAACGACTATGGGAGGATATCGACCTAAGTCAGGAACCTTTGCCTTTAGGTATTTTGGAAGATATGCTTGAACGTTCACATGATAAGACACGCAGTATTAAACTGAGGGGACCATCACCTTCGGAACACATCGAGGGCGAAATACAACATTTTAACAAAACTCTGCGCAAGTCACTGACATCGAGATGTACAAAACTTGTGACAATGGAGCTGTTTGGTGTGACGCTGGACTTCAAGCAGGTGAAAATATATTTTTTTTAGAGCATTTCAACAATAAGTTTAGCTCCCATCAACGTTTCATGAAGGAACTGTCGGGGAAAGTCTTTAAAATACTCACTCTAGTTATCGCAGCACCAAGGCCATATACATGCCCAGGACATACCAGAAGGGGCCTGTACATGGTTACAAGTTTCACTAGCAAATAATTTTTAGAAAACTTACTGAAAATGGTTGACAAATGTCATTGCCTTTCCTTGGAAAGTGTCAGAAAAAGTGTGACGGTATGGTTCACTTTTAATCCGACAAGTTTTAGACGAGTCACTTCGAATATATTTGTACCTCCTTTCCAGGATTATGGTCCTAAGCTAAGAACGTTGTCTTCAGCACCTATTGAACACGCCCTTCTGTTAGATAACAATCTTATACAGAATTTAATTTATACACAACCAATCCCAGCCCACCGAAAAAGAACACTGACCAACCTAACATAATCCAAACCTTTGAAATCTACAAAAACAGCCATATTTAGACTTGACTCATTACAACCAGGGCTGCAGAGCTGTGACCAAATAAAGGAACAACGACTCCTACTTCGACCCCAAATAAGAGCAGAGAAGTCAGTATGAAAAACCAAAACAATTTTGATATTTCATATTACCTGGCCTAGGTTCACATTTACCCAAATGGAAAAATTGTGCCAAACATAGTTCCGCGCCGTTCGAACTTACACAAATCAAACCTATTTGAACAACCGCCCAAAAACAAAAAAGTATTTTTTGTAAATATATATGGAAAATTCCTTTTATTTTGAAGATTTCTGTTAGAAAAATCGTGAAAATACTTTAATACTGACATCGGTTTTTCTTTGTCCATGAATTGTGTAATATTTCTACATGTTAAATCCATTTGCCTGAATAACTTTTATTAAGGCACGTACAAAATATAGCGTTAAGTGTTTTTTTGATACATTTTTATCAGTTCTGTTAGATGGTGTGTGCGACTCACACAGTAGACCCAGGTCGAAATCTGGTAGACCCTCAAACCTTTAGGAGTAAGAGAGTAATCTCTAAGCCATGTGAAATTTTTCTAGAGGAGCCGGCTTTAGGTCTCGGTCTGTTGGTATACAAATTATATCGAACACAGCTCATTGATTTGAGAGAAGTTCCCCGGGAAATAAGTAAAAGTATGCTCTGTAAAACTACGAACTAAAAACAAAAACATTGTGTAAATTGTTTGTAATTCGTTTTTAGGAAAGTAATATTTGGCTCAAACTCGAACGAAATGCTCTCGAATGGTTTGAATTTCATTCCACACATTGGGTATAACTTTACGTACAAAAAGTATGAGAAATTCGTGTGTTGTAGAAAAATGCCACAAATTACACTCTTAGCCAATTAAAAATTCAGATAAAAGTACAATATACATATCGCTTATTTACATCAATATTTACATCAAACTCAGGATACGATTTGTTCACGAGAGCCGTTTAAAGTTTTCAACTTCGTCTTACTTACCAAATATATGAAAAAACTTATATAGTTCCGGAATAAACTAGAGGCGTGACATATGTTATATAATACACAGCAGAACAAAAGTCAACTCAAATAAGAGACTTACGGCTTTTTCTTGAGCAGAAAAATAAAAAGTACATTTTTAATTGTGACTATTGAATTAAATGAGCCATGAGCGTATGTGCTTAGGCTTCACTGTTATAATACTATTTGGGATCAAATGATAGCTTGGGCGACAGACGTTCTATTGATATTAGTTGCATTCATGCCAAACATATTTATACCATAACCCTACGGGTGGAAGGTTTTATCTCATTTGATTCGACCCAAAAGTCTCATACATATAACGAGTCACGATTCACGACTTTTTAAGACGTTTGAACCACGTCGGCCTCTGTTGCCGTACTGTACTGTGTCATGAGGGCTTTGTAGGCAGGAAGGGCACCCGTTTAGAGTGACTGGAAGAATGCGTTCTCTGTAGCTGTTTAGAATATTTCTCCAGCTCTTGATTGTGCCAGGATTACCGGTTTGCCTTGGAATTTGCCTCTTAGTATACGAAATAGCAGGATAATGTTTTTTAAGGACTCTATTGCAGCTTTAGCCATGAATGGCTTGGCCAATTGATGCGTGGTTTTCAGGACATTCGATATTGACAATCGGTTGACGTCCGCAATGTCCTCACGATAGTGTCTGAAGTCCTTACGGATATGTCGCGGATGTGCTCTGCCATCAATTTCTGATGGTTACGATGACATGACAGGCAGCCGACTAAGGCTTTCAAGACCTTATTCCTTGCTTTCACTTTCTGGTTGATGTAGGGGGAGTGTGACGAGAAGTGAAGAAGGTTGTCGAACGTTGTTCCATATTTACCATGTCTGTCTGCATTTTATGCAGTGCAAGAAAAACCACATGTTTATTATTCTTTTTAAACGAACTTTGGCTCAAATAATGTAAAAGTGTAAAACTCTTTTCACGCGGCAATCTGGACCACTTGAAAAAAGACCGCGATGTCGCAAGAATAAAGTCACGCTTCGAATATCGGCAGTTACGAGTGATTTCCCAAGCTCTTATAATAGCTACAAGTACGTGACCTTTTTAAGAAAAAAATCGTTACAAGGTACCACGACTTGTGGCAGCAGAGATTTTCACAATTTTGTAAGAGCAATTACATATTTGCCAAAAGCAGAGGTAAATGGGTGTTCACACTTGTGGAGTTTTTGATTGCTGGCAAATAATTATATTTGTCATTAAACAGCCGATTTGTGATTGTGACGAACAAATATTTTATATTTGTAGTACGATTCCGAGTGTATGGTCTGCTTAACAATGCATATTGTAATTTATCTTCACTCTTGTTCTCTTGTTATTCTACAGTACAATAAGAACAATATAGGATTACCAAAAATTGTTCAAATATAAATTAAAAGTACCAAAAGTTGAAATTGCTAAATGATTCGGAGTAGGAGTTGAGTTTCTAAATGAACTGGAATCGGGTGTTGGCTCCAACTCCGGGCAAAATCGTTGAGCTAAAACAACAGTTATTCCGATTAGACGCATCATACATATCCAGACTTGACTCAATCACACAACGCTTAACATACATCCACACATCCTCTACAGTATTGTCTGCATATACTACATATATTGAAGTTAAGGGGCCAGTGTCGTTATTTCGTTTGTTAGTTTTTAAGTGTCGGAATTATAATATCGACCAAGTTAAAAGGATTGAATCCGAATACAAGTATTGGTTCAGATAAATATTTGGACTACAAATTTTAGATTTTATGTTTCACATAGAAGACCGGAACTTTTTGTTGTCCATGTTGATTGTAGATGCGTTCTAAAGATTATTTTAGTGTGTATGATATAATTTGTGTACTCATTGAGCGGGACCTACTGCTTTAAGACTGCTCCGAACGGCCAAAGCATATTATAAAGAAGTCGTTCATGGTTTATAGATTACTCTCTTATTCCTGAAGTAGGGTATGAACCTGCGTTTGTTCCGAGTCGTTAAATGAGCGCCTTCTGATAATATGCTTCACAAAGTGGTAGAAAGTTGGAAAAACCATTTTTATTTAATTTAATTTTATTTTTCAAATGTGTTGTAATTAATTAGTGCTTCTAAAAGCTACTGAAATAATTGTAATGACTGCTTTTCTTTTTAGCTCGCCTTCAAAGATTTCCCGAATTCTATTAAGCGTTTGGTACTGAACAATTGTAATGTACGCGTCGATGCCAACAAATCGATATTCACCGGAATCGAGACTATTCTAGTTAATCTAGAAGAATTGGCCATAGAGAAGAATGCTTGGTTCGATCCGTATTACGTAATGCCCATTTCTAAATTGCCTGTTTTAAGATATTTAAGTTTAAAGGGATGCAGTCAAATGCAGGAATTTATACCATATGGTAGTATAGCCGGACGGCATGGTTTTAAACAACTAGAGGTAATGTTTTTTGGACGACAATAATAACACAAGGTAAACTCAAAAATTGGAAGACGATTTTCTATAGACAACAGTTGACTCTTCTTTTCCTCCACGACATTTCTCTTAAGTGAGAAACACCGCTTCCTAAGTATTAGCAAAATTCAATGGGATATTATACCCGACATTTTTTGTAATAAATAACGTTTTTGAAAATCGTTCTTATGTCCGTGAACCATTTTTTGTGTCGACCATTAAAATTAATTATAATTTTACGCATTTTTTGTTCTAATAAGATTTGTAAATTTAAGGTATTAGATTTATGTGATACTCCACTGAATGATTCCGATCTACAATGCTTTAACGCTGTTGAGACTTTAAAGGAAATTTATCTGCAATGTCCGGAAGATGACGTTAGACCTTCCACTTCGTTGACTACAAATACTGCACTACCAAATGGATCCTCATGTTCTTCAAATTCTGTATCGGATACAGAAGGGCAATCAACGTCATCAAACAAAGTTACTTCTACGCCGAGTTTAACTCAACAATTAGCCAAAGAAGATTTAAAGAACACGAGTGATTATCCTTCCACATCATCATCAGGAACTGATGCGGAACCTTCGTCATCATCATCTTCATCGTCTCAATCATCAACAAATGCCGTCCCTTTGAATATAAATGCTTCGTCGTCATCCATGGCCAATAACAACGATCCGTTAAATGTTGTTGTGTGCAGTAATGCTCCACCTCGTAGTCGTTTTTTACCAAGGCCAGATCATATTATATATTTCGATGTTCGCAATCGTGCTTCTCCAAGTGCCTTTCATATTAGTGTAAGAGATCGCAGCAATTTTAGTTATCTTCGACTACCTGGACATGGACCGCCCGATAATCAGCAGCAACAGCCACCACAACAACAACAGCAGCAGCAGTCACCACCCCCGGCCTTCGAACAAATGATTAGACATAATCTTTTTTGGGACATTATTAATCCCCTAGGGCGTGCCGCAGGCGGTGGTGGACCAGACCGTCTATTTGAAGAAGAGAACGAAATAGAATATCGAGGTGGCAATACATGCAATCTTTTCTCATCTCGACGTCATGTGCAACGAGGCAGTATATCGGATCGTGGTGTTTGTTGCTTTGGTCGTACACGTCAACCCGTACAACATGGAGTCATTTGGATACGATTTAATAATCGCCCAAGCGAGAATCGTTTCGAAAGATTTAGTGTACGGGATTATAAATTTGTCACTGACGTTTCGCTACAACATTTGGTACAGTGTTCACCACACTTGGTCTTTCTGGACGTCAGCGGAACCAGTGTATCTTTAGATGGCATTAAGCGATTTAAGGAATTGAAACCTGAATGTAATGTAGTAGCCGAACATTTAGTCGATGATGCAGTTCTTTGAGAACATAGGGGTATGGCGGCAATTTAATTTGGATAAGCATTTATTTGTCGACAAAACTTGTACATGTTTAATCACAACAGTTTGTGAAGGTAAGAATTTGTGTATATTCCGAAATTAACGACGTTGGATGCCTGAGAGGGCTATTCACATTCGAATATTCATGTCACAAGATTATTTTGTTGTATAGTCCGATTATTATCAAGCAAACATATACAGTCGAACTTCCCTATAACGAATCTGCATGGAACCAGGAAATCACTTCGTAATAGAGAAATTATATTTTTTTCTACTTTTATTTAAAAACCAATTTTCTCCGGTCAGTTCCTCTTCGTAGTTATCTGAATGATTTTCGTTCTCACAATGTGCGTAACAGAAATTTGTTTGAAACCATTTATTACATGGAGTCAAAAACTCATGTGAGTCAAACTTACAACTGGAAATTTAGTTTATCTTAAAAAAAATCAATATCAGGAGATCAAAATACATTTAAATTAGAAAGAAAAAGCAGTGCTTTTGAAAACAATTTATAGTAGGGTGAGCTTCATTGTTCACTATAGGGAGGTTGGACTGTATCATCCAATACTTAATTTAAGAGCTAATTAGTTCTGACTCCAGGTAAAAAGTAATTTCAAACATGAAACCTCGAATGTGGCACAGTCCACTCTGAATGGAAAATTTATCCGAATGACAAGAGTTCAGATTAATCGAATAATATAGCAGTGACTCTACAATCAAAAAAAACTTCTGTTGATGTCTTGGGCTACAGCCGTGGGAACATTTCGCAATTTACATTTATTTCAAATTTGGTTTTCTCCTGATTTTAGATGACTCCAAACTGAGGAGCCAGGTGTGTAAATCTATGACCAGACGCGGTTACGAAGATTTCTGTCATAATACATTAGAACAATGTAAAGTATATTGTAGAAGTTCCCAAAAATGTTAAAGATGGGGATTATGCAGCCAACACAACATTCTTTGATTTTCAAGAAACGGTTGCAATCGTGATGTGTGAAGCTACAAACAAGTGTCTACTATATATCACACAATAGTACTTTTCGATTTATCTATTTTATTATATTATAAAGTTGTGTATGAAAAAAAATGTATCCTTACCTTTAGTTAGTTGTACTTTCTAAGTTGTATTGTAGTTTGACGTATGTATTCTCTGAACTTTACAATTATATATACATATATACGAAAACTCCCTATAACTGCTTCAAATCTATTTGAAACGCATAATTAATTTTTATTTATTCTTTGAATACGATTCGATTTGTAGAATATTTGTCCCCGAATAGAAAAAGGAGAAGAACAAAGTTGTAGAGCAAATAAATATTTCAATTATTATATTGTAATAAAAAACAAACAGACAAAAACTTGCAATAGCAGTGTATGCTTTCATTTGCCGGTTGAAGGATCATTTCCCTCACCTTCTTCATCTTCGGTATCAGTTTCCGAATCCGAACTTAAGCAATCGGAAATTTCGCCAGTGAAAAATAATACTGCTTTTGGTATGACTCGTTCCTTTAAATAGAAGCCCAGTTCAAAATCATTTTGCAAAATGTACTACAATGAATAAGCATGGTTAGTAGTTCTGTATATTCTAAACGAGTTCTTTAAAAAAAGTTCTTCTTACGTTTATGTCTGAATAAGTTGGATCATTATGGTTATCTGGCAAAGTGGGGGGATCAAAGAAATCAAAAAACGAGGTTAAGGCTGAAAATATAGAATTGAAAAATTTCCTCCGATAAGGGATTATTTATGTTTCATCTCTCCCGGCAATCTTAACTTTTATTTTGTAAATACTTCTCACCTTTGTTGTCCTTTTCGTTTTCAGAATGCTTCCAATCGATTTTGCATCCCTCACATTTATAAATTTCTGCTCCATCATAGGTCAGCGGATCATTAGTGTCGGGCAAACAGTTTAGAAAGTATGTTTTTGTTAAAGTGGGATTAGTAAAAAAGTCATTAGGTTCAAACTTGAACTCAAGCACGAACTTAACCATCGGATCATTATAGAGCTTGGAACGAACATCGCTTAAAAACTAAATAAGAAAATAATGTGGACTGTAAATTACATCTACAAAAGGTGCAACAAAGAATTGGAATTACCACTAATATTTTCTCATCCCTCTTGCTTATAAATTCCGTATATGAAGCTTTCAAAACTTTCAACCAGAAGTTGTTTAGACATCCCATTTCACTGGCGTCACCTGCCTGATTAATTTTTTTGAAATTTCTGGAAATACGCATAAATATGACAAATATTTAATCTAAAACTAAATTCGGTGACTTACTCCAAAATTTCCAAACGTTTATCGTACACTGCATTATGTTTTAACTCAAATGATTTTTCTAAACTATAAATACCACATTGTAATTCAACGTCCAGTTTTATTGTATCCAAATAAAGTTTCTTTAAATCCGAAATACATTTAATCTCCTTATCCGAATATCTTGGATCCTGAAAAGATAGCCTTGTTAGCACGTTTCTATCCAATTTCAAACATCCAAAAATGCATTTAACTTACTGACGGTTTTTTCGTCTCTTTTGGTATTGGAGTTTTAGGGATCCTTGCGGTGCTTCGATTTTTAATGTCCATCTTTAGGTAATATATACAATGTATCAAATTGTTGAGAATGAAAAATAACTAATTTACAATATTTCTGAATTGATTTGAAAATGAAACTTCAAAAAAATGGGATATACAATATTGATTCTAAAATCTGTAAATTATCGATGTTGAACTGAGTAATTCCAACAAGTGGAGGTAGTTCATCTAAACTAATTTGAATAAGTAGATAGGTTAGTTTGATTGGTGAGAGATAAGAATAGAATAGATTGTGTTGTCCGCTGGTTAGTTAGTCTGTTCAGCCATCTTATATACCTTACGAAGCCTATTAAGACTTAAACCCTGATTCGTGTTATGCCAGGAATATATTCCATAGACACTTTTGTCTGTGGCGTTGGAAACTTGGTACAATAACAAAGTACATATTCTAATGTCTCCAAATCATTTTCATCCTCGCACATCCTGGAGATTTGCCGATCCTCGTCGCGATAGAGCAGTGGCCTGAGACCCATTCTATTCAGTCCCATCAGTACACTTATTCTTGCTATATCTAACCTAGGTCAAATGGCCGTCGATAGATTGCAACCCACTCTAGTATTCCAGTTCTCGTGGGTTGTTTTTAGGATTTCCATTCCCCTAGTATCCCAGTTCTCGGGTGTTCTTTTTAGAATTTGGATTTCCCAATATGCATAGCTGAGCCTATTCGACCAAGCGTATCCAGCATAAGCCTACACTGTAGTTCCTTAATAGTAGTAATGAAGCCTGTCGGGTTTCTAGTCTACACAGGTCAGAAATTCGACCCTGGACTGTCCCTGAAAACATCATTCCGATAGTAATCGGATGTGGCCTATTTGCATAGGTCTAAGCAGTAGTGGCTCATTGAGTCTGCCTGCATCACCCACTAAAAATATTTGAGTGGAAGTAGGTGCAGTATTTCTGATGGCTCCCGCTATGTCTAGTACCGCACACCCCTGTACCTAGTTAGTCTGGATGTTAAGTACGCACTGAATTCATCTTTACGCCTCAAACACGGACACTCATATTTTTCAAATCTCTGCTTCCCCACAATCCACTACAAGCTATGTATCGTGAAAACACAGCATAACCGTATGTTCATCGGGGCCAGGAAGATCGGTAGCCTCATATGGCATGTAAACTGACGCCAGCAGTAACTTCGTGGTGCCATCAGAGCTTAAATTAGGACATTTGATAAATTGAGCTCAGTTTTAACTACAATGCAAGTTCTAATCTTAACATCCAACAAGGGTTTATACCCTTGACACTAAAACCGCGAAAATTATTTTTGTTGATTCAATTTTCCTGGACTAATAGCACATTAGCCTGAGATTGAGTGAGAAATTTTGTGAGATCGATCGAGGCTGCTTCACCACTTGCCTCGTAGGTCCTCTCAGGTTTTCGATGCCTTAACCTGATGGTGTCTAAACCAATGTTTAAACATCCTCACATAACCTAAGTCTGCTTACAGATTTCATATCCACTGGGTTACCCTTAGAAGCCATTGCAGTGATGAACTTCTACTGGCAGCTCCTCATGTTGGCTCTCCAAAAAAAATCAGTATGGTCTCCTCCGGCCTTATCGTGGAGTAATCCGTACCATCACAATTCAACGAAACGGTAGGCAAGAGGTAGGAACGACCTTGAATTTTAAACCTTGCTAGAGTTCGCCAAGGCAATAAATCTAACCGACTTCTTATTTACACAGTTGACGGCCTTCACCATTCCCCACCCTTGAAGGCTGTTTCTGGCCTTCTTCTCCTTGGGTCGACCTGCGGCCTAGGACAGACAACTCATCTGATCGATCTACAGACGCAGTTCCTTTCGGGTCAGTGCCCGCTGATTCCATGGCCTGTTTCTGAACTACTTTGATCTTTTCAGATGACAATAGCTAGGTGTAATGGTATTCAATTGTGACTTCGAAACGCCGGAGCCTTATCCACTTTCTGACCAGGGCTATTTATGACAGTGATATTATGATCACCCTCATCAGAAAGCATAGCCAACTGCCCCATCCTGTTAGCAGTGTCTCCGGTATCCACAAATGACTTCATTGACAGCCCCTGATGCTCTTCCATCTTGTCATTCTGTCCCGATCCGTGGGTCCTGTCATTTGTAAATGCCCATCGGTTGTTTGGTTGCCCAAGCCATAAATGGCTACAGATGCAATAGAGTCCTTAACCAACATCCTCCTGCAATTTCGGATACTAAGCGGCAACTTCCAAGGCAAACCTGTATAGTCCGGGCACAAAAAAGATCTGGAGACATATTCTCAACAGCTACAGAGAACGCATTGTTCCAGGCACCCTAAACAGGTGCCCTTCCTGCCTACAAAGCCCTCATGACACAGTGCTTTTATTTAATTTCCCAACGACCCGTTGATTTGTGGGCACAATTCCTGCACATTCCAACGTCACATTTTTCTATTGACACACATTAATTTAATCTTTAATATATATTTACCCTCGACACTGATTCACTGACTCTGTCACGCAGTACGTAGGAATTTAAATAGGCATTCTATAATTCTATAAATAATAATAATAAAAAAAATTATTTTTTTTTTACAGAAATTGTGTTTTCCCCAAATTTTTTTTTTACCAAAATTTTTTTTTTCCAAAATTTTTTTTTTACAATTTTTTTTTTACAAAATTTTTGTTTTTTCCAATATTTTTCTTTTCAAAAAATTTTTTTTTTCCACAAAATTTTTTTTTTCAACAAAATTTTTTTTTTCAGGAAAAAATTTGTTTTTCAGTAAAATTTTTTTTTTAACAAATTTTTTTTTTTTAACAAAAATTTTTTTTTCAAGAAAAATTTTTTTCAACACAATTTTTTTGTTCAACAATAATTTTTTTTTTCCACCAAAATTTTTTTTTTCCACAAAATTTTTTTTCCATATTTCAACGGGCGCCATAGGCGCATTACAACTTACTAGTATTATAATATTATTATATACAACAATACCAGACCTATGCTGGAAAAGTTCGCATGTAGCTTAAGATATCTGCCCACTAGTTTTTTTTGTAACGTCTTTAAAGAGTAGGTCTCCGTAAATCGTACATCATATGATTATGCAACCAACGACCACACATTCTAAGAGTACCTTCGGGTGTATTTTGATACAAAACTAAAACAAATTATTTCAAATATTATTTTTTTAAAAAATCGGTCATACGTAATTTTTGCATCTGTACGAAATTTTCCTCTTGCAATGTCTGGAACAACCTATTAAAAAATCGTTCTTTTTGCAATAGTGTGGTAATCTGTCTAAGCAATGTTCATCAGTATAAGGGAGCCATCGAATCTGCGTATTTCCAACTTTAAAAAAACTCTATATATAAAGCTAATAACTAAACAAATCACACGAATTAGACATAGAAGATTTCTTTGTAAACTTTTTGTTCCATAGGGGTTGTGTCTCTTAAATATTTCTTATGACTTGAACGCCCACGTCGCTATTCGTTTGAAACTGCAGTAGATTTTAAATGTTTGCTTAAGATGCCGGTAACGTGCCGCTATAATTTTCCAGTAGTTCGAGCAACTCAGCCAAGTGTGTTACATTACTTTTATGTACAACACAAATTCGGTAAAATTACACCCATACACTCGTATCCGTCGTAATGTGCCGTCTAAACGCTCTTCATGAAATTGGCGGGTTTAAGGGTATTTTGCATGTACATACATACATACTTATTCCCTAAGTAGATACATTTATTATATTCCATTTGACGTTTGCTTATTTTCCCTTTAGGTGATTTTTACAAAGTTAATGTTGGTTAAACTTAAGTTAAACGGTTGTTGACCGTTATTAACAAGAAAAAGCATTAAAAACATTTTTCCTTCATCGCAATGTTAACTTTGCATTTTAAGAAGCTCGAAGGCAAATGGTGTTCTTTGTAAATACTCACAGCCAGCGTCATAGCACAAGACTGCAATATAAATTGTGTGTACGTTTGCCAGTGTGTCCATATCGAAAATAGAAAGTTTGTCAAGATCGAACGGAACCTACCTTATTACGAAGGGATAGAAGTTTGAAGTCGGACTAAAAGATAATTTCAATTAAGATTGAAGAATGCCTATCACCATGGATATGTATTTATTGGCATGTGTGGCTGTTCTATAAGAGATTTTTAGCCGCATGTATTCTACACACTTCGGTTATGAGCACTCGAATTTCATTTGGTTATGGCGAGGTTCATCAGATCTTCTTGGATTTGGTAGTTTCACCGGAGCCGGAGTGTGTGGTCCCTCAATAACCAGATTATCTCACTGTTCATTCATCGTTGGTTCATATTCGAAATTCTCTCATATAGGTCAGCAGGTTTCTAAAAAAGCGTTGACTCGTAAACGTCTAACACTGTTTTATTTGCTTGCAAAAATACCCATGTCTCAGTTTAAAAAAAAGGCATGGGTATTATAAGCGTGGTTTTTGTTCTTCAAGAGAGTAACTTTTTTTTTAGATATTTGTACATTCCAAAGTAGCAAATATGTGCTGATTTGTTGTACGCTTCTTGTTGTCGGGCTGAATAACCACTGTACGTTTCGGATGAACTGCTACCCATGACCAACAACGGGTTCAACTTATATAAGTCGCTTATTATAGCTTCATAATCAAAGTCCCTACTAAAATGGAAAAAAATCGTATTATCTTAGCGCCACATTGTCAATAAAGAAAGTACACAACGTTCTTATAAAATATTAGGCACCTGTCACTAAAAATGCCAATTTTATTATCGTCCTATGCGTTTTTAATTTGATTACGTTATCTATTGCTCCTAAAAGTTATTGATTGTCACTTTTGCATTCATTGTAGAATATTCTGCTTTCATCTTGTATTCCCAAATATTCACCTAAACTAAACACACCGCCTTACTTCGTATGCGCCCAAATATACAATCATTATAAATTCTAACCACGATTTGGTAATATCTTTAAATGTTTTTTTTTTTTTGCATAGCCAATGTGTTTTTAACAAATGTTGCTGTCAATTGTGATTGTTTAAATAACTATTTTTTGTGTTTGTTTTTCTCGATGAGCTTTAAACTCAATACCATAACACAATCTCTATGGAACGTGATAGCAGGCGACGAACCCGGCGGGAAAGAGAAATGGACGGACGGAAGGAAGGACAAACACTCACAGGCAAATTGAGTGAGTAACAGCAATAATATGAAGAAAGGGCCGCTAATTATGGGTTACATTTAATTAATCCCTTATGTATATTTTCGTGAAGCAGGGGGTCGGTTTGGTGATTTTGTAGAGGAGAATATTTAAGAAATGTTTATACATAATAATGAAAATTCGCTGACACGTACCACTCGACCATTTTCGAGGGATACAATTGATATGGAAACAAGCGCTTTCTATATTTCGTTCTGTAGCATGGGCTAAACTATTTAAATTTTTGTATAATTTACAAATAGAATTAAGCCTGGAAGGTTTTCGCAATTAACGTTTACGTCAAGCTGTAGCAAGCACGTGTATGTATAATAAAGTCGCAAAATAAAATGCGGTATAAAGCAAATATTTCGAAAGGAATTACTGCGCCATAGATTAAAGGCCATACACTTCAAATGTAACGGTAAACCGTATCTGAATCGAATAGTGCAACTTTTTTATCATTTAAAGAGCCACAAGTTGTGGCCAGTTTCCATCATTGCAAACAGAGAGAGCTTCTAATAAATGACCTTCTCTTCAGATTCAAAGACCCTTGTTATGTCGTTGTAGAGATAGGTAGGGACGGGCGTGATATGGCAGTGTTTGCAACTATCACGCAAGTAAATCCAGGTTCAAAACTGGATAAGACCATCAAAATGCTAGAGACTTTACTTTAGTGGTAAAGAGTAATATCTAAGCCATGTAAAACTTCTAGAGAAAAGCATTAGTCGTTCGAAGCCGGTCCCGGTATACACAATAATATCGCGGTATTTTGGTAGCTGTCACTTTCGAAGCTTTTATTCTTTGACATTTGACAAGTAGAAACTACGCCATTACTAATGGAACTATACACTAATGGAACGATACACGCTTCAACAATGCATTGAAATTATTACAATTCACTACAAAAATGGTAAAAATCTTGCAGTCACAGTTCGCAAAACTAAAGCATTTTTGGGTCGTCGTAAAGCACCTTGTTGGACCGCAATACAGAAATTGATGGAAATTGGTTCGAGCTGTTGGGACATGTTAGTGATGTGAATATTGCTCCTGTAGCCCAAAGTGTTGAAGAAAACCCAGTTTTGTCCATTCCTCGTCGTTCTTTGGAATTCCACAAACGTCATTACACCGTATTTTGCATAAAGACTTGAGTCTTAAGGCTTATAAAGTTCAGTTAAAACAAGAAGTGAAGCCGGCCGATCATCAACAACGTAGTGTCTTTGCTGATT
Source organism: Hydrotaea cyrtoneurina (assembly GCA_958296145.1). Taxonomy (NCBI): domain Eukaryota; kingdom Metazoa; phylum Arthropoda; class Insecta; order Diptera; family Muscidae; genus Hydrotaea; species Hydrotaea cyrtoneurina. The sequence continues at coordinate 89,065,699 of OY282512.1, forward strand.
GGGTCCTTGAAATACATGAAAATGATTCGGAATTCCATCGAAAAATCATCTTGACCCATTTCCACCTCGGTGGCTACGTCAACAAGCAAAATTGTCGCATCTTGCTTGGTGATCGGGAAAACCCAACAGTTATTGTTGAGAAGCCTCTCCATCCTCAACGTGTGACTGTTTGGTGCGGTTTATGGTTAGACTTTACTTTTTCGCAAATTAGATTGAATCAACAGTTACGGTGAATGGATTTCGCTATCGAGAGATGATTAGTGATTTTTATGGTCGAAGTTGGATGATATTGATCTGGACAACGTTTACTTTCAACAAGACTGCGCTACGTTCCACACAAGCAAAGAAACCATTGCTCTTTTACGGGAAAAGTTTCCGGACCGTGTTATCTCTCGAAGGCTACCGATATCTTGTGGTGTAACACAATGCGACTTCTTCCTTTGGGGCTATGTGAAAGATAAGATCTACGACAACAGCCCAGCGTCGATTCGAGACCACAAAGACAGAATTCGTGAGGCTAACGAGGACCTGGAAAATTTCATGAATGTGATATGGTCCTGTAAGAGTGCTCGTGGAGGCCATTAGGCTGATGTTGTTTTTCATTATAAACAAAAAATTGACGTTTAGCTACGCCCATTGGCGTACATCCCATACAAATGTACCAATCCGCTCACCGTGGAAATTGTTTAATTTTACTACGCTTAGGATTCTGTTGTTAGTGAAGCATCAATTAGATAGTTTTCGAGAAAAACCCCTATCACACAAATGTGTCCTTTTCGAAAATCGTGTAATTACATTATTTCTGTAAAAATCGATTTTTCGATTTACGGCCTTTCACATTAACTATCTTCGTTGTTTATCACTCAATCTGGACAAAAATTCGTTAGAAGGATTATGAACATACCTTATCAACAATGTATAAATTGTATACCTCTATTAACTCATTGGGCGTCATTCTCAGTTTTAAGTTACCCCTTTGTTCTATACTAAATTACATAAAAAGGACACATTATTAAAAAACAAGTGGACAAATAGTAAGTTCGGCCGGGCCGAATTTTATATACCCTCCATCATGGATTCGTTGCATTTCGATACCCATATGTCCATGTTTGTCAAGGGACGGTTTTTGGGCCGCTGGTGACCCGATAGTCCCAGAAACCGGATCAAAAAATTTAGGCAAATCATGAAAATAAAGGCATATTTGGGTTCGTGAGTAAATTTCGTTGCACTTCGATACCCATATGCGCATGTTTATCATGGGCCCTTTTTTGGGCCCCAAGGGTCCACGGAACCCATGAGCACGCCCATTTTTGGGATTTTTTTCCCCATCTATAAATTATATAAACTTAGTGTAGATGTAGTGAAAAAAAATATTTGAAAAATTTGATTATGGCCGGGATATATTTAGTCCCGTAAAGGGGAACTTTTTCCCCTTTGGTCCGATATTGCCCATTCTCGAACTTAACCTGCTTATGGGCAAAAAACAAAATTTCAGCTTCTTAGCGTTGGTCGTTCGCACTCTATCGTGATTTCAACAAACAACAGACGGACATCGCTAGAATGTCTTAGAATATTACACTGACCGATAATATATATACTTTATAGGGTCGCAGATCACTCTTTCGAGGTGTTGCAAACGGAATGACAAACTTAGTATATACTCCATCCTATGATGGAGTGTATAAAAAGTAAACTGTGGGAACGCCCGCGAGTTGGTATGAACAATGGGTTAATGCACACCTACAATATATACACCGTTAGAAAGGTATTTTCATAAGTTTTCCAACGACTTTTTGTCCAGACTGGGTGTTGTCACAAAAACGTTCCGCTGATCCACCATCTTCGTCAATCTCTATGGGTGGCATGGATTTCTATGTATCAGAACTCTTGATGTTCTGGACATGAAGATACAGGGTGATGCTAGCTGCGTGAGCCATATGTTCGAAGTGTCGAAAGAAGTATTCAAGTCTTTTGGCTTTCTAAAGCGACCATCTGATGTCGTAAATATTTACACCTCCTAAGTCCGGCCTAAAATGAAATATAACTCCCATATATGCACAGGATCTCCAAAGACATCTTGCAGCTTCTGGACCATGTACAGAGGATAGCGGTGGTGTTGATGGGGGATAGTAGGGTATCCAGCTCTATTTTCTCATTACTTTTGGTTATTTCTAGTAATCGGAAATAATCCTGATTCCTTTTAGAATTGTATCAATTATAATTCTTGAGAAACTGCTTATAATCGTAATTTATTCATTACTGCATCTCTAAAAAAATTTAATTTAATTAGTAATCATTACTTAACAGCTATGGTCTTCCCACAGCATCGCCGTTATGTGGGTTGTGTATAGTTATTCTAAAGATATTTTAACGGTATCTGTTTATCTGGTCTATTATATTTAGCCGGAATACGAGTCTGTCCAGGGTCTCTCATCCGTTCATTTTGAAATGGCCCGTTGACCGGGAGAGAAAATTCGTTCTTCAGCCGAACTGTTCGTATGTGGAATAATCTTTCTGCCTGCTATGACATTACCAAATTCAAGGCCAACGTCAACAAACACTACTCCCTCTTTCCTCCCTCTAATACCCTTCTTTCCTATGGCTAACACACAGCATTGCATTTATAGGAGGCAACCCCTGAGTGTTAGCCAAAAAAAAAAAAGGACAGATATTTAGGCATTTAGAGTGAAATCCAACAATTAATCGTAGCAGTCAATTTAATATTTCGACAATTTGAATTGCAGTTCATCATATCAACGTGCCAACTTTTGAAATATCTTTTAAATAAATACGGGAATAATACACCAAAGTGGCGAGAGAGCACATACCTACATGCACATATACGTGTATTTAACGTCTGTATGTATTCAGAGTAAGCACTGTGTATGTACATATATATACAGCATATATTTATTTATGTTGATTTCCCACCGGTATTTATTGTATGATGTTTTGTTTCAGTGCACCTTCACCACCATCACAGCACCGGGGTGTGTTCGTCGTGGCACTTTCTGCCAGTAAAGATGTGATGGAGCAGTGGATGAAAAAGACGTCCAATCCCAACTCTCTCCTATGCATGTATTTGCTCATATTAATATTATAAATGTGTCGCCGTTTTTTTTTCATACGTATCACTCTTACTTAGAAAAACAAACCAAAAATATATATCCAAACATACAAATGTACTCTTAGCCAGACGTCAATAGGGTGAACCAAAAGACATTATTTCTTTTTATAAGTCAACAATAACACGATCTTCGTGCTGGTGACTTTCAATTAGCAAATTGCGTTAGCGGTGTCGAAGGAGTAAATCCTGTGAAGCCAAACAGCCGTTGTGTTCTTCCCGTAAACTGGGAATTTTAGACGGAATCCCCGTATTTATGAAAAAATAAGTGGGTGTATGCAATAGGATACGATTATGAAACCGTCTTCGTCCGCATGCCTATCTCCCAAACTGTCATCCACTGTTATATTGCCAACTTCCACAAGCTAATTAGAGGTCATAGTCCTTAATATAGTTCAGGCATTCCGCTAAATTTAAGTAGATTAAGGATAATGAATAAAAACACTATTTGGAATGGAATCCTGTAGTGAATTTCCACCCACCCAGTACTCACATTTCTAAATCCATAAAGAAGCTCTTGGCTTAGGCTGGAATCAAAGCGAAATTAAATTCCATTGAATTAAGGATGAATGAATATAGTGACTTTTGGCCCACCCCGTTTACACATTTCTATATCCATAACCAAATGTTGGCTTAGGCTGGGGTCAAACTGTTCACAGCTAAATTAAAAAATTATGACATCCACAGTCCAGCCATCCACACACACACATAGTCCAATGTGTGAGTAAACATATCCGTTGCGAGCCGTCGTCATTCGTTCGCTGAATGTTTCACATTTCCACTTCGTTGAATTTGTTTATACGTTTTGTGTTCGCTGTTTGCCTTTTGGTTTCAACATTACTCGTTTTCTATTCCCTTATATAATTTCACTTAAGTTTTATTTTTGTTGATTTTGGAAGCTCTGGTGGATGCCCAGCTGAGGCTTTTTCATATGAGCTGGAATCTGGCATTGTTTGCTCGGAGTGCGCGTTGTCCAACTGACCTGGAGTTGCACATTATGTTGACTTTGGTGACTTTATTGAGTTGTTCATTATACACACACACACACACATAGGTATACAACGTATGTGTGGATGTGGTATTCTTGGGTAGAAGTACATAGAATGTGTTTAGCATTGTTGGCCCAAAATCCACTTGATCATGTGTACATGTGAGTGTTTGTAGTGGGGTAATATAACTTAATTGTATGGGTTTATAACTGAGTCCGGCACCCTGCGCTGTTCTCCATATGAACAGGCTATTTGGCTGAAGGTTTATCTGATGTTTGTGTATATTTAAATTTCAATAATTCAATGAACATTGATTTAAGTCCTCATATAATGTTTGATATTGTAATAAATGGTAACAAGAAATAAACATAAAGGGTGGGGTCGAAAAACAATGTTCTTTTTGAATTTAAAAAAATATTAACAAAAATCTGATTTTTGGTTTACATGAAAGAGCAAACATTTTCATAATTTATGGAACGCGATTCATGTGGCTGCCACGGCTGGATTCGCAGTAGCGCATCCTGCGAACTCAAGATACTATCTCACGAATGGATTGCTCGATGTACGCCTTCATGGTATAGTTAATGGGTTTTTGCATAATATCTGTCCTTTGGTTACCCGCTAAAAAGTCTTCAAATCGCAGCTACGAGGTGGCCAATTGACATCGTCGAGACAGCTGATAATACAATTAACCACAAAAAGTCTTCAAATAGCAGCTCCGAGGTGGCCAATTGACAATGTCGAGAAGGTTGATAACACGATTACCGGACAGTCCACAGCCGGGAGTTCCCAGGACGAATTTCTCCGGAAAATTTGCCGATTTTTTACTTCCTGATTTCTGGAATAATTGGCCGGGAACAAAGTACTACAAAAAAAAATTAAACTATGTACGACTTTAAGCACTTTGTGATTGTGATTGTGGTTTTTAAACGGGAAAGATACGATTTTTTACTTTCTGAAACATTTCCGAACTAGTTGATCTTTAAAGTAGATGGGATATTTGTTTCAAGATTAATTGCGTAGGATTTTTAATTAAAGTATTATGAAAATTTTCAATTTTTTAAAATTTATATTAAAAAAAAACAATTTAATTTTGAAGTTTTTTTTTTTGAATAAATAGTATTTATTTTAAATCGAATCCCGGGATGACGTTGAAAAAAGTCGGGAAATTTAAAACCCTAGCTGTGTGCAATGGCTCGCCATCCTGGTGAAACCAAATATCGTTCAAGTCCACGTCTGTAATCTCCCGTCACAAAAAATACTTTGTAATGCTCCTGTACGAATTCATCTCCGAAACTCTCATTCAATGTCATATTGTAAACTTCCGGCAAATACAGTTTTTTGAGAACAGAAGTAACATTCCCCCCTTCGATTTTTTTTGTCGAAAATTCGGTATTGCGTGTTCCTGCTATCATATTTTCGAAGGTGGACAATAAACATGAATCTCTATGTACAATAATCGTTTTAAAGATAAAACAAATATATAGGGTTATCCATTTCGTGGTTTCAAAAGTATAGGGCTGGAATTCGACATCTGTCAAACTAAGTTTTAAACCATTTTTTTGTCTGAAAATTATTAAAACCTACTACAAAAATGGTGATTCTCGCACAGCCACATATCGTGCTTTAAGAGATTATGGTTTATGGTTATGAAGCACTTTTCTCACTCGGTGGGTATGTTAATAAACAAAATTGTCGTAATTGGGATTCTAAGAATCCTCAAGTAATTGAAGAGAGGCCATTACATCCACAAAAAGTCACGGTTTGGTGCGCTCTTTGGTCCGAAGGTGTGTTTGGACCTTACTTCTTCGAAAACGACGAGGGAACGACTGTCACCGTCAATTCGGTCATCGTCATGGTAGCATGATAACCGAGTTTTTTTGCCTGATATTGAGAATACGACTTGGAGAATATGTGGTTTCAAGAAGGTGCCACACAACTCGAGCGAATATGGCTTTATTGCAAGATACATTTCCTGGCCCCGTAATTTCTCGTCGTAGCGACATCAACTGGCCACCAAGATCATGGGATTTGACACCATTAGACTTTTTTTGTGGGGCTACGCGAAAGACCGTGTTTATGCAGATAAACCTTTAACTCTTGAGCACTTAAGAACCAACATTCGTCAAGTTATGGCTGGGATACCGCCCAATATGTACCTCAAAAGAATCAATGCTTGCAACACTTCTCGTGGTGGTCATTTAAATGATGTTGTGTTTCACACATAATGTCAACGTTCAAACTTTATAATAAAAAAGAAATATCATGCATAACCCTTTATTTATCTTAACACCCTATTTAGGAGTTTTGGACTCCGACTAGAACGATCGTACAAAAAGTTTCTCATGTCATTTATTGTTTCCAACATTTGTATGTATATAAATTAGAAAACAAAATGCAATTAACACTAAGAATTGTCCCCGACTTACGCAGAGAATAAAACTCATTACCATAGACACTCACTTAAATTTGCTTTCTTATAGTCGATTTGAATATATTCAAATATAATCAAGGACTATATTGTTTCCCAAAACTTTAACCGCACTAGGTGTCGTACGTACGCACACAGAAGCGTATACCACGAATTATAACACATGAAAATTGCGCAAAGTAATAACATCCTGTAGCACACATACACGGATCCTTTATCCTTTATATCCGCTTCAATAAACGCGATTGCGGAATTAACAATCGAATAAAATAGTGTTAAAGTACACATAACTTTGTGTGCCATAAATGTGTATACATATATATATATATATACGTTATACGTTATAGATGTATGTATGTAAATTGCAATAAAATAAGCATATATTTATACCTGCACATCATTACACTCTCTTATCTATGTTATATGTTAGGGTGTACCGAAGAATGCAAATAATGGTATTATATAAATACGTTTTTCCCGCAAAATTCAATTAAGAACTGTACAGTAATGATGGTTTTGGCCAGATTAAAAGCGATTTCCAAGAACTTGGATGTGTGCACAAGATTATTATTAAAAATTTTAAATGTATTTAGGATGAGGTTTTTTTTAATGTAAAGGGTGTTTTTTATTGGGGTATAGAACTTTAAGTTGGCATCACTTTTTTAACTGGCGGCCATTTTGTCAGCTGTCAAGTGATTAATATTTAGTTTGGTTTGCCATTTCATCATGAACAGGTTGACAAAAGAACACCGCTTGCAAATCGTGCAAATTTATTTCGAAAGTAATGGTTCAGTTCGCGAAGTTCACCGCAAGCTCCGTCCATTTTATGCCATTACATCCACAAAAACTGACTGTTTGGTGTGCTCTATGGGCTGGTGGAGTCATTGGGCCATACTTCTTCCGAAATAATGCTGGAGAGTCAGTTACCGTTAATGGAGGCCGGTATAGAGCCATGATAACCGACTATTTTGTTCCCGAATTGGATGGCATGAATGTGGATGAGTTGTGGTTCCAACAAGTGGTTGAAAATTGGACCTGTAGATTTGGCTTTATTCGAGCCAGCCGCGGCGGTCAATTCGAAGTTCTATACCTCAATAAAAAACACCCTTTATGACTTATATGTTACCCCAAATAGGTAATGCTGCACCAGTTTCCATGTTACGTAAAAAACGGGTCGGAAGGGAAACATGTTGAAGAGCTTCCGTATAGAAAAAAAGGAGAGTTTCACAGTGATCCAGATTACAAATCCATCGGCCAAAGGTGTATAACTTTTGACTTAGTAAACGTTTTTGAGTTCTGTAAAAAACAGGTCATAGGCAAGGTCTATTTATTGGATAACTATTTCCAAAGCTGACTACTTTTCCTATTTTTCTATTTTAGAGAGAAACAATTTTATATTAAAAAATTGTCCACCAAAATGGGGAGCCCATCGACCTTTTAAGTATTCCTTTTGTATTCCTTAAATTCTTTTAAACCAAAAAAGTTCCCTAGTTCCAAAGTGATACTCTTCATGGGGCCAGAGATTATGGGAAGGATTTTTTCCTTACAAACACCCAGCACCTCTTCACGTTCTTTGATAGAATGATCCTTCTTTTATTTCGATACTGACATCATTCTTTCTATTGATGGCGGAGCTGTGTTAAACAAAACTAATCCATTACCTTGACGCTGCAACTGACAGCCTTCAATATGTCGCCCTTCTTTCGTCCCGAGTAGTTGCCATCACCCACGTTATAATCGATGAAAAGATGGCTGCATCGTTTTACTTGTAATGGATCTTTTCCAGGATTTGGTGTAGGCTGAAGAGTTGGTCAATAGTTATTTATCCAGAACGATGTGCGTGCAAATTATGTAGGATGCCGATCAACGACAGTGTTCATAACTTTTATAATTATTAATATCCCAAAAATACAATCAATGTTTTCGATATCATAGAGTTATGCCAATTTATGATTTTTTAAAAAAATGTCTGAATTTCTATCAAAAAACATCTGGAGTATTATTTATTTATTTATTAATTACAATACAAAGTAAATTTATATTCTAATTTTGGGTCCAAGGGTAAACCGGGTGACTCAGACCATATGGCTAGATTTTTGCAGCGACAGACCAAAGCCTCTGGTGGGAATCGAACCCACAACCCCCACGCTGATAGGCAAGCACACTACCAACTCGCCTACCGGGGCGCTGGCACATCTGGAGTATTGGAGACTGTGTCTATTAGAACCGTCCTAAATTTTATTTTACACTCTGTTTGGTAATGAACAGGGAACTAATTTAAGTCGACTTTTCGACTTTTTTTAATACAATTTTATGGTACGCAAAACAAAACGAGTTTCCTAGTTCGAGAACATATCGGCCTTAAATCGGGATTCAGCGATATGACGTAAAATAGTCGAAGCTTAATATTCCAGTCCAGATTTTGATAAATACTTTTTACGATAGAATTGTACAGGGTCCGGCAAATAACATTTTTTGTTGTTGATAATTCTATAAAAAAAAACTACTGGATATTTTCTAAAATTTCTTTTTTTATTTGACATCAGCTCTGCGGCTGATAATGCGATCTTCAAAAACAGGGCGCAAAACATCGAGTGTAGCTTCGACTGTGTGGCACACAGCGCCGTCCTGTTGCCAATAACCTCCTCTTCAATTTTTGTAAACAAAAATTCGTTCCACATGGCTCAATACAGAAAAATAAAGAAAACGAAATAGGTACTAGTTGAAAAAAAAACGTTAGATGGCGGACTCTGTAGATGCACTTTAGATATCGAATTTTAACTCAGATTTTTTATTTATCTAGGAAAAAACTTTTTTTTGGCCATAGACACAGCGATATATGTAGAGCCCTTAACAAATAAGATGCTAGCTACTGAGATTAAATCAACTACCAAATTTAAGTAGGCACTTCCTTTTAGAATTTGGACAAATTGTGGTCGAACCAATAGGGCCTACAAACCTATAAATCTGAAAATTGCACATGAATCCTAACATCCGCTTCCTTTTATGATTTACATTTTGGGACAAAATTAAATATATTTTCCTCATAAATCGAAATATGCATATATTTTTTAAGAGATTCAATTCCACGAGAAAAGAAGTGTTACGACCACTATTTTTTTTAAAATAAACTACAGATTGAACTATGAACCGATTGAACCAAGGGCAAAAATGCTTTAATATTCTAGTAATAAGCTCTGCAAGACTCATCAATAAATCCTGCCACACTAAAAAATATTTCTTCAGTACATCCTACTGTACAAGTGTTCATATATATTCAGTTCAATTGAATACATTCTACACATGTTATGACTTAGAACATACTAATAACTTCTAATAACTAACCCAGCTTAAAAGACTGGGAAACCAAAACATTCCCACATTCATACAAATGTATGCACAGAAACACACACACACACATACACATATACGTCTACATAATTCTTTATACGAAACTGGAAAAGTTTTGTGTGTACGGGGGCGGAATTGTTGGAATTTTAGGTGTTTGTAGTATTCATGTGAAAACCAAAACTTTTCTATTACTACATGAAATTTCATAGTTTTACAAGGTGCTAAAACGGAAATATATGTTCAGGCATACGTAGTAAATATATACATACATACATATGTGTTTAAGCATGAGTGTAGTTCGTTTCCGTATTAGGATATCACCGCGACACCATAAAAACCTCATGGAATGTAGCGTATACATATGTATGCAGATACATAGGTACATATATCGACTGATCGGAATGAGAACATCTGCCCTAGCCGACCTTGAGATTTCGATAGAAAAACTTAAATTGTGGAAATAACAAGAAACAACATCGTCATGGACATGTAACATATATGTGCAACAACATGAAGACAGGTAGTTTATGTTCTTATCAGTGTAAAATCTGACCGATCCTCCATCGAAGGACTAAAAATGTTAAACGACTTTTCGTAAATAGACGGAAGTTTAGTCTCCTACTGTTGCAGTTCCGTCGGCATTTCCAAACTAAAGAAGATAGAGCAAAATCAAAACCAGGCTTTAAAAAATCAAGTCGTTTTTCATTCTGGATCAGGCATAGACAAGCAGACTCTCACAAGAACGCTAGCTAATGTACTGAAAAATTATATCAAATTCAAATTAGTCTTGCTTCAGCATTCGTTGGAAGAGATGGGAGTTTAATTTTTTTGTTTACAGAATTAAATTGTGTTCCATAAATAATGGTATGGTTTGCTGTCCGAACAAAATGGATGACGACAATTTAAAAAAAATCCTGTATTTTATTTTGGCCCATATGCCACAAAATCAAGTAAATGTTTTCAAGATTAAACTCTCTTGTTTCAATATATCAAAAAGGATATTGTGTTTGAATCACTCGTTTGCTCCATATGCCACAAAGTTAGTTAAATGATATTCAAGACATATGTTTCCTTGTGTAAGAACAAGTCAGAAATTTCAAGTCGGATAAATCGACTTAAATACATATGAACTAATAAAGGGTTTTCCAACAAGAGTTGTTGTTTTGAATCACACGGTATTTCGTAGCTGACACGTTTGAAGCTTTTATTCTTTGGCATTTGACAAGTAGAAACTATGCCATTACTAAAAATGGAACGATACACGCTTCAACAATGCATTGTTATTTTAATTCACTACAAAAATGGATGAAAATTTTGCAGTGACAGTTCGCAAAACTAAAGCACTTTTGGGTTGTCGTGAAGCACCTAGTCGGACCGCAATACAGAAATTGGTGGAAAAATTCAAGCTGTTGGGACGAGTTAGTGATGTGAAGAATAAAACCCGTGCACGTCGAGAAAACCCTCGTCGTTCTTTGGAATTGGGTATTCCACAAACGTCATTACACCGTATTTTGCATAAAGACTTGGTTCTTAAGGCTTATTGCTGATTGGGTATTTGAAATGCATGAAAATGATCCGGAATTCCATCGAAAATTCATCTAGACTGATGAGGCCCAACTCCACATCGGTAGCTCTCGAAGAGGTGATCACAATGGGCCACCGAGATCTTGTGGTTTAACACCATGCGACTTCTTCCTTTGGGGACATGTGAATATTAAGATCTAAGCGTTGATTCGAGACCACAGCGTCGATTCGAGACCACAAAGACAGAATTCGTGAGGCTAACGATGACCTAGGGCAGCCACTTTGCGTTTTGGTTATGGACAATTTCATGAAAAGAATATGGTCCTGAAAGCGTGGTCGTGATGGCCAATTGGCTGATGTTGTTTTTCATTATTAACGGCATACCTTCCTCTTTACTATGAAATAAACATCCGATCATTTGTCTCAAAAAATACTATTTTTCTTTGAATACCAAAATATTTCCTCTTCTTGGAAACGCCTGTGTTAACACAAATCATATTGTGTGAACCTTTCCAATTTTGATTAATTGTTCTCAAAGAGAGAAAGAGGATCAAGGCACATTTACAAGGTAGTCGCATCAGGTACAACAAATACAACACTACAATAACAACATGCAATTTGTTTTTGATTAGACAACGAAACTGTCAGAGACATCTGATTGAAGTTGTTATAAAAATGTCAACAAATTCTATATTGTTGATTGATTGTTGACAAATATTTTATTTTTCCACAAATTTCAACTTACAAAATATCACAAATTGAATTTTTATAATTCAATTCAAAATAAAAAACCAATAACGAATGAATTTGAATTTTCAAACGTCATATTCAAAATAGAAATAAAACGTCATTTCTAAATGACACATTCGCTTACAGACCAAATGAAAAAAATAAAATATCAGCTGATTGTCAAGATTACCTTGTAAATGTGCCTTGAAGAGGATGAAGTTAAAAAAGAGAAACATTTTGCTTTTTTCATTTTATTTGATTTTTGTGTGGCTGCTAAATGCAATATTTATACAGAAAAACGAGCAAATGTTCCAAAAACTCGAAATAAATTTCATAAACTATAAATTTGTGGCAGTTATCTTAAATTGACAGCTAAGTGAGTGACAGCCAATAATTTGTTTGAGTAAACCTAAAAGTATGTGTATACAACATGTAGAGAGGGGTAGGGACGTTTTTTATTTATTGTGTTTATCGTTCGGAATACATCTATAAAAGTTCGTTATCATTATTGCAGTCTAACATGTCATTTGTTATTTTCTCTTTTCTAAGATGTATGTAAATACTTCAGTCATTATTATTATTTGATAACCATTAAATTAGCGCTAAACATTCTGTATGACTTTCATCTTCTTCCCCACTTTGTTGGGTTTCAATAATTTTACTCATTGCTTCCGAGCAATACAGCCCTCGAAAAAAAAAATATATGAAAATAATGTTGGCACACAGCAAATATTACCTTAATAATATAATAAAATATAAAAAGCAAATAAAAGTACAGCACATGATGTGGGAGGCCCAAGGAGTATGACAACATTACACCAACAACATCAGCAAAAAATATGGTCGAAAAGACGCATAATTATGAGCGACATTGAAAGGAAAAGTTTCGAAGCCATTAAAGGCGAATAATGCAAAAGCGACGAGTGCGTGTACACACTGTTTGTATGTATGTGATGGCAAATGAATCGCTGGGAAGGATGCTGGTACTGGTACACTGCCACTTTTCCAAAGTTAGACGACATAATAACAATACCAACATTCACAACCACCAACCAACGTCAAAATGAAATATGGAGTAGGAACATTATTTCGCACTTTGCCGCTTGAGTGCGTAACTCTCCTCCGTGCATTTACGAGACAAGCGAAAAAAAAAACACCAAATGCCCGTAATACAAACAACATTTATAATAAACTTTTTAGGAAGTAAAACAACGGTTGGTTAAAGTCGATCATTTAACACTCTGCATTATTTATATGTCCATCTATCCGTAGAAAAGCTACAGGCTGCAAAAAATTAATGGTAACCAAGGTGGTCGAATAAGACACCCTCCACCTTATACTGTACTGCCATCTGAAGGTCTCCATTCCATTACAATAGTGAATTAAAGTTATCTATTTATTTCTTTGGACTTTACGAAAAATCTTGCTGTTCTGGAACGGATTGTTCGATTTTTACCAAATGTGGGTCATTTGAAAGAGAAGTGTGCAATGGTACGAAAAAAGGGTTTTGAACGGAATATCAAGATTTTGGAAACTTTCACAGACTGCAAGTAAAGCATTAAAATAAATTGTTGATTTGAAAAAAAAAAATAATAAAAAAAATTAAAACAGAAAAATCAAACATTAAAATTTTGTTTATTTCCCTATTCCGTATTTAGTTCTGACCCTAGGTAAGTTGGCTAATTTCAAAAGTCGGGATAACTAATGTTGAGCCTGCAACAACTCAGAAGAGGAAGTGTTAGTAAAACATTTGATAAGCCACGATCCAGGTCTATAGGAACGTCATCTTGGGTGCCTCACCCACTCCTACATCAATCAAGGATATCGCAATGGGCCAACTCGTGGCTTCCGAATGCACAAGCCGTCGGGAGCGGAAAACCTATTCCAAAATAAAAAAGAATTTACTAAAAAGAAAAATTTTGCCTGAAACTGTACCAAAAACTGACAGCTTTGTTTAAAAGCTGTTAAAAAAAAAACACGTTACGCTTGTCATCAAAAATATCGAAATCGAAACTGTTTACTAGGCAGAACAAAATTTGCAAGTTTCGGGCGTTTCGGATTCTATTCCTAGAATTTACCCTAACCCAGAGCTTCTACAAATTATAACAAATTGGACCTGAATTCTGGGAATATCAAACAAAAAATACGTTTCTCTCAGAATATTCTCACAGTAGCAATGGAATTGCACCAAAAAGTGTAAGAATAACCCCAGGCGGCAAACGAATTAGTTGGACAAATTGTGTTTTTTTTCATTGTGTTTTTTTTTTAATTTTTCAATATCTCGCACTTGGAATTGTGAATCTAGAAAATATCAAATCAGTTAATTGAATTTATTATGTAAATTTTCATCTGGGGCGCATCTAAAGAAAACTTTATGATTGTGTTACTTTTGTTGGTGTTGTAGCCTGATAAATTTAGAAGAAAATCCTATTTTCCATCAAAAAAAAAAAAAAAAAAACACCACCTATCACATCACCAGCGGTGATGATGAAACTCCTGAATCGGTTCCTGCCTTCATTTGTGATCTGTCGGTCCGGGTCTTCTCTTATCGGTTTTTTGATTTTGAATGGTTTCTCGAATTTTGTCCATATTTCTCCAAAAGTAAAGCTACGTCCATTGCTGTTTTAATTGAGCATGTTGGCCTTTCTTAGACGGTGCGCTTTACAATTCATAATGTGGACTAGGGGAGAACCTGCAAGCGGTGCTAACCTTAGTGATCATGTCATGTCCGCGAAGACTAGCCTTGGACTATTGTTAGTTTAGAGAGACATTAGCTTGGGTTTACCCTCCTCATAAGCAGTTCTGTTTTGGTCGGATTGAGTCGTCAACCGTTTTTGTGTGGCCTGATTTCACTGATTATTTGTTGATTTTGTTTGGTTTTCCTTTGATTGAGGGATCTAATCGTGATTTCACCGCACACCCCAAATACCAGTTAAGTTTTGGTGTCGTTGGACGACTAATCCGTTTTTGTACATGGATTTCTGTGACAATTTCATGATTATGATGATTTTCGTGTGTTAACATTGATTGGCCTTTTAAGAATGAGACGCTTTATCAATAAGTTCTCATAACCTTTTTCCACAAATAACTTAATTAACGGCAACATTGGTTCAATTGGAAATATCAAATTATCAATTAAATCTAAGCCAGAGAGGATTGCAAAGTAAGTTGTCAAGTAGTTACTTACAGTCCATTAGTCCTTCCGGAGTTCTCATTAAAAGCTATGATACACTAATGGGTATTAGTATAACAGAATCTACTAATTCAATTTCCAAATTTCTTAAATATAGAGTAGCAAGCAATTTTATTTTTGGAGAATGATGGAATTCCTTCACCAGTTGTAGAATTAGTCAAACAACCCTGGTGTCGATCGTAAACAGACATCGCTGCATTCCCAAAAAATGTAAGCACCCTTGAATGTCACAAATACCAACACAAACCAATTATGCCTCATGACCACAAATCGTTGCATGCCGCCGTTCAAAAACTGGTAACCAGGAATGAGCCATGAGAATGAATGAGTTTTTAATTTAATATATTATGGCGATGTATTTTTTGTTTTTGTTTGAAATACTTAGATGCTCCTTCAAGAGGATACAAATATTACGGTATATACCGAGACAAAATAGCTAAAGTAGCAATGCATCTTAGAAGAATAATATAGACATCCCTCTATATGCACACACACACAGACACTGTTCACAGTGGGGGTCATTTACATAGCAGTTGATAAATGAAATGATGATTAATTCTTTTCGTAATAAACTGTTCAGAATATGATCAGCATCTGACCGCTTTTGTGGCTTGATGCCATGCCGAATGTTGTTGGAAATCATTTGTATAAATGACGAAAGTAAAAATGACGACCAATTTCAATAGGGATACAAAAGAGGGATCTCCAAAAAGAGGTGTTATTTTGGTATTCAAAGAAAAATGCAATTTTTTGCGATAACTGATGGGATGTTTATTTCATAATAAAGAGGAAGGTATGCGCTTAATAATAAAAAACAAAATCAGGACCATATCCATATGATGAAATTTTCCAAAACCAAATCGCAAGTGGCTGTCCTCGATAGCCTCACGAATTCATCATTGAGGTCTTGAATCGACGCTGCACTGTTGGCGTATACCTTATCTTTCACGTGGCCCCAAAGGAAGAAGTCGCAAGGTGTTAATTCACAAGATCTCGGTGGCCAATTGTCATCACCTCTTCGAGAGATAACACGATACGGAAACTTTTTAGTTTTGCGAACTTGTGACTGCATGATTTTCACCATTGTTGTAGTGAATTTTAATACTTTCAATGCGTTGCTGAAGCGTGTATCGTTCCATTTTTAGTAATGGCATAGTTTCTACTTTTCAAATGTCCCGATCTCCTGTTACTCCGAGTCCCGAAGATTTACTTGGCCGAAAGATCAATACGCCAACGCTTGTTTGCTGGTTCATTGTCTTTCGTATGGAGGCGAACGATTACACTATGCAACAAACAAATGCGAAAATGTTTGTAATGAGTAACCTCTATACAATTCTGATGAACTGAAGGCATCTGAGTAGAAAAATGGGCGAATTATTCTCTTTAACAATTTTTTTTTTAAAAAATAAATTTTTGATTTATTAACATCTAGTTTTCATAAAACGTATACGTCTGAGACGGACAGAATCATATGTAGCCGAAACGAAAATAAATGTTTTTTTTTATAACTCCAACGAATCCAGTGAGCGAGTACACATCAAAATAAAAATAGAAAATTTTAGAGTTTTAATAGAGACTTTCGTGTTACAAAAACCCAAACGGACGAAGTAGAATTTTTGTTTGTTACTTTAACCAAACGAAAGACTCAACGATTTGTAAGAATCCCAGTTTTATGGTTATTAACAAAGTTAAGTCGGCAACAATTTTATTTCGGATTCTTTTTGTGAATATTGATAAGAAATCTTACACGATTATCTTACAATTAAAATGAGGTAAGGATTATTGAAATCCATGGAGAACATTCGATTTTTTTTCAGAATTTAGTGAACAGGAATGTCTCATTTTGTCGATTTCGATTTTTTATGAATATTTTTTAGCAAAACCAATTCGGACCAATTTGTTTCCTAATTAACGTTCTTAATATTTCAACGAAAATAAAAGTTCCAAAAAAAAAAAGGTAATCTGGTTTTTAAAATTTATTTATGTTATAACTATTTACGTCCCAAAAAAATTTAATTTTTTTAAAAAATGATCCATAGAAAATGATCCACATATGCGTATTCTAATATATCATACAGCATCATAAATATGTCCATGTATAGTGTATTATCCGCAAGGGCGTATCGGCCATTGTGCGTCGGTGATTTTCCTTTACTCACCTAACACTCCACAACGCCAAAGGAATTATTCCCCCCCCCCACAAAAAGGTACGCAAAATCTCTGCTATTTCAACTTACACAACTGTTTATGGCCATAAATATTCACAACAACTTCATGGTCGTACATCATCATTGTCGTCCTCCACATCCACTTCCACTTTCTCTCTGTGCACCACACGAACGCAGAGACAACAACAGTAACAACAACAACTTTGGTCAACAATAATAATAAATTTCCTTATCTGTGTCTTGCAAAATATGAATTTATTTAAATTTTCTGCTTGAGTACAACTTTCACATATAAGCAGCAATGGACGGATGGATGGATGGATGCCCGCTTGTTTGCCTGGTGGGATTTCAGATACGACTGGAATTTTGCGCACACCCAAAAAAAATAAGAAAAGAGAAAGGAACGTCGGCAAAGGAGTATGGAGGGTTATACATAGTATGAGTATTCGTCGTAATCAGATTAAAATGCTACACTAAGCTCCTGCTAGAAATTCTCGCGCCAGTTGAGGCTGCATTTTTGCTTCGTTCCATAAGCCATCTTGTACCCGAGAGTGTTGGTGTGTAAAGTCGCAAGATGTGGTACGAATACCTTGCTTCAGTGTATGGCATCAGCAAATGCAAAGTGTTTTTGGTAAATGAAGTTTTCAATTTTTCCATAATTATTTTGACCTTAATTAACACATCGTTCCATCATCCAGCAGAAAAACAAACAGGAAAACGTTGTCTACTTACTTGGGAATGATACCGTACACTGTAGTAGAAAATGACCGACCTGATTGCCTATAAAGTGGACTTTGAAATTTGAAATGGTTGAAGGGTATGATAAGTGACATCGATTTCTGTTTCTTAATACTTTGAGATGTATTTGTCTTGATATCGACACGCACTTACTATAGGAGTATGCATTCATATGGAATTGGCGGTACAGGCCACTTACTTACTGGAACTGGCTTACTTACCTTGGGTGTAGATCGAGTCATTATCTCATGTTCTTTAATGTCAAATTATGCACTAAATTGTTATGTTTTTCTATGTAAAATTTTGTGTTACGTTACTTTTTTTTTATAAATTTTTTCAATTTGTGAATCGTTTGTTATATCTATACATCTTATTCTCTCTGTTGTTATTACTCTCTTAAAGAGGCTGAAAAATAAGGAAAATAGCAACAAATACAGATTTATTCGTAGTCAAATGTAGTACTTTTTTTGAATTTGTTAAATTCATTGCCTTTTTTTTTCTTCTGCCCAAATACGTAATAATTGTAGCAAACTGAATTATATTTGCAGCCAAATAAACTTTGCTTAGAAGAATATAAGCTGTACTTGTTACAAGTTCTAAATACACGATTTACTTGTGTGCAAACATTAAAAAAAAACAGATTTTTCAGCGTGTAGTATTGCTATGAAAATTCGGTCATTCCTTTCCGCGATTTTCGTGTAATTGTCGTTTATCGCTTTTTTTTTTGGCTTCAACCAAGTCGCCTTTATTATGTCGCCGTTTTCCCGCGTAATTTTCTAAGCCTTTATCACAATTTCAATGTCGTTTGTACATATATGTCGTGAGAGGAGAATGTGGCTTTTGGTGTTTACTGAGCCGGTTTAACTTCAGTTTTTCCCATAATTCTAACCATCGGATTGTTGACAAATTGCAGTCACTTTGACTGAGACTGTTTAAGGTGGTACAGGTACTGTTTTACGGAGTATTACCTAGTAAGGGGTTCTCCAACAAGAGGTGTTATTTTGAATCATACGGTATTTCGGTAGCTGTCACTTTTGAAGCTTTTATTCTTTGACATTTGACAAGTAGAAACTACGACATTACTAAAAATTAAAATTCACTACAAACCAGTGAAAAAGTTGCAGTCGGGCAAACCTACTTATATATCGTCTATGTAGAAGAAAAAGTCATCAACTACACTTTTGAGAAAAATGAGTTTATTGCATTTTATTTCATTTTTTTGTCGATATAACAGTATACAACTTATGCAGAAATTTTTGGTGGATAAAATGTTGTATTTAATAATTAACAAATTGTGGTATTCAAAATATTTGTTACCGAAAGATTGGATTTTTAATGATAACTTTTATATATGAAACACCTTATAACTCAAAACTATGAAAATGTAGATGATGAGTTTTTGTTCTACATAGACAATATATCCTCACCCTCAGTAAGAACATACACGACTTTCCGATACTTTGAAATGTGAGACGCGCGGCCCATCTCCAATTTTTCATAAATTCTTTAGGTGCTTTTTTAGAATGTTTGGGGACATTTACATGTTGGCTTTTTGGGGCATTTTGCATTAGGGGTGTTTTTGTAAATCCTATAAATATGTAAATCCACTAGAATTTCCTCACGAACTTTTTTTTTAAGATATGGCTAAATTTTCCAGCCATCATCATTGGCAGAAAAATCGCCCGCAATAAATGTGGGCATGAAATGAAAATTTTTCATTTGTCTCATTTTGGATTTGGCTGAATTATGTGTCCGGTGGCCGAAAAACCACAGTATGGGCGTCGAAATGAAATGAGATTTTCTCATAATTTTAAAAATTTAGTTCTCTTTAACTTATGGCCCCATGGGACCGAAATACCTAATCAATGGAAGCGAAAAAAATTTCCCCACAAAGTCCAATATAAATTTATTTTCTATTAGAGGCTAGATTAGAGGCTCGGACTCAAAGACCTACTTGCATGAACGTTTCAAGAATTTTCTGATTTTGAACCCTGTCAAACCAAACTAACAACCACGTCATTATAGGCTGCCAATGCCTAACTAAATCCTAGGTGGAGCGTAAATACAACTCATCCAGGTCGAATTCACCAAATTATCCACCAGTTCTAGTTCATTTCATTTTCATTATTGTTTCATTCGATTGCTGTCAAAGTTCTTCAAGTTTAAACAAATGCGTTGTTAAAATTGAGACATACCTACTTCCTCGAAGAACGGGATGTGACGACCTACGCCAGCATGGTTCATTCCCCCAGTAGCTATACGAATTATTTACTATCGAGTTAGTTATGTATGTCGGAAAGTAAGCTGGTCTTTTTCCGAGTGTTGATTGTTTATTTTTTGGGTTTCCGTTCATAATGCCTGGCATGAAGGTGAATGTTGGCAATTTCGACTATGATGGCGTTGTTGTGCCATACGACTCGGTTTAGATGTTAGTTTGTGCCGGTTGTTGCTGTTGCAGGTTTGGTTATTGCTTGTCTTGTTTGCTACCTAAAGGCGTTAAATGTCTTTATAAGGACTGAAGGTGAAGCAATTCCAGCATCAGCCAGACGTACCTACGTACATATCTGGGCGAATCGTGATGTCTCCTAATATGTGTGTGTACATGTACCCGTACACAACATCCAAGGTATTTTACAAAGATTTACTGCTCTTCTTCTACTTCCTGCTAAAGCAAAAAAGCTTATAAAATTTTAGTTTTAATTAAATTCAAGCTGTAGTTACTTGCAATCTTAATTCGTATACGTATAAGAAGCAGCACCATGACTCTGTACATAACTAAGGTATGACATAAGTACGTCTATGACATGGAGCTGTGTTGTTGTTTTTTTGTTTTGTTTTTGTTTTTTGGTATTTTGTTGTAATTTGCAAATCATTTTAAGGCATTGTAGTTTTGTTACAGTATTTAACTAAAACTTCATTTATTTTTATTTCCAAAATGAATTTCCAGAGATTAAAATAAAATTCCTAAGACACCAAAGCAGGGATTGCTTTACGTACTCGGTACGTTGTGTGTTGGTTGCTGATAACCTTCGAGTATTCATTTCAGAAAATAGTTTGTATGTATTTAAAATCTTTCTCCCCTAGTCATAATAATTTACGAAAGGTTTAGAAATCAAATTGTGTCTTAAAATACATTCTAAAATGTCATTGACTGTATGGAGGTGGAACTGAAGCCGTTGAAGGGGTCCATGTTCTGCAAGCATGTCAAAACGATCAGCTTTGTAAAATTTTGTTATGGACTCTGAAATCAAGGACCCATCAAAGACGATGAGAGGCTACAAATTATTTTATAGAAAGATGCCTTAGGAAAAATTTAGATGTGACAAAGGATGACAGCAATTTCCATTGTATTTTAGACTCACAAGATCCAAAAATCGACTCCATTTGTTTGAAATTAAAAAAATGGAGAGCACACATTACACTTCCGGTTTCTCTATTGAAGTCCATATTTTCGAAGGAGAGCATTGATGATGATATGGAATAGTAGGATATCCAACTGTATTGTCGCATTTCAACAGTGCCGGAAAGTTATTTTAATGATATCTGTTCATCAGATATCCGTCGTGTGGTCCCTGATGTTAGAACATTTAGCCGGAATACGTTCCTATCCCGAGACCCTCAACCGTTCATGGTTAAATGACCGGTTAATCGAACGACGCACAATAGAGACACTTAGTTCTAATGCTCAACTGTTCTCATGGGGAATAATATTCTAGCAAATGTTTTTCCTGGCAAATATGACATTTTCAAATTCATGACAAATGTCAACAAAGTCCCAATTTACACGACTACTTTTTCCTCAGAGTTTTTCTTGACATTTTCTTGGGAAACTCCTTCGCAATGTCATGAATATTTACACGAAGAAAGTCAAATTTCACCCCAATTTCCATTTTCTCTTTTGCTTCTCCACCACCTTTCGCCAACAATCGTTGAACGTCTTGCCTGTTCGACCTGGATGAAAAGTCATCGTGTAAATCAGGTCAAACACTAATACCTCTGTCCTTCTTCCAATTTTCTGTCGCCAACACAGCGTATTGCATTTATAGGGGACATCCCCTAGATGTTAGTCAATAAAAAAAACTGTTTCACCTATGTACATAAAAATATTATTAATATTTCTTACCTTGAAATATATGATTCTCAGAATACACTAGTCAACAGTCAAAATGTACTCGGGATGCGATAATTTTTTCTGTGTAGATAACCTTGACATGAGCTCGAAAAACGCAATAAAAATTTTTTTTTTCGATTGGTTTTTGTTTTATTTTTTTTTTTTTAAATTTTAAAAAAATTTTTTTGGTTAATTTGTTTCGTCCGGCATAACTCGGGAACCACTAGCCCGATTTAAGTGAATTAAATTTTAAAAAATTTAAAATTACAATTCCCTTAATCTGTTCATATATTGTTTTCCTATACAAGCAACAGTTTCCAAGTTAAAAATGAATATATAAAGGAAAAAACAAATTTTCATATATTTTTGTCACCCAACAAATTTTAATTTTTTTTGTAATAAAAAAGAAAAAACCTTACCATAGACAAAGTTGTGCATATGTCGAGCAAATTTTTGAAATTCATACCTTTACTCAATTGCGAATAAAAGCGAAACGCGTGCATCGATTTTCATGATCTTTGTCTCATTTTGCTCATAGGTTATGTATATACTTTACGTAAAAGTAATAAGATTTGAAATTTTTTTTCATTTTGGATTTTTTATGGATTTTTTAAAAAAAAAAATTTAAATCTTTAGGCAAAAAATAAGTTTTTTCCTTTATATATTCACTTTTAACTTGGAAACTGTTGCTTGTATAGGAAAACAATATATGAAATGATTAAGGGAATTGTAATTTTAAATTTTTTAAAATTTAATTTAATTAAATCGGGCTAGTGGTTCCCGAGTTATGCCGGACGAAACAAATTAACCAAAAAAAATTTTTTAAAATTTAAAAAAAAAAAAAATAAAACAGAAACCAAACGAAAAAAAATTTTTTTATTGCGTTTTTCGAGCTCATGTCAAGGTTATCTACACAGAAAAAATTATCGCATTTTTTTAATTTTGTTGAGTAGTGATATAGTTGAAATAGTCGACCATTTTAACTAATTGTATTTGAAGGTGAAGGAAATTGGAGAGTTTTTGCTGATTATCCCCACTTAACAGTTCGGAGCTCAGTAATCGAATATAAAAAGACTAAAATAGTAACAGGTGGCGCAAAAGTAAACTTCCGATGTTTTTTGGCTGTAATTAAAAAAAAATGAAAAACTTTGATTCTTCTTGTGGATTATTTTTATTTGGTCTTTTAATTTTTTTTTACATCAAGTCGAGAATATGATGTCATGTAAATGGCCGCCGCCAGAGTTTCCACTGACATTAGGGGCCAATCGCAAAATTTATAGCATTTTCTGATAGGATATTTACTTTTGCACCACCCGTTACATTACCGCAACTATGAGCGGACAGACATGTTTGTTTGTTGGATCATTAACATAGAAACGAGGGTTCAGTGAAAAGTATGTAATAGTCGTACACACTGATATATGAGACATGGATCTAATCCACACAGAATCCAAATGGTCGTTCTACAAACGCGTTGGACACCAACTTCCACGAAGGGCGCATGTCGGGATGACCGAGTCTCCGGTGGGGACCATGTTCAAGACCAAAGTGCCAGGAAACCATTTATTAAGGTTCTTCTGTATCACTTTTCTTTAAAAGTGGAAAAATTTTACTTTTCGTGTGTGTGGATCGTTCATTGAAATGAACGATTTGTGCTAGAAACTTTTTTTTGTTAAATATATTTCGGCAATAAACAAGTGTAATTTTGCAAAAAGAATACGCACACAACATCATTTACCATTCACATATGTATAATAGGGTGGAGTGAAATTCAAAAAAAAAAGTTAACCTCGGAAAGAGATGTAGTCTAGGGTTCTAATGAGGGGAAAAATAAAGAAAAAAATTTTAAAAAATTTTTAGGGGTCGCGCCACTCCCTCGAAATTTGGAAATTATCGCTATTTTGGCGTTAATTTTAGAAAAATCCTAAAAAGTTTTGTTTCAATAAATGTTTGCAATAGTTTAACAATGAAATAAGGGCATGAAAAAATTTAAAAAAAATTTTCTCATTTTTCAAAAATTGCAAAAAGTAAAATAAGTCAAATCGACCCTTCTTCAGAAAATTGACTGAACAATGAAATCGCCACCAAAGCTACAAATATTAGTCGATTATCCTCATATTTGCCTCAAATACTTTTGTTTGGGCACTGAACAAGCTCAAACTTTTAAATTTCGAATAAGTTAAGTCGTTAATTTTTAGGATTTTTCTAAAATCAACGCCAAAATATCGATAATTTCCAAATTTCGAGGGAGTGGCGCGACCCCTAAAATTTTTTTCTTTATTTTCCCCTTCATCAAGGCCCCAGACTACATCTCTTTCCGAGGTTAACTTTTTCAAATTAAAAAAAAGCATGTTTTCACTCCACCCTAATGTATAAACCCCATATTCTATGCCATACCCACAAAATAGGCATAATAAACGTTGGGTTTACATAGAGAACGATAGCAAAAAAGATGGCGCTATGCTCGGTCGAGTACTTTTTGATTGCCGATTAACAGACTGTTTTTATAAAACGTATACGTTTGAGACGAATAGAAACGTCGGTAGCCAAAACGAAAATTAATGGTGTTTTTATAACTCCAACGAATCAAATTAGCCTCTATACACAAAAATACAGAAAAATTCAAATTAGAATTTTAACAGGAACTTTCGTGTTACAAAACCCCAAACGGACGAAATTTTAACGAACCGGAAGACCCATCGATTCATCGACGCTTGTGCACTTGACGGTTACGATACTTACAATCTTAGCTATCTCAAACACTTTCATTCTCCGATAGTGAAACTGTTTCTCTCTCTCTAAATCAAATCTCCACTCAATTTATTTACTACCTTTTTCATAATTTTAGTTCTCTTTGGATGTAAGGAGCTACCTCGGAGAAAGACGTTACCTAAAAAGGCATCCCTATGTGAATGTAGTTTAAAGATTGTTTGAATGGAAAGCGATGTGTACTTTCGGCCAATATTATTTGGTAATGAATGTTTTTCCTGCACGGAGGAAAAAAACAGCCTCTGTAACATATTGTCCCAAACATATTTTGCCGGCAACATATATATTTTTGGAGCAGTTCCCAAACATATTATGTTTAAGCTGGCATCAATGCTCCCAAACATATATATGATTGGATGTAATCATATTTTTAACATAGTTGGTTCTCCGTGTGGATCAGTAAAATACTATTTGACCATTGAAAATGATGGCTTTGAGTCTTCTTAGTCTTTATCAAGCTATATCTCTGCTTAGGTAAAGAATTTTTTACGCGCAAACAAGTTTGACGAGCACACAAATTATTCTGTGAACCAAAAATGCCGCATCGGTCCATTTTAATACACATACAAATATTGTTCGCCACTTATGAAAATAAGTGAGGAAGTTCAGTGGGGTAACCGACTTATATATATCCTCACCTCAAGTTAAACATACAATTCTGATATTTCAAAGTATCCAAAGTGGAAGTGATACCAAAGTTTACAGAAAAATAGTTTACATGTTTTTCAAAAGTGGCCGATTTCTGAAGTGAAATTGTTTTCGAGAACGGCAATTTGTGTGCACCCAAGAACCTTCCTTCAGCGAATATGGTGTTACAAACATTATGATAAATATAATATGCCCTACATCAAGTGTAGTGAATGACATACAAATGAAATTTGTTGGCATTAGAAAATATCTTCATAAATTATGAAAGTAATAATTATAAATTAAGTATGCAATTGTTGAAATCATCATTTGTAGACTTTTACATACATGCACAGATTTAAAAATGTTTAATTATACCAAAGAAAGATACTTAATATTAGGTCATATTTAAAATAAATTCATTAGGTCATCAAATTTATATGTAAAGCATAAGTTATACATATTTGTGCCCGTACATATATAAATTAGAGCGACTCGCCAACAAAAGTGTCCGATATACCCTCATAAAAATGAACCTTGGACTTTCCTAAGATGATATTTAAAATATTTTGGCTTCTACTTTGGCCTCTCGTGAAATGGACCAATGTCCGTTATACCCTCATAAAAATGAACCTTGGACTTTTCTAAGATGACATTTAAAATATTATGGCTTCTACTTTGCCCTCTCGTTTTTGGGAATCTGTTTTATTGCCAACATATACAATATGGGTATCATACAATTTGTCCAAGCAATTTCAATGGGTTTTGAGTTGTTTGTAATGAAAATGGCAAAATAATATATTTCAATATCTAGCCGATTTAAGTAAATACGGGTTTCAGTTTTTTTTTTTGAAATGCCTGCTAGTTTGCATTTTGACAGAAATGCAATGGGTGGTAACTCTACGTTTTTTACGTGGCAATATGGGTATACATTTTGTCTTTACTTCTTTCTCTTCTTTTCTTTTCCATGCCGCGGCTTAAAAAAACCTTTCTTATGATACCCATATTGTATAGACACTTTTTTAAAATGGTGTAGCACACGAGAGGTCAAAGCTGGAGCCAAAATATTTTAGATATCATCTTAAAAAATACTAATTTGTATTTTGAGGGTGGAACACCTTGCGCGAATTTTGCTTCCATACAACTTGAGTCGCTCTACTATACATGAGTTGGCACTTATTTTTTCAACTTTTAATTTCTTTAGACAGTCGCACAGTGGTCAATTTCGCGAGATAGCGGTCAAAACTGTATAACTTTTGGCCGGATTGGTATTTTTTTACGCAATTTGTTTTGTTCAATAGGAGGGACTTTAAGCTTCAATTTGCTTGTTCAAACGTAAAAATCGAATGATAGGAACGTAAGTAATGTGGAGTTAAAAATGCATTTTAATTTTTTGTTGAGTTTCCATGTAAAAGTTGAATATTTTGACATTTTAAATAGGTATATTTTTTATAATTTCTTATTTTCTTCAATCGCATTTTACAACCAATACTTATTTATTATTCCTAAACTTAATTTTGGTCAGAAAATGCCAACATTTGGCCCCTGACATTTATTTAGTCTCAATATTCACAGGGGCCAAAGGTTGGGTTTTGTGGAAGAAAGCTAATTCTTGTGAGGATTAAACTGAAAAATAACACTGAAATTCCCAACAATATCAATACCATTTGGATATATTATATACAGAACACAACATCGATAAAATTTTAAGTAAACTTTTACTATTGATTTAAAGTGCACATATATTTTATTTAAATGTATTAATAAAAATGTATACTAAAATTAGAAACAAATTATAATCTTTAAACTAGTGTTAATTAAACAATATTAGTAAAAATTTCTTCCAAATAGCTTTGATTTTCATTTTGCAGTAGTTGTTTAGCTTCTTCATCTAACTCTAATGAGGTTGATCAGATTCTATTGTCATTTTTGTCAAAATTTTGATACATCCTTCTATGTGGACTAGGTCCAAATATGGGCCAAATTCTCCTAATTTCAACAGAATTATTTTTTGGGTCAATAAGAACTCTTGTACAAAATTTCATCAAAATATATGCATAATAGCCACTTTCACATACAAATAACTTCTCAAAAAATATGACGTACATTTGTACCGAATATCTTACCGTGGGTCAGAAAAATTGCTGCAGCTCAAAAAGTGCAGTCCCGATGCATGGACATGTATATATAGGAATGTAGGGGAGGGTTAGGACTACAAAATAGTAAATTTGTGTTTTGACTCAGCTTGACTCACAGGAGTTGTGCTCTATGAAGTAGGAAATTTCCGATAAATTAGACCTTTTTTAAAAAAAATATTTAAATTGTTCTGAAAACAGTAGAGCTTCAATTTTTTCTACCAGTGATAGGAAATAAGTTAAGTTACAACACAATTTATTTCGTCCAAAAATTGAAAAACAAAAAAGTTATGATCATTTCAACTTTAAAAATTAACTAAAAATATCATAATTACTAAATTCTGAAAAAGCCCATTTTGGACCACCATGTTCTCAGTGAAATAGTTAAAATAGAGTTCTAATTTTGTGGCTCCCGAGGTTTACTACTGTCTACTTTCATATGAGTCTAATAACTTTAAAATCGGAGAACAAAAACCAAAAGGAGTTTTGGCCGCTATCTCAAAATATTGACCACAGTGAGTCGGTGGGGGATCTTCTGTATTGAAAACATAAGGCAAATCGGACATCTCTGAGTCGTGGTTCTCGAAATCAAATATGTGCTGAACTGAAAATCTTACAAAACGTTTAGGGTGATCTAGTTTAACAACATAAAGTGCATAAAGTGAAGAAAAAGGTGACAGAAGACTATATATTAAAGTGAAGCAAATGTTGGCTGAAAATCATGTTTGATGGAGATAGCCCCAAAACTGATTCGGAATTCCATCGAAAAATCATCTTGACTGTTGCGGCCCGTTTCTACATCGGTCAACAAGCAAAATTGTCGCATCTGGTGCTCGGAAAAACCCAACAGTTATTGTTGAGAAGCCTCTCCATCCTCAACGTGTGACTGTTTGGTGCGACTTTACTTTTTTAAAAATTAGGTTGGATCAAAAAAAATTAGGTTACGGGAATGGACTGCGCTATCGAGAGATGATTAATGATTTTTTTATGGTCGGTGTTGGATGATTTTGATCTGGACAACGTTTACTTTCAACAAGACGGCGCTACGTGCCACACAAGCAATGAAACCTTTGCTCTTTTAGGGTGAGGTGATCACAATTGGCCACCGAGATCATGTGATTTAACACCTTGCGACTTCTTTCTTTGGGGCCACGTGAAAGATAAGGTCTACGCCAACAACCTAGCGTCGATTCAAGATCTCAAAGATAGAATTCGTGAGGATGTCCTTTTTTAAAAAATATTTTTTAAAAAAAGTGAAAACATGGAATATTTAAAATTTACTTTTGCCTTAACTTTTATTTTTGGTCAACCAAGTAATTAGGTTACTTTCAAAGAAAATGAAGGTTATTGAACCCTTCCACAGCCCTTCTCATGCTGGATATGTCCCTTTGGAAACAACACTCTATGCCAGGGTGTCCAACTTAACAACTTTGTGAGCAATTGTCCACCTGTTTAAGACAACGCTTTCTCAAATTAATTTTCATATGTAGGCAAAACTTGTTTAATTATTTACACAGCCAGCATGTTTAAGATAAATTCATGATAGTTTTAGCCATTTTTTGCATTTATAGAATTTTAGAAATTTAAATAAATACATTTTCGTTCACACCGCATAGTATTTTCAGTCACTAAACTCAACTACATTGTTCTGATGGAATACTAATGGTTTTAATGCAATTATGCTAATAAAGTTACTAATTGTTATAAATCATTTACATTTTTTAATCAATTTGGAATAGAAAAATGTCCAATGCTGTATATGTACATATGTTTATATATATATATATTGATACACCTATACATACATGCGTAATATATGTCCCACTCATACGTATAGCGATACCAAATGGTTATTCAGCGTATTGTGTATTTGCCAAAACTATTAAAAACAATGATTTATTATACGGTATTATTTATTTTAATTTAATTGTTTACCATAACAAATGATGTCAAAATTAATATTTAAACAGATAATATTATTTAAGCAAGCAAATCATTTGATTTTCAATGCAATTTTTATAAATTTAATTTAACGCCGGATACATTTTCTGCCATAACATTTTAAAGCATTTGAATACCATTTTGTAAATGGATGATAATAATGAAATTAGTTTTAACACAGTCAATATTGGCGTTAGCCTTTGTTTCATTTATATATTGCTTCGGCCTATATTCCGTTCCACCGAATTCTATTTGGTTAATTGAATGTATTTAATGGAATGTGTACGGGTAGTTTTTTTTCTCGAATTCAGACGTTCTGTCGTTAATGTGTGTTAATGTGGAAGTTTTTAAGAAATTAAGAAGATTTTCAGAAATTTAAGAATAATTACGAAATGTCTTTCTGTGGAATATATCATTGGAAGTTTTTTTTTAGAAATTAAGAAGATTTTAAGAAATTTGGTCTGAATAACCTCAACTCATTACAAAATTTAATTTTGTTGTTGCACAGATCAAGACCTGATTTTCTGTATATCGGATAGAGTGAATACATAATTGGGATTACAAATTAGTTTCCGCAATTTCCGTCGGCCATAGCAAATAGTTTTGAGTTGTGTAAAAAGTTATGTAGATATGGACAGAGAAATTATTTTAATGTATTAACATTCAAAATCGGACAAATATGGTCTAGATTTGCGTCTTAGCACCAAGTGAATTCGATTCTGAAGTTTAATTCTTTTTTTTTAGAAATGTCGATTTCTCATAAATTTTTCATGTTTTCCACTTTAGTGAAACCATTGATATAAACATATTTTCATTATCCTTTCGCAGACCACCTTAAAGAGTAGGTCCTGGTCAGTTACAATAATGAAGGCGAAGCTTTCTGTTCCTTCGGTGTATGTATGTTGAGCTGATCCATTATTTGTTAGATAGAAGATTATAGATGTAGTAATTGGTCAAAAGATTCTTCCTTAAAGGAAAATTTAATTTTTCTTGGCCTTTTGCTTTAACCAGCACAACGAAACTTTGTTCTATATATTCTGTACGAGTAGTTTTTCGAAAAATCGTCTGTATGTTCAAACATAAAAATATATTTTCAAGTGATTTTGTTAAATAAACGATTATTACCATCGTGAATCCAAAGCATCCTCAAAGAGTCACAGTTTGGTACCGATTTGGCAGCGGTGGCATCAAATGACCTTTTTCCAGTGAAAATGCTGCTGAGAATAAAATTTTTTTTTTTTTTTTAAGCGCCCCGGTAGGCGAGTTGGTAGCGTGCTTGCCTATCAGCGTGGGGGTTGTGGGTTCGATTCCCACCAGAAGCTTTGGTCTGTCGCTGCAAAAATCAAGCCAAATGGTCTTAGTCACCCGGTTTACCCTTGGACCCAAAATTAGAATATAAATTTACTTTGTATTGTAATTAATTAATAAATAAATAAATAAAATTTTTGTGGCCAGACATTGATGACATGCACGATCTTTGAATTCAGAATGACCATTTTCCATTGACCATTTCATCAAATGACCATTTTCCAGTGAAAATGCTGCTGAGAATAAAATTTTTGTGGCCAGACATTGATGACATGCACGATCTTTGAATTCAGAATGATTGAGCCGCATAGTCTTTTGTGCACCAAGTTCGATCATCGATTTATAAGACGTCTCGGCAATGTCAATTGGACAGCTGCGATGCGACGCTTTCATATATTTTTTTTTGAGTGGTACCATACGATGACATGCGAAGAATCCACTAAACGATTTGTGAGATAGAGCCAAACACCGTTGCAACGTCTGGGAAAATTGGGAAGCCATCCGAGATAGACACTTGAATGAAATCGTGTTCTATAAATAAAGAGAACGTTTGCTCATTCAAATAAATTAATAGTACTCGTATGCCAAACAATGAATTTTTGTTAATTTGTTTGCATTTTTTAAGAAAATTGTTTTTGTTTGAACTTTTTCATATTCTATTGAGAAGTTTAACACAAAATGTAACAATCCAAATTCAATTCTTTAGTCAATTTAACACAAAATCACCAATGATAATGTTTGACTTTTCATTTGTTGGTTTTTTTGAGGATATTAAAATTAAATAATTCACGCCGTAATTGTTTTCCAATTAATTTCCCACTTGTCTCAGTCTCCGCCAGTCTGATGCAATTCAGT
The DNA here is from genome assembly GCA_958296145.1 of Hydrotaea cyrtoneurina. Classification (NCBI taxonomy): domain Eukaryota; kingdom Metazoa; phylum Arthropoda; class Insecta; order Diptera; family Muscidae; genus Hydrotaea; species Hydrotaea cyrtoneurina. The sequence continues at coordinate 89,097,692 of OY282512.1, forward strand.
TTGTGCCCCATATTTTCCTTAGCATGTTTTGTAATTAAATGTCATTACACACAAAAACAAAAATCAATACATTTGAATGAACAAACCAACAACAAACAGAGGAAATGACAGAATTTTCGAAAACGGAACTAAAACTAATTTACCATCAAATTGCATTTACCCAATTTCAGTTTTCGTCGTCTCGTTCAGTGAGGAGTGAACAGGTTCGGCAGCGCCGCCACTACTATACCCTTCAACAGGGTTTATCTGTGTTACAGGTGGTTATGGGGCAAACTGCTGTCGACCATAGTGTAGTATGGCCCTATAATTATATGAGAATTTTCAATTCATACATAAATATTTCATGGTGTATCAAACGGAATGACAAATGGAAAATAAATCTCAATGAATGCTTGAAGGTGTCGGGATGCATGTTTGCTATTATGTTTGTAGAAAAATCACCCGAAATGATTCGACTCTTTTTGTTGGATAATTAATTTTTCAGAGTTATATGCAAAACAGAAAATGTCAATGCTTAAAAAAAGAAAGGTAGTAAGACGAATGTCATCAATACCGAGATGGGGCAATCTGGGCACTGGGAAGTAATGTTGGAATGGATTGATCGGGGTAAACACGTTCATTACACCGTGTTACAAAAAATAGATTTTTTTCTGTCCTATGAGCTAAATGCACATATTCGGAAAGAAGGGAAAAAATAAAAATACACGTGTATCGGCGATTTTGATGTCAGATTTTTTTTTTTTTAAGTATGAAGCTCGTAGTGGCCTGTGTGAAAGCCTTTGTACCGATTTTTAACCCTTTTTCAGTGATCAAATCGAGCTGATTTTTGGCAGGCAGACTCGTGGAAATGTCTGTATAACGTCAAATTTTTTTAAAAAAAAGATTTTTATCAATTCTCAGATTTTCCTAATTTTTTTTTTTTAATTGGTTATCGTTTTTTTAAGGTTTCAGTTCAAAACAAAATTTTTTCGTAACGCTTAAGTACTTTAAAAATTTGGAGTCTCTTCAAGTTATGCTAAGAAAAGTGAAAAAAATATTTTTTTTTCAAAAATAATAAAAATTGGGGAAAATCTGAGAATTGATAAAAATTCTGACGTGTACATGAAAATCGCCGATACACGTGTATTTTTATTTTTTATCCCCTTTCCGAAAAAGTAAATTTGGTTCATAGGACAGAATGTGTTTACCACGTTGTTATAAATGTGTTTTAATTGATTCTAGTTGTGTTGTCTTGTAAGTGACACAGATATTGTTCTTGGTTCCAACTAGACCCATCGCTGAGATTCCAGGTGGCTGAAGTTGACTATCCAAATCTTAGAGAGAGGTCGGGTCGACGTAAAGTTGTGGTCTCAATCAGTAATTCTCGTTTAATCGCGTTGAACTATGACTTATATTAGACACAATAATTGGAGCAGAAATCATTGCAAATGGTTACCGATGAAGGAGTGTGGCAGCTTCCGAAAGCAAACACATTGATTTCGAACAAAAACTTTATTTTTCTCAAATATATTCAATTGTCAGATTTTTTGAATTAAGACATTTTAATAAAAGCTCACTTCCGGCCTACAACCAATTTTCTACAGAACTCAAAAATATTTACTAGATCAAAAGATACAGAGTTTTGACCGTTGGAATTGGCTTGGACCACTTTTGGCGCCGAAATTTTTGCAAAATAGAAATACAGTAGACGCTCGCAAATTAGAACCACTTGGTAATTAGGGTAATTCTAATTTCCGAAAAAATTCTAATTTCTGAACGTTTTCTTTTTTACCCCAAAAAGTATAGAAACGATACAATATGATAGTAAAATTTTATTAATATGTAATTATTTAATTTAATTTTGGCAAATAATCAGTAATACTTGTTTGCTTTTGCGGTTTTCGTACGCTTTCTGAGACGATATCGTTTCGCAAGGCTAAGAGACTGCTAGTGTGCTTTGACGAACAAGGCTCATGATTTTTGCACCATTTTAACAAATTATTAACGCTTTCGATAGCTGTTAAGTGAGATATAGCTGGAGTGGCATCAACAACATCGTCGTCGCCATCATCTGATGCCTCATTATTGCTACTGAGTTCACTTTCAGAAATGTCTTCAAAGGCATCGTTGTTCCATGTGTCAATTTCGTCAGCTTGCATTTCTGGATATTCAGCATTATGTAAGGATTTACATTTTGCTTCATGGTAAGTATTGGAAGCAGCATCTAATATTATTTCTTTTTTTGATTTTATATAACTGATGGCAGATGTGGAGACGTTAAAGTCCAAAGCTAGACGCTTTGCTTGAACACCCTCGTCAAGTTTCTTTAAATCTTCACTTTAGTTTCTAAAGATAGTGTGTTTTTCTTGCGCTTGTGTGACATTGTCAAGCTCTTATTTCCACCTATAGCAAAACACGACCACTTTTATTGATAACACATCAAACACTAGCTGCGTCACTAAAAAAAAAACATATGTCGCTCCGAAAATCTCGGCAGCGACGCCAGTAAATTTGATGAATATCAAACCATATGTGTGAGTTTTTTCCCACTAACTCAATCATAAAAAAGAGAGTTTCATCAGTTAGTTTGATTGATGTGCTTCCCCTTTTTAGTTTTATTTCAGTTTATTTAGTTTTATTTCACTGCACAATTGTGCTCGCAATTTACATGTATTCTTACGATATTGCTTCAGTCAGGTCACACTCAAAAAAAATTTAGTTATATGAATACATATAATTATTCTGTTTTTCAACCTCTTACTGACATTATGATTTGGCTGTAAAGTTGGCAGTTTCATCTCTTCACTAACACAACTACATTTTCCCATTTCCACAGCACTGTTTTATTTGTAGATGCGAAAAAAGTAATAACAAACTCAAAAATTCGTCAAATAAGGTAAAACGAAAAAAGCGCTCTGAAATTAGAATCAAGTTCTAATTTTCGAGCGTTCGTTGCTTGATTCTAATTTCTGGAAGATTCTAATTTGAGAGAGTTCTAATTTGCGAGCGTCTACTGTATTTTATTTTTTTTTCAGAAATTTTTTTAAATATTTTAAATATTTTTTTTTTCCAGAAATTTGAGCGAAATAGAAATATATTATTTTTTTTCAGAAATTCTTGCAAAATAGGAATGTTTTCTTTTTTTTAGACTTTTTTTAAAAATTGAAATATTTTATTTTTTTTCAGAAATTTGCGCAAAATAGAAATATTTTTTTTTTATAGATATTATAATTGATGTTCGATTTTCACCAAGTTAACGTACAGTGTTCTTCAAATTGATGTACAATGGTCATCAAATTAACGTACAATGTTCTTCAAGTTGATGTACGGAATTGAAGAAAGATTAGTGAAGCGTTCTACATCAAATTGAGAAAAGTGTAGTAGGTTCGAAAATTATGACCAAATTCCAGAGCTGGGCGCTAAGAATTACATGTGTAATGGATTGCGGTTTGAATTACGATTATTTTAATTGCAATTTAACATTTTTTAAAATTAGGATTATTGTAATCCTTCATCGGAGTCATTATGATTACGATTGCAGTAATCGTAATTTCGAAAAATTTGAAATTACAATTACAGTAATCGTAATCCTAATGTCTTCGATGAAGGATTACAATAATCCTAATTTAATTTTTTTTAAATAACGATTTTTTGAGTAATCGTAATCTTAGTTATTTAAAGAAGTTAGCGAAAGCTAATGTAGTAAACAAAAGGTTTTTTTTTAAATAAAATAAAAAAGTAATCCATGCCTTAGGATTACTTATTCCTTATAAAAAAAACACGTGATTACAATTACAGTAATGCTTCATCGAAGACATTAGGATTACGATTACTGTAATCGCAATTTCGACTTTTTCAGAATTACGATTGCTGCAATCGTAATCTTAATGCCTTCGATGAAGGATTACTTTAATCTTAATCGGATTTTTTTTTGTTTTAGGATTACTGCAATCGTAATCGTGTGGTAATCGTAATCCTTATTGCCCAGCTCTGCCAAATTCATCAAATTGATGAACCAATTTTTTCCAGAGTGGGACGATGTGAATCGTGAGTGTTGTCCAACAGCATGTCAGTCTCACCGACTTTTTGCACAAATTCCTTTAGTTGTTTAAATCCGGCCATAAAGAGCTACTTTTTTTGTTTAAATGTCGATGGGACTATCTCTGCCTGGAACACATCTAAAAGATAGCTTGTCTGAACAATTTTTCTATTCCTTGAGTTTCTAAAAAAGTGCCTGAGCCTTTTTGAATCGTCTATAAGGATTGAGATATTATTTTGAAAAATAGGAATGTAGGTATTTTTTTTTTAAATATTAAATTGTCAGATTTTTTATCTTAATACCGAATTCAACAATTTTCACTGGATTTTTCCAATTCATTTGGTAATATTTTTCCGTTAAAATCGGAAAATCCAAATGTCTGTAACCATTCATCTAGTAAACTTGGTTGTGTTTTATTAATTTATTTAATTGGTTGTAGTCAGAGATACAATTCGACGGTCGAAACATCAAATTATATTTTTCATATTTCAGAATCTGAAAAAAAAATATTAAATTAAATTTTAAATTAAAAATATTATATTAAATATTACAATTATTTTTTTTAAATGTAATATAAACAATTACGTCAAAATGTGTTAAAAAACCTAACAAAAAAATAGACAACGAATACAAAATACAAAAAATAGTCACATTTCTAATATTTCAAAAAAATATCCAATTGTCCGACTGTTTATGTTAATAACTTAAAATAAACGCTCACCACTTGCCTAGCACCAATTTTTACAGAACTCAAAAAAATTTACTAGATCAAAAGTTACAGACTTTTGGCCGATGTACCTACATAATGGACAAAAAAGAGATAAAATTCGACAGAAGTGTCCACCACGATAATGCACCTGGTCGCAAATCTAACAGCATGAATGAGTTTCCTATCAAGAATTCAAAAATAGTTATCCATATGATGAGGCTCTCAACTATTACTCCTTCCTGGAACCCATTTTCAGCTGATATATAACCAACTCAAATTATTCTACAGTCATAAATCGTACGAACCGAACGAAATGTTTGTTTATCTATCAATTTGTCCAGTTGTTGTTGCACAATTTAAACACAAACACCTAAATCGCATTGTAAACTCAAAAAATAATTACATTTTAAAACCAAAATACATCATCTATAAAAATTGCGTCTATCAGGAAGATTCGTGTGAAAAAATTGAAATCCCCAAGGGCGGACACGCATTGGCCAAATAGGTAAAGAAAAAGTTTATAATTGTTTCTGTCGTTTGCTGATTGTTCAATTAGAGATAATTACCATAATTAAATTATAAACGAAGTTCCTTAAATGTAAACTTTTAGCACGTGCAAATCTGTGGAAATTCAATAATAACTTTTATCGATAATTATGAACTTGTTCGAGACAATTGCATCCATGAATACTAAAGACGTATGTGGGGAAAAATAAATACGTTTTTTAAATAAAATTTAATCGGCGGCCTTAATAATGTAGAATATGATTTCAATCAAATATGTAGAGTTCGTTGAAGGACTAGGCTAGGAAAACAGTAAATTGGTCACTTGTACACTTTGTACACAAAATGGTCACATTATGGTGAAACTAAAAGCAAAATGTGTTAATAACTACGAGATCAATAAAAGTTAAAACAGTACGAATGGCATCCCTATTGATGGGGCCGAATAAAACAAAAATAAACCGAATCTTCATACTTTGTCAAAGCCTGGAAACTATCGATTCATTCGATCTTTTCATTGATTATAAAGCCGATAAGTACCTTTCGTTCACTGCCGATGTATCGCGATGGAAAAAATATTGTAGCAAGCATGTGTTAGTAAATCGCCCTACTCGTATTTGGAACTTTTCCAATAATATAGAATGTATAGTTGGAGATTGTTTAACCATGCCCAATACATTGGCTCGTACGATTGCTATGATTCTTTGGGTATTTAAATACCCATTAGGCAGGAATGGGTTAACCACAACTTGGCTAAACTTATACTTCCAAGTGCAAGGTAAATGCCGCGACGACAGAAGGGCGACAGTTTCACCATTGAAGTAGTGGACGAATTTGTCTACCTCACCATATCGCACCCTAAATACAAAAGGGTCACAACTAAAAATTTTCCAAAACTCACATTTTCTCATAAACTAATTCAAAGTACACTTCCCTAACTAGTGCAAAAATTTCTTTCACATCATTATATTCTTTAACTGGAAAAATACATTTATGTTAATTACGATGAACTAACGAGAATTACTTTTAGTTACGTTAATGAGTTCGAATGTGACATGTGAATCTTCGGCCTAAGCCAACAATTCAGAAATTGCGCCCTCTCTCAACACACTAAAAAAAAAAAAGATTTACAATATGCTTAGTGTACTTGTGCTTGGCTAATTGCGAAAATAAATTAAGTGAATTATAAGAGAAAAAGAAGATCCTTCGATAAGCCGATGGTCCTATCTGTGTTGTAGGAGAGAACGAATTGTGAGAGACAAGGTTTTTTTTAGACATCCACTTACGGGGATTGCGCTGCTTCAGATCGGTCAAATGAATCCAATCGGAAAGTGGAAGAAAAAATGCTCCACTACACCGGAATTGAGCAAAACTGATTATCAAACGCGCCTTCGTGCATACAAAAAAACACTTAACTGATCTTGTCCCGACCGATCAACATGTGTTTCTAAAGTAAAAAACCCTTATCACACTTGGCTTTATGGAGGCTGTATCCCTGAATACTCCATTTAAATGTGTGACCTGGGCAGCGTTTGCTGTAACTATGAGCCACCTTTACACATAGGAGCATTACCATGCCACGGCCTTGGTCTGTTTGAAATAGCCCTGGTCCGATTCAGCCGGACCAAATTCAAATCATTCTTTATGAACACATCTTTTCTCTTGGTAAGGTGTCGAGGCCTACCTAACACCTCTGTTGTTCTATGGGTCATAGCACCCGGTCGCAGCTACATACTGAGCTGGAGCTGGCTCAAATAATTTTGAATGTAAAAAGATATATTCGCCCGAATTTAATTATTTTATAGAAACAACCTTTTTAAACTTTGTATTGCAGCGATTTATAGTAAAAACTTATAAGGACATTTTAAAGCCATAAAATCTATAAGAAGTTCATAGTCAAAATGTGAAAGTTCTTCTGGTATTGGGTAATCAAACGCGTTTTGTTTTAAACATTTGTGGTGCCTACAATTCAGAAATTCACTCGATTCGGAAACAAAATTTCATTCTTCACATTCAAAATAACCAAGCAGACCGATAAAATCGATCAATAAAATCCAAAACAACAAGCAATAATTGAATTTCGTTAATATGTTTGCATTCGAATTCGAGCAAATTCAAAGTAATGGAATTAAGTCACAATTTACATCCTTTTCGGTTTGTCTACTGCAATATATTCAAATGGAGAAGAGACATGAATCAACATTTAATTAAATTGTTTGCGTTAAACTGAATATACATACAAATTTCTTTCCTTCATTCCGTTTCGTTTCGTTTCTTTTATGAATTGTTATTTTAATGAAATGTCCTTTGAACCTTCAATAAAAAAAAAAAACATATACAAACCTAAACCAATGAGATTTTTCAATTTTAATTAAAGATTATACATATTTATGATTTACCAATAAGAGAAACAAAATAACAACAAATAAAACATGTGGAAACAACAACGCGGTGTGGATGATGCAAGATGACGGACTGGCTGACTGACTGACTGACTGATAACAAACATTTCTGGTGTAACGGCCGGCCAAAGTGTAATCGTATAGATTGTAAAACAAGGATAACAGCGAAATGGAAAACAAATGAAGAAAATAAACAATTTGCCTTTATGACAGTGGACGTGGTTGTATTTTGTGTTCTCATTCGGGTGGTGGTTGGTGCTACTTCATAAGGAACGAAACAAACAGAAATCACAATATTATTTTATGCAAATTTTACGATTGACCCACAAACCAATTGACTTAAGTGGTGAACAACAACGATCAGACATATCAGGAAAGAAAGAAATCTCGTTTGAGAATCAAAGTATGCAGAAACAAGGCAATCCGACAGATTGCATACTATGAAATGGAATTCAATAAAATTCTGATGGAAGCTGACTTTATGCGATTGGGAGGGCCGTTTACATTGAAAATTCCGCTATGTAGGGTATAAAGGACCAATAACCAAAATCGTAACCAAAATTATTGATCCATTCTAAAGCAGAACGTCCACAAATCGGGACCGAGGAATGTATGGGGTTTATATAAAATCCATTGATCCTGCCGTTCTAGAAGTCTTATATATAATATGGGTCACTATTATCCAATTTGCGATTATAATAAACTAGACAGATTTCGCTTAATATCTCTTGGTATTTGTGGCCTAGTGAGTACATCGATTTCGATCGATAAAACAATTAATGTCGGCCATTTACATTTTAAAGGTTAGTTTATGAAAATTTTGCATACGGCTGCAGATGGTCCATTGTAAAACGGTGACATCACATGGATAGAATAACCATACGATTTCGGACATAATCCCTATTTTCGGTGTGGTAATTATGACCGTTTTCTATCAGCTGTTTGTATGAGCGATTCCTTTGCAGTGTTCTCGGACGCCAAACATTTGCAGCTTCACAGTTTTCATTATAGGAATTTTCTTTCTAACTGAAAAACTAAGACAAATAACAATTTTTAAAAATAAACTTCGAACTTTACATACAATTCTGGGTATTATATCCGGTCAATGAGGATTAAGATCAATTTGTTTTAAAAAAAAAAAAAAAAAAACTATGAAAAGTTCCCCAAATGGAAAAGTGACCTACACTTTGATTACACGGAAAGCGATTATTAGTCGATATTGAACATGGAATCAATCTTCTTTCGGTTTAAGACTGAACGAAGGACGGCCGTGGCATATGGGGTCCATCTGTTTTCCTGTTCGGTGCTGCAAACATAAGTGCTAAGTTAAAAATACTCTTACCAGATTCCGACATTTTCGTATTTGCATGTCGACATTATTTTCGTTTAACGCTTCGGACATAGAAAATTCATTAATTTGGGGCTGTGCAGCCAACATGTGCCCACTTGTCTTAATGACTGCGACCTTTTCACACCACCTTCTTAGTATGCGGCATTTGGAAAATTGTTTCATACAATTGTAACAAACATCAAATGTAACCCAACATACTGTCATCCTCGACAGCTCGACTAAGTCAAACAAGCAAAACAAACCCATAAACATGCGTTGAACACAAAAAACAACATTGAAGAGGAAATCAAGCAATACATAGACAATTGTTAGAAAAGGAAAACAATAACTTATTCCTGTTGTCATTGAATTGATTTCAGCTGGTGGTCGGCTCCGGGTGCACTACAGTCCGCTTCCAGTCTATGACTTGACGGCGTTTGTGGTGGGAAAAGGACAGTTTTGAAATTCTAATATATTCAGAAAATAAAATAATAAGAAAGAAACAAAAAAAACAAAAAAACAAAATGCGTAATAAAAACCGCTAAAACGCAAAGTGCCTTGTAAATATCCAAAATAGTGGGAGGGATGCTGATTGGGGTGTTGCCATCATTTCAGTTGAAACGGACGTAGCGGGAAGCCAGTCATAGAAGTGCCCACGACCAATTTAAATACAATAAACAAACAAGGCAATAAATGATAAACAAAGAATGGCAAAAATGGAAATCAAATGGAATTAAAATGAAAACAATAACGACGACAACAATCAACCCACCAACCACAAATGTCATCAAACAAGGGCGAAAAAAAGTTTAAAAAAACAAAAAAACAACAAAATATTATCAATAAATTTACACCCGTGGCGAATGGGAGACAACATCGTTTTTAACGAGTATTATCAGAAAAGCTTAGAAAAAAATATGCAGATAGCGTCGAAATAATAGTCACAGAAGTCCCATTGGGAATTTAAAGTCGCCGGAGCGGAAACAAGTTGAAGCAATCGAATTTTTACTGAAAATGTCAATGTTTTATAGAACAAAAACTGAATATTATCACTATTCATTCAGTAGATTTTAATTGTCACCGGAGCTGTGATGTCTGACTGCTCTATTCGAAATTAAGCGTTTGGGTCAGACTACGAGAAGTGTGACATAGTGGGTCAGGGATTTTGATGTTTGGTCCATATATCGAAAGGTTATGTCAATATATAAAACTCCACAAAAAATAAAAGTAAAATTCCTGAAGTTGTTGTTGTTGTTGCAATTTGAAAATTGCAAATTTCAGAAATTTAGTATTTTTGTGAAATACTCAAAATTTTATATCTTGAAAACGACTTGAGATATTTGAATTTTTTTTTTTTTTTTATTTTTTTAAGGACAGTTAAGGTAAAAAATAAAAAATCTGAAAATAGTCTACACTCAAACAAAAATGTTCCGACATTTTGTTTAAAGAAAACAATCGCATTTTAATTATAGAGCCAGAGCAAGAAAAATAATCAATCATTCATTAGAATTTAGGAAATTTAGTTATCTTTCATTTAGTGTATCATTTCATTTAGTGTATCTTAGTAGTTTCTGAGATACACCGTTTTTGGTGGACGACCTCTACGCTTGAACAGCCAAAATGCAATGTTTACAACTACACTGTCCAACAGCATTTTTGGAACAGAATAGCGACCCTATAATTCTGAAAGGGTATGTTGAGTAGATCATTTTTGTAGAACAAACTTATGGTCCAGCACGTCTGAGTTTTTTTTTTTACAGTGGGTCAAAGTTTTCATTTTTTACTATATGAAAAAAATGCTGTAAGTTAATGACTGAGAGAATTCTTATGGTCAGAGTTGTATTGTAGAATTGTATGAGGATTATTTTTGTGGAAGATCTTAACCCTCTAACTGGTCTCTTTATGGGTTAATTTTACCCTTTTTTCAAGAAAATCAAAAAATATTCTTTAAAAAAGGACATTTAAGGATTAAAATATTCTACGAAAATGTTTGCCGGAAAATTTCAGTGGGGGTCACCAAAGACACCAATGTTGTAAATAATGTTCTTTACGCTTAATTAGTAAAATTATACACCAACATATACAAAACAGGTAAAAACGGCGTCAAGTTCGGCCTTCTTTGGACCAAATTCGATTCATGACTTTCTAAATCGTTTGAGCCATGTCCGTCTGTCCTGCTGGTACCCACGATAACTTTCGAAAGAGTTAAGCAATCACTCTGAAATTTGGCAAGGCTTAATATTTTCCCTAAACTGCTTATGGGATTGCATATGGCTGTTGCAATGTCGAGGTACCTCGGCTCCGCCACCTATAGAAATAATATATGGCAAAGAACAAGAACAGAGCCCAATATCGTCGAACTAAAATAACACTGTACAATTCGCTTATTCTATCCGTGCTTGTGAAAGCAAATAAAGCTGTGCTGGGTGTTTTCGAGAGAAAAATCCGTCGCAAAATCTATGGCCCGATCTGTGTTAACAATTAGAATATGCGCCGCAGGAACCGTGACCTGTATAAGCTACCTACCGACATTAAAGTAGTTAAGCGCAAAAAGTATAATGGTGTCAAATCGCATGATCTTGGTGGCCAGTTGATGTCGCCACGACGAGAAATTACGCAGCCAGGAAATGTCTCTTGCAATATTCGCTCGAGTTGTGTGGCATGTTGCACCGTCTTGTTGAAACCACAAGTCGTATTCTTCAACAGCAGGCAAAAAAGTCGGTTATCATACGACCATAACGCTCCGAATTGACGGTGACAGTCGTTCCCCCGTGGTTTTCGAAGAAGTAAGGTCCAATCACAACTTCGGACCTTCGCATTGTGTGATAGTTAAGCGATCTAATTTCGCCAATGTCAGACATCCAACTGAAAAGAAAAACAAATTGGTTTAACAACTTAGTTTGACAGATGTCGAATTCCAGCCCTATGCTTTTGAAACCACGAAATGGATAACCCGTTATATGTAAAACGATTTCATATATCGCGAAGAGTGCAAAAGGAGCTATGTCCACTCGCGAAATTAAAAGTTGCTCTCGAAGAGGTGATCACAATTTGCCATCGAGATCTTGTGATTTAACATCTTGCGACTTCTTCTTTTGGGGCCACGTGAAAGATGAGGTTTACGCCAATAGTTCAGCGTAGATTCGAGATAGAATTCGTGAGGGCAACCACTTTGCGATTTGGTTATGGAAAATTTCACGAAAAGGATATGGTCCTGTAATCGCGGTCGTGGTGGCCATTTGGCTGTTATTGTTTTTCATTATTAACGGCATACCTTCCTCTTTATTATGAAATAAACATCCCATCATTTATTTAAAAAAAATGTAATTTTTCTTTAAATACCAAAATAACACCTCTTGTTGGAGAACCCTGTATTTAACAGCTGAAACGTAAAAGAGCAAAGTCAATACATCACCCTAAAATAAATATTTACAGAAAGTATTTTGTAAAATTTCAAATATTCGACTTCATGGACTGCCTTCACAGTAGCGCATTCTGTCAACCCAATTTCCAGACTCCATCTCATGTGCCTTAAAATCGGCTGTTCAAACGATTACCATAAATTAGGATTTATTCATTCTGATTCAGACCGACATTCGAAATTGTCCATGTCTATCTTCTGAATATACGACCCAGCCCAGTCCTTCTAATCTACATTGTATATGTTAATGAGATGAACTCAGACCACGGCAACGGCACATACGACTTTCTAACGAAATGTCCACCGGCAGGGTACATACGATTCGGCCAGCCAAACTATTCTAGCAAAACGCCAACATGTGAATTGCGGTTTTGTTTTTATTTCCTTTCCTTCATGTACACTTACCGATAACGTCTCTGTTTAAAATGAAAAATATAAATTATTTAAGAAATAAGTAACATAAACGATAAAAAATATTAAAAAAAAAAGTAACAGTCGAAAAAATGAGAAAGAGACACACTTTTTCCATTGGCCACACCACAGGCGGCATCTTTTGTCCACCGTTCAACATATTTCAGACTTTAAATGGAGCTGAAGAAAGCAGCGACCACCAATTGGTGGTACACCAGAAGTACTGTGATGATGACGATGACGTGAATTAATTCAAATCATTGATTTTACTTAGGAGGTGCGAGGTCTGGGTGATGAGTGCCATACTCAGACTAACAAAATCATGTCAATGGCCATCGATATTTTCCGGAGGAATACGGTCGCTGTCTTCTTATCACCCATCCCACGCACATTGTTGTATCTCTATTTGAATTGTTGCACGATGGCGTTAGCGTTGAACAAACCACATCGTAGCATTGCAAACACAAAAAAGTACGACTGTCGCCTTGACAAGGCGCGACTGGAAGTTTTCTTCTGCTGCTTGCTGGTGTTCATTGAAGGAGAATATATCGCAATTCATAAAATAACAGACGCGTTCAAAATGTTTTCTTTCTCTTTGCAATCGTCATAAATATTCATTACACTGTGGGGATTTACTGGGAGGTTCGGAGGATTGAGGGGGGCGGAATGAATCCTCCATAGACGCGCAGCACTTGTTTAGAGTCTATTAAACCAAGTTGCATGACATGGCAAGTTACATTGGTCACGTCATGATGATCCAAAGCGTGGTTGCCGAAATGATTCCAGTGCAATTGTGTGTACACAGATATTAGTACAACTCAATTGGATTGGAAGGGAATACGTCATACACGTCTAAAATGTGGGCACACTGTTGCGGTGGATGCTGACATGAGCGTCTTAATTAATTTCGGGCTGATTTGTGTGTTGCAAATGTTTGTTATGCTAAAGAATAACAGACAAATTATGGAGACATGTGTCGTCCAGGTCGAATTTTATATATCCTCTGACCATTCCTTGCGCTTTGTCTTCGGCGTTAAACAGAAAATGTTGATAGGTTTTGAATAAACACAACATAATTTCTCTCGCAAGCGATCGATGCAGCTTCAAATGAAGGAAGTGAATCAAAAGTTGAAGAAAATTGTACTCATAAATCCCAAATGTTTAAACCAAAAAACATATGATATTTGAGGGTAGTTAGATCTGATATTTCCTGCCTTAACTTACTGTCATCATATTTGCACACCCTATATTTCATATATTTCACGAGATACTGCAGACGAAGTAAACAAATTAATAGATCTTGCAAACTGTGGTGGCGACTACAAAAAGAAATACATATATTGTCTTAATTAATTAAACACAATTGTTGAAATACGACGTCGGTGTGAGGAAAGTTCACTGATGAATTAAACACATAAAAGTTGAATGACTTTTACACACATGTCATCAACATACAGTCTGCATCTTCCTTTCTGCATACAGTCTGCATTATAAGAATTAACAAGAAGTCTGAACATGATGTCGGAGTTGCGTAGTGTTATTTTATGTGCTACAGAATTCCTTGGTGTAAGATCTGTCAAAAATACTAAAATTGTTTGCAAAATCGAGTGATTTAAATACAATTCCAAAGATTTTGAGTAAATATTGACCATCGGTTATTCTACTTTTTTAAAGATGTTCAAAATTACTCGATTTCTATGTGAATGTAACTGAGACCTGGTAAGATCATCAAACATTTTTTAGCGGCTGATTCCACCTAGTAAAAATATCTATAAAAAAAGAGTTATAAATCTAACGGCGTCAAATCACAGCTCTGAAATGGCCAATTGACACAAATGGAGGTCACCTTTATTCTGATGTCGTTTCCAGCAGCACCGCTGTTCGCCTCTGAGGACGCATTAGCGTCGGGGTTTTCGATGTCCAGAGGCAGTCGGTTTGATTGTTAACATAACCGCACAAGCGGCTTTTCGCTTCGTCAGAAAAGATGATTTTTTCATTGTCTATTTACCCAGCAGGAAAAATGTAAATTTATTACATTGAGAATTAATTACACAGAAAAAGAAGACAACCAAAAATTTTCAATGAAAATATTTGTACAAGAATTTCATCACTTCCCAATGAAACTTTTCGTTAATATGCTAAAAAATTTGTCAAATATTGAAACGAAGTTTGATGAAATGTATCAACAAAACAATTCATCAAATATTTGGATATTTTTAATGAATTTTTTTGTTGATCCCATTTATCAAATTTCGTTTTAATATTTGATACATTTTTAGCATATTTACGAAAAATTTTATCAAATGTTGAAATAAATTTGATAAATTGAATCGACAAAATTTTTTTTTATTTTTTATGATGCCTATTTTTAATATTTCTTATTTATACCAAAATAACTTCAAACATGTCCTTGCAAATTTATATCCTTTGAAAATCTCCCGGAATGGTATAAATGTTCAAAATATGCAAATTTCTTTTCTTTAAATTGACACCTATATCGGTATATACTTTGAAACTTTGCAGTTTTATTACTGAGCAAGATGATGAGGAAACGAAAACCGGAAAACGAAACTTATCTCTATTTTCCTGTAGTTTCAGAAATATAAAATCCGGTTACAGGTTTAATATGGACTGTCGGTCAGTGTTTATAAGTTAAATTATTTGGTTTTTTGATTTCTCATGTATTTTTATATCAATTGACAATGAATTTCAATAAAACGTATTTTTGTTTTTGTACAATTAATAGTTTTTTATTACAGAGAAAGTATTTTCGATAAAAGGCATACAACTTTTTGTAAATATGTGAATTTTTTATCGACTCAAAACGAAAATGCTTTCAATAAACTTTTTGGTAGATATGTGAATATTTTCATCGAAAATATTTTCGATAAACGACCTACAATTTTTTTTGTATATATGAAACTTTCTTCATCAAAAATATTTTTGATAAACAGTATACAAATATTTTCTTTAAGTTGACAAATTCTTTTATCACAGGATTTTCAATGAATTTTTTGTTTGAATTCGTGAATATTTTCATTGAATCAAAAAATTATTTTTTTCTGTGTAGGAAACAACTCATTGGTTTCCCGAATAAAGTAGAGCCCGGACACATATATGTATAATACACGCGGAACAAAAGTCAACTTAAACCAAAGACCATACAGACGTCCCATGTCGTTTGCTTACTATTTCCAAGAGGGTATTGAAACAGTATTTGTTTTAAAAAATTAGGTATTTCTTTAAAAAAAAAACATTTTTTGCTTTGAAAACCTTTCAAATATTGTCATGCTAATTACTGATACCTTGGGTATGTATCCGAGCTTTTTCTGCTACAGAAAAATAAAAACTGAATTTTGAATTGTGACACTATTGAAGAAACTGAGCGATATGATTTAAAAAGAGTCCAGAAACATGGTTCAGAGTAAAATTCGAGTTTTGCAAGAAACCGGTCTTCGTGATGTCAAATAGAGGGTGTGTCATCATTTATGGCCGTATGTGAATTTTGAATAACTGAAAAAACCAAAAAAAAAAAAAAAATCGTCCACCATATCGATATTATTATTCAATTGGGTCCTTTCCAATATATGAGGACTACTTGTTGGTAAACGACATTTTTTCTATAGGAAATTGAATTGTAAAACACGATCATCGCGGCTGCTAGGACGATAGTGCAGCTAAGCAAAATGCAGTTAAATGAGATAATTTCATACAAATGCTGCAATAAAATGCAGCCATAACGAGTTTAAGTGCTCCTATCCGGAGTGTGCTGCTAAGCGAAGGGGCAGCTAAGCGAATTTCACTGTATATCAAATCATATTATTCTCCCGGTTATTGTTATTTAACTAAAAATCGTAGAGTCAAAAAAATAAAAAAAAACGCAAATACACACTTTTTCTCACTCAAATGTTGCACTTTGTTGAATTTAATAAGTTTATTCTGTGTTTTTCCTTGTACGGACGCAAGTTGAAAACGACACGCACGTATGAATGTTTGTAAGACACTCACTCATTGAGTACTTGTTAGATACTGATTTTTATTTCATAATATTTTCTTAATCTACCATACATTTTCTTAAACTAAACTAATCCTAAAGAAGGAACGAGAACGCGATAGACGCATGCGTGGGGTTGTTTTGTCAACCCACGCACGCATAACATCTTGTGGAAAATTCCACTCGTTATCATGCTCGTCCCTTATTCTAAAAATAGCCCGCCGCTCTATACCACACACGCATGTTGTACTGCCTGCTTATCTTAAAAACCCAAGCTACAACATACGCACATGCATTGAATATATTCAAATTACAATTGTATACATTATTTGAATACATACAAACTACAGTACAGTTATACACATTGTTTTGAATACATTCAATTACCGAATCCAACACAATTTTATACCTTCAGAAGAAAAGGAAAAAACACCATGTGAGGATTTACAGAAATCTGAACATTCTGCGGCCGGCGAACTACAATTATTTGTTTTACATATGTATATCAATATTTTATGACAAATTTAAATCTATTAATTCTATTATATGTGGCCATTTGTCGACATCCTTCAGCCATTCAGGACCATTCCACTTATGCAGTTCCCTTGATGTGAAACCATAAGGATTAGCCCTCACATGCCTCCACAGCAATACATCAGCTTCTTTGCATCCATCAGGTAACAACAACGGCTTTGCAGTTACGAAATTGCCAGGGGTTTCAGCAGTCATTGTCTCTTCTCTCACCAGCCCTTCCTTCAAAATCCCGTGGTATAAATCAGCTCCATCTCCAACCGCTGACTTAACCGCAGCCACCTGCAATCCACCGAAGTGTGGAGCTCCCGGGGAACCCACAGCCTTCACCATTGTGGTGATCGGCTCCAACCATTTAAGTGGGCTAGATATCTGCCCTTGAGTAGAAGCCGCCTTCGCTTTCTTCACTTGAAAATTTTCATCAATAACTGAATCACCGGCAGCATTATGGATTTTCAAGCCACTCGCTTGAAAATCGTGCTCGATGACATCAATCTGAACAAGCGCGAGATCTTCCTTTGGATCAACACCAGTCTCTTCACCAGCTTTCTTCTTAAGCGGTAACCTCGATACCCAGCGTTGATCATCATTACAGTGTGTGGATCTTCGGGTCACCCACAGCTCTTTGATGTCTTCCTCATCGATTTCAGTTTTCTTCTTTGACGGTAACCTGGATACCCACCGTTGATCGTCGAGATTTTTAGCGACAATCCTCCTATATGCCAGGACAACTTCTTGAAACTGGTCCTCTACCAATTGTTGTTGTACCTGCAGCCGTTCGGAACTGAGACTCAGTATGGTATCTCTTGTCGTACTCATAATTGTCGTCAATTCCCGAACTTCTCTTCGAAACCTTTCAACCATTATACTTTGTGGTTGAGAAAGCTGTATGTCGCTATTGTGGACTGTATTTTCCTTTCCGTCTTCGCCAATTCTGTTTGGCTCTGCTTCCAATGACGGCTTCTCTTCGATAGCGATAATCCTGTATTCTGCTATCATTCCTTTAGCCCCTTCATACAAGGCCTCGGTGGATTTGTGTATATCCATCAGTTCCGGTACCTCCTTGGATGTGGGCTGTATTTTATTTGTTCGACCTTCCATTATCCTCTTTGACACGTGCAAAGTTTCGTAGGATTAATGTTCAAAAGATCGAATTATCAAATATCTCTGGTTCGAACGACCAAAATGTACGGACGCAAGTTGAAAACGACACGCACGTATGAATGTTTGTAAGACACTCACTCATTGAGTACTTGTTAGATACTGATTTTTATTTCATAATATTTTCTTAATCTACCATACATTTTCTTAAACTAAACTAATCCTAAAGAAGGAACGAGAACGCGATAGACGCATGCGTGGGGTTGTTTTGTCAACCCACGCACGCATAACATCTTGTGGAAAATTCCACTCGTTATCATGCTCGTCCCTTATTCTAAAAATAGCCCGCCGCTCTATACCACACACGCATGTTGTACTGCCTGCTTATCTTAAAAACCCAAGCTACAACATACGCACATGCATTGAATATATTCAAATTACAATTGTATACATTATTTGAATACATACAAACTACAGTACAGTTATACACATTGTTTTGAATACATTCAATTACCGAATCCAACACAATTTTATACCTTCAGAAGAAAAGGAAAAAACACCATGTGAGGATTTACAGAAATCTGAACATTCCTAAACAAACTAATGCTTCTACTCAAA
This sequence comes from Hydrotaea cyrtoneurina, assembly GCA_958296145.1. Classification (NCBI taxonomy): domain Eukaryota; kingdom Metazoa; phylum Arthropoda; class Insecta; order Diptera; family Muscidae; genus Hydrotaea; species Hydrotaea cyrtoneurina. Next base: position 89,116,731 of record OY282512.1, read on the forward strand.
TACGTATTAATAGCAAATGACTTATATTTGCAGCCAAATAAACTTTGTTTTGTAGCAAATGGGCTTTACTTGATAAATACAACCTATTAACTTGGGTGCTTGGCGCCTGTTTGGAGTGTGTAATGGGATTCGTCGGCCATTAAAATTCCCATCCGATTATCAGTTGCACATAATAAGGAAACATTATCCTTTAGAATGCGACACAAAACGTTTGCAGTGATTCCTTAATGTTCTTGGTCTTTGACAAAAGCCAGGACAATCTATGGCATTCAAAGTCACATTCGAGTTTTCGAATAGAGGAAGTTACAGTTGGTTCTAGCACTGACTTTGTATAAAAGAATTTGTTACACCTATAGTTTAGAGAGGTTTTAATAATTCTCCATGCAAAAAAAAATTGACAGCTGCCATTTTAGGGAACATGCGGAATTGTTGAGCAACATCATCCTAAGTACTGAAGGTAATTTTCATATTCAAATGCTTCTTGAAATGTGGAGTCATTGGACCAGCATTTATCCAAAGTGCGCTTTTGCTTTTTAATAACATCTGCAAAATTTAGCATACTTTTTAAGGACACCATGTAATGAAGATTTTTTAAATGTTTACACACAAGTAAAACGTTTTGTCTTTGTAGCAAGTAAAGCCTATTTCTTTCAACACAAAGCTTATTTGGTTGTAAATATATCTCACTTACTATTAATTTTACGTATTTGTGTATAAGCAATATCAAGTTTGGGAAAAACATACATCAAACTTATTAAATTCAACAAAATACAACATTTGAGTGCCAATAAATGTGTATTTGCAGCTGTTAGTCTAATAACAATAACCGAGAGAATAAGATTAATCGATATATAGAGATTCACAAATTGAAAACAAAATAAATAAATATTTGATATTTATCATCTACAAACAAGTTAATGTTTGTGGTATGGAAAACTAAATCTATGTTGAAGCGAATTTGTTAAAATGACATTTTATTCAGCGTGTAGGCTTGGTATATTACAATGAAACTAATAAATGAAAATGAAATATTTATGGCCATAAACTTGTACTCCAATGTCGTGCGGTTCCATATTTTGACTCACCTCCATAATGTTGACAGTGTCCAAAATAAAACCTGCTACAGCAACGTCACCCAATGATGTATGAGAACGTCACAGAGACCGGTTTCAGAACTCTTTTTTTTTGTATATAAGAGAAAATATCCTGGAAGTTTCCCCAAACACTTTTCCCCTCAAATATTTTCCTCATATTAAATTAAATTCCCATTAAAATATATATAAAGTCCTTAGTTTTCCAACTAAAGAAATTAATCCCAGTGAAACATCCCCATTTTTACAGACTTATTCTAAGGGGCATTTATGAATGCAGAGTAAATTTACTGTTATTTGGAGAGAACTTAACGAAACTTTTGTTAGTGAAACAATAACCCCATATTACTCACTTGCAATTACTCTCTTGTTACATATATGCGTCATTCTCCATCTCTCTCTATTCCCTTTACAGTTTTTACCGAAAGTGAGAGATGGCAGGACGTGTATATGCAACAGGATGATTTCCATAGAGAGACTCGAGGACTAACCTCATTTAACTTAGGTAGGTGTTGTTACGAAAATTCAAAACTCTTCCTTTCGGCTCTCTTGCGATGTGTGTGTTTCTGTACAAGAGCAATTGAGAAGGATTTTTTTTTCGCTGAATGCTTGCAATTATTTAGGTTTCACACTCCATGAACTCGTTAACATAACCCAACTTCGTGTATTGAACTTTTCTTCTGCTGTGATGGTTGTTGGTGGGGTGGGAGGATGAGTAGAGAGTAAAGTATGAACGGTGGAAGGAAATTGTTGAATCAACGAGTGGTTGTACGGGGATTATTGTTCACCTTGTGTATGTGAGTGCTACGAACGGAGAGTGGAATGGATGATGATGTATAGGAATTTTAGTTCATGCGGACACTTGAAGGTGAACGAATGACTCTTCTTGCTGTTGTTGTTGTTGTTCTTGTGGTTGATTAAAACTAATAATATGGGGGAATGGGAATGTCCTTATGTAAAGATTTAATGGAATGAATGTATATGAAATCGAGGAGTCAGAAATTAATATTTCCGCCAAATATTTACTCAGTAATGCGTCATTTTTTTTATATCGGTTTCTTTTGTTTGTGTGTTGGCAATGTATGTTTGAGTTCGATGTTTGTTTGGAGGGATGGGGGCACCATCACACAACTAGCGGTCAAGTATGAATGAAGTTGCAACAGGGTTTGTTTGCCTCTGTTTACTATTGCAGGCGTTGTTTATTTTGCTGCGGTTAATTTTCCCACTTGTCTGCAACGCTGACATAGAACAATTCGTGCATCACAACCCCATGTTCGAAAAGAACCGAATGTAATTTCGAACAACTGATTGCTCAATGTTGTGCACGACCTAGTATAAGAGCGAACGGCACACCAGTCTCACACACGCACATCCACAGAGACACAATTTCCACAATCGTAGGTTCTGTCCCTATTCTAGTTGTCCATAAAGCCTCATTCACGATATACTGTTTCGCTGGCGAGGAGCGCCAAAGTAAAACGCGTTTTTTTTTCTTGTACACCGACTTGAGTAAAAAGCGAAAATAATTTTACGACATTTTTATGGGAAAATATGACGAATTGCAAAATTTTCAGAATTTAAGCTGGCATGTGTGTTGTTAAGTGTTCCATCATTGTGGGAATGCGTTTGTGTGGAAAATATTGAATATTGTCTTTAAAGTATTATTGCAAATATTTTGCTGAATTTCGGTGCACATAACAATTTAAGTCCACTCGAATTTCTTCTCACGGTTTTCTAATATATCTAACATATCCTTGTAATGAACCTTAAATGCATTAAACATTTATAACACAATTTGTACGAAATTCATAGCAGACCTTGAGGCGTACTACATTTGTAAACAATAATTTTATGGCCAGTGACGATAAAGTTGAACGCGCGTCAGTGAAGTGTGAGTCGTGAGTGTAAGCAAGCAGGCCCGGCATCAGTTTCACATCAAAAACACAGGAAATCCTTATAGGGGCTTTGTCCGTCGTCCTACATTCCCCTAAAGGTTAATGTTAATAAGCGTCTAAGCAGCCTAATGAATAATTCGTTAAATGCGATAACAAAAATCAAAGCATACCCAGCTGGAGGCGTGAGAAACCCATTGTTTATGTTTGTTTGTGAAAAATAATAAAATTGCCAATGCTCAAAAATAAAAAATAAAATAAAACGCGAGTCCATTAAACCATAGAAAGAAAAACAACTAAAATAAACTGCAAAATGCAAACAGAAATCGACTAAAAAAAAAACTCTATGTAAATTTTGCGCAAACCCCTTGGGAGTTTATATGTCAAAGCCTTTTGCGATCAAAACAAAAAAAAAAAAAATATTAACTAAATTTAGAAGCATACACAAACAACCCGTTGAAGAGTTGACAAAATACCGGCAAATTCTCTAAACAAAACGACAAACGACGTGCCACACCATCTGCCCCGTAAATGTCGTGTTGTCCTGTAATTGATTAAATTGAACGACAATTGTGTCACGAAATAATTTCAGGCCACATGAGGAATTGTATGTTGGGGAAATTTCCAAAGTTATAATGCGATATACATCCCATATACTGGATACCGAATACAGTACAGCCGCAGGCATTTAACTTTTGAGGTTGTTCGGTACGACAAAAACTGTAAAAGTTTGAAAGTAAAGCGAAATTTAAAAACTAAAAAACGCAGATATTTTTCTTTAAACAGAAGTCGGTAAACCGGGTACGGTATTTTAAAAACTACTGAATATTAACAACAAATATTCCATCTATTTTTGGTAAAAGCCAGTGTTGTATTAAATTCACCAAACCGAGTAAAGCTTTTAAAATCTACTAAAAGAAACAGGTTACTGCTTTAAAAAAATATTTAAAAAAAATTAAAAGTTGAAGATTGTTTATTCGGGATATTTTATTGTTTCATATCATTTAAACAAAATTCGCAAAGTGATTAAACCGATAACCTTGTGTCAGAAAATTAAAGCATAACAAAAGGCGTTCTTATCAAGTTGACTGAAGGTCCGTGTAATGTTCGAATAAAATGAATGAATGAATCTAAGAAAATAATACAAGTTAATAGTGCCGTCTTGAAAGAAAATTACAGTGGAAATTGGAAATTTTTTGGAAAATCAACAATATATGCATATTTACTAAATCAAGTCTGTTTTGTAAATCTCTGCAATTGGATAAAAGGTAAGCGAAATTTTAAAATTTTATGAGAAACAATTTTTTCTTATTTTGGTATTCAAAGAAAAATGAAACTTTTTGAGATAAATGAATGTATATTTCAAAATAAATAGGAAGGTATGCCGTTAATAATGAAAAACAACATCAGCCAAATGGCCACCACGCCCGCGCTTACAGGACCATATCCTTTTCATGAAATTTTCCATAATTAAATCGCAAACTGGCTGCCCTTTGCCCTCGATAGCCTCACGAATTCTATCTTTGAGGTCTTGAATCAACGCTGGCCTCTTGGCGTAGACCTTATCTTTCACGTGGCCCCAAAGGAAGAAGTCGCAAGGTGTTAAATAACAAGATCTCGGTGGCCAATTGTGATCACCTCTTCGAGAGATAACACGGTCCGGAAACTTTTCCCGTAAAAGAGAAATTGTTTCGTTGCTTTTGTGGCACGTAGCGCCGACTTGTTGAAAGTAAACATTGTCCAATGACCCCGCCGGACGATAAACAGCATCAAACAGTACGTTGAGGATGGGGAGGCTTCTCAACAATAACTATTGAGTTGTCCGACCCCCAGATGCGACAATTTTGCTTGTTGACGTAGCCAACGAGGTGGAAATGGCCCTCATCAGACAAAATTATTTTCGATGGAATTCCGAATCATTTCCATGCATTTCAAGGACCCAATCAGCAAAGTTACGACGTTGTTGATGATCGGTCGGCTTGAATTCTTGTGTTAACTGAACTTTCTAAGCCTAAGACCCAAGTCTTCATGCAAAATACGGTGTAATGAGGTTTGTGGAATGCCCAATTCCAAAGAACGATGAGGAATGGACAATCCTGGGGTTTCTTCAACACTTTGGGCTACAGCAGCAATATTCTCAGTTATTCTTGAGCGATGTGCACGGGTTTTATTCTTCACGTCACTAACTTGTCCCAACAGCTTGAATTTTTCCACCAATTTCTGTATTGCGGACCGACAAGGTGCTTCACGACGACCCAAAAATGTTTTAGATTTGCGAGGTGAGATTTTTCACAATTTTTGTGGTGAATTTTAATAATTTCAATGCGTTGTTGAAGCGTGTATCGTTCCATTTTTAGTAATGGCGTAGTTTTTACTTGTCAAATGTCAGAGAATAAAAGCTTCAAAAGTGACAGCCACCGAAATAGCGGGTGATTCAAAATAACACCTCTTGTTGGAAAACCCTTTATAAACACACACAGAAATGCAATAAGTACTTACTTACTTATTGCCCTTAACTCTAACCTCTAAACTCACAAATGTGTTTGTACTTCAATCAGTTGCTTGGAAAACCATAATATTTATTTTCAATTAAAAGCCGTGCGCTTATCCGAACAACAGTCATCGTCGTATGAGTTATGTCAGTGTGCTTCGCCTGTCTGCTGTCATACACTACCGCGAAATTACAATCCTACAACTCGGCCATCCTGCTAGATATTCGCCTCGAATGTCTCATCGGTAATGTCCATTTCAGCGACATTGAGCCATTGCTTCATGTATTCAGCAGTTGTTGTTCGTAAAGGTCCTTCTGTCGTACCAACTTTTACGACATCATACGTTCGGTTCAGTTTGACCTTTGAAGTATATTGGTTTCAATTTCAGTCCACCACCTTGTTGAGTTCGTTTATTCGCGACACAGTCTCCAATTTTGCATCGATTATCGATTCTTTCGTTTTCGACCGAAGTTTCTAACATTTTTTTTCGAAACTCTTACAATTTGCCTCTTGGCCTTGTCTCATATCTTCCCGATCATCACAAAATTCTTCTATTTGTTGTTCAGCAATAAAGTGATTAATAACCAAATCTTCCACTGTCCTCATTTTCACTACCATGAGAAGTTCGAATAGTGTGGAATCGATGCTATGACAATACGTTGAGTTTGCAATTTAAAAATAAAATGCTCAACATTTGGATTTTGGTTACGCCCTTTTGCAAAAGGGCAGTAAATCCGGCATTTTTGATCACAAAGCCCTGAAATTTTTGTGGGATGTGTATTTGACAATGGTCTACTAAAAATTTTAAAAAATGCGATTTTGAAAAAATTCGATTTACGCCATCGATTAGCTCTAGATAAACGTGCTGTTATCTTCTAATGCCTTATGTTTTAATCTTCACAATTCGTCACCAGTGAAATCAGATCCACGGTCCAATATCAGCCAAAAAGAACACTCTGAGTCTGCAACTTTGTTATAGCATCTTTCGAAGATGTCTAACCAGCGAAATTTCCTGAAGCAGTCAGTAACCGCAAAAATCTGCTTACAAAGCTTACTCACCACCGTCTCCACTGTTCCTAAAGAGTCCATATGGTACGAATATAATGGTTTCGATTCTTTATATAAGGGAGGAAGTTCACCCTCTGGTTTACCATGCTTCTGATGGTATATTACACAATGAATACAATTTAAAATGTGTTTTCGGATCTTATCTTCCAAATTAGGTATGTAGAAATCCTTGTCAATAAGATCTTTGGTCTTTTTAACTGCAAAATGCCCTCTATCGTGAGATCTTTTAATTATTTCTCACTGCATTCCCTTTGGTACTACAAGCTATTCATTATCGTTCACCAATTTTTACATTAGACTTTGCAAAATAATTGTTGTGACTTTCTTTATCTTTGAGTTACTCCATTATCGTCGTCGGTTTGTGCTCTTCGAATGTTCGAAACAATATCGTCTTCTCGGATAATCATGATGGGATTTCTACTTAACGCATCGAAATGTCGCATTTGTGTACCAGACCGGTGCTCAACGGTTAAATCGTATTCTTGTAAGTATCTTGCAACCCTGGTGCGCAAATCATTCTTGTTCGTCGTCTAAACAAAGTTTTCGAATATTAATATCTTTATGTAGTTCTTTATTTTTTCTGAGGTCGCAATTGGAGGCTCGGTGAGCATTATTTCTACAGTTAAAACATTTGGGTAATTCCACCAAAAGGTCTACCGTGATGAACAAATTAAAAGTTATTAAAATCACATTAATGTAATATATTACTATACAAAAATATTCAAATTTTAATGAAATTAAAGAATTTCACGTTTATTTACTCAAAAAATTGTGGAAAATTTTAGTTTTGGATCATTTTCAGCTTTTTAAATGCACATTTTTTTTTAAAATTTCCTTCGTAAAGAGAGGCTTATGTAAAAAGAGGTTTATTATAAATAATCTTTCTAAGAGCATAAGAAATCTTAAATTGAAGAGACGAATCAAAAGGAATGAAGAATAACGGTACTTTTGTCTATATGATAGTCATAGAAAAAATGTCACGTTCGACATGTCACGTTCGAACCAACCTAAAAATTAAATGTAAAAAAACTATCCATGATATTTCTATGAAATAAAGAGGATACGAAAGCTTTGTCATTTTTTAACATTTTACAATTTTCATCGATAACATATTCTGTTTGATTTCGCTGATTCTCATGTTTTTAAAGATGTTCACGGAAACTACTTCTGTTTTTGTCGCGTTCCCCGCTCCCTGTTTTGTCCTTATTTTGTTATCACTATTTCGCCTGAAAAAAACTAAACCACCGGTGATAGTACTACTATGGACCTGTACGAATATGTATAAGATGAATCTAAAATATATTTTATTCTGACCTTTTTTGCACTTTGAATGTGTACAACGGTCACGTTCGACACCGTGGAATTGCCGATTTCAAACTTTACTTTTCATCTCTGTCAGACTTAACATTAATTTTAGAATTTGTATACCCACACACTATAGGACGATATATGTCAGTTGATACCATCCAAAAGTGTAACATATAGAAAGAATCACTGCAGACCATAGGTTTCTTTGAGCCAAATTCGATTTATAACGTTTCAAGTCGTTTGAGCAATTTCCGTCTGTCCTGCTGATATGCTCGATAACTTTAGAATGAGTAAAATAATCGTTTCTAAATTTGAAATATTTCCCCAAAACTACTTCTATTGTCAAAATTTGGGGAGCTCAGTTGTTTGTAAAAGTCCTCTGCATGTACGTTCAGTTAAGAGTGCTTTGTGTTTCTTTTATTAGGAATTAAACGTATGGCGCTGCGGAATTTGAGAGATTGATAAAGTTTCATCGAGCAATTAAGTAAGCAAAAATATGTGATTGTTTCGTCTTGTTGGAACTAAAAGGACGTTGGCCAACAACAGTTCTCCCACCTGTTCGGGAAATAACTATCTTTTCGAATTGAATTAAAAGTTTTTTTTTTCTAGTTTCATTGTATTATACACCTCTTTTTTCACATAGAAACAATTTAATATTACTTTGTCCTAAATAAAAACCAAAAAAGAATACCCCCAAAACATAAACTTCCAGTTCCAGTTAAGAATTTTTCTGAAAAACAGGAATTTCAATATAAAACTTAAAATTGTATTTCTATCATCCGGTTTACTCGTAACATAAAAGTCTTGCTGTTGCTGTTGTTTTTGCTGTACCATAAATGTCTATCCTTTTTGGGGTAAAGTGACCTTAGAAACCGAAATTCGAACAATTTTCGTATAATAGAGGGGAAAAAACAACATCAACAACAACAAACTTTTATTGGAACTTTATTCTCGACGAACAGTAAATATTGTGGGGGTATATTCACTTGAACTTTTTGAAGTTAACCAATGAACAGAATTATTTAATTAAAAGTAAATGGTCCAAAAACCAAAGCAATACGGTATTTACCATTTATACATTGTTTAAATATTCGTGAGACAGAGACATTTCAATACAGCTGGCATAAAATTATCGGATAAACATATTTATTCAAATTCGCTGAAATACAAAATGCTGCCGATAAAAGATTATGAACTAAGTAAACCAGTAAGGAGAAACAAATGTCGAATAGGGGCGACTAAATGATTCGATACACACTTCATCATAGAATTTCGTAACAAATGGCAAAAGGATTACGATACAATTTGTGGGTGATATATTGGAATTCAGAGCCAGTCGACACATTTTCTGCAAAGGAAGGTTTCACCCACACAACGAAATCTCGAGTTGGCTCCTCAGGCGTACCAGGTTCACTTGTTTGTTTAACAGGGTATTGACATGTATGGGTGGCGATAGTAGCCGCATCAGAGTCTATCCCATGTGGGAGGGAATAATCATGGCGATGATAATCATGTATGACTCATAAGAATCTGTTGATAATAGGAAATCGTGATGGCTGCAGTTCTTGGGAGATCTGCGGTTCAGGGTGGAGTTCCATCGTAGCTGGGTGCTGTGAAAATCTTGAAACAGCTGAGGTACCGTTCCCTTCCCAAGAGGAATGTTGTGTCCATAAAGAATGCTTTAAATGGACATACAGACGAACAGACATATCGATGCAGAAAGTGATTCTAGTGGATTGATATTATGTGGAGAGTTATTCAAATATAACAACAATCAGACAACACGAAGGACTTTTCCACTAACTCTTTACACATATCACAAATAATATTGGACACAGACTCCTTGTGGTATATACACGTACTAGTGTTGTGTTCCAGATTCAGCAACATTCAACATACAAGATCCATTTGGACTTACAATTCAGATTTCTTTACAGAGCCCAAACTTGGAAAGTCACGAAGCGGACAATATATGTGAATGAAAAGGCACATTGGGCCCAGCTCAACAAATTCCACCAGCAATTTAATTGGAAATTATGTTTCCCAGACAATAATGTCGCTGCAGCTTCCGAAATGATCGAGAAAATCATTCTTCTTGGAATTAGCATGTTTATTTCCTCGAAGACTACTTTGATCAAATCTTCATAGAATTGTTGGTGGAATCAGACCTCCAATGAGGAAGCGTTCAGAAAATTTCATTTAAATAAAGATGTGACTACTGAGCTGCTATGCATAAGCCAATTGTGACATAGCGCTTAGGCGCGACAAACTTCTGCACGAACAGCGCCTTCGTGCTGAAGTTGTTTCTTCTTCCACAGGATGTAAGAGCTTTTGGTCATTCCTCTTCTATCCGCATTATTGTTAACAATGATTTATTGACCCAATGGAAAAAGCCAACCAATATTTGCAAACATAATTTATCTTTGCCAGAGAGCAGTCAACCACTCCCCCTGATCCACAACGTATCTAGTTCGACGCCTCAAATATTTTTTCGAACAGGTGGAGTTAAAAGGTTTCTTGCAAATAGCAATCCAAATAAAATTGCGGCACTGGATGGTATATCCAATGTATTTACCTTCGCCCATGTAAATGCTCTTCGATGCTGGCTCGTCTATTGCGTAATATGTTCAACATGTTGTACAGTGCTAGTATTTACCCTTTATGATGGAAGGTTAGCCGATCCCCAAGAAAACTGAGTCTACAAATCCTGCAAATGTTCTGCGCTCTGGAAGGTTATGGAGAGCATGGTTAACCACCATCTGGTAATGTATCTAGAGTCTAAGGACCTTCTGAATGATCGGCGTTCCTTTCGGAATAATCCAGTTTTTTCTTATGTTGATAATTAAAGTGACAATTAAAGGTTTTCGATGGTTTCTACAACAATGTTCACATATTCGATACTTTTGGGAGGAAAATGGTTAGAGTTTTAATTTTTTCATTGATTTACTAAGCAATCACACTGTTTTAATTCAATTTGAATAACGAACAGTTGGAAGTAACCTTCGTTCGGTGTTATATTCATATTTATGGGCATCCATTCCGCTCACACAAATCAAAAGTTACGCCTATACTAACTGCGAGTGTGGAAAAACATACAGTTCAGCCACCGATAACACCGTGTTACAAAAAATTTTTTTTCTGTCCTATGAACCAAATTTACTTTTTCGGAAAGGGGATAAAAAATAAAAATACACGTGTATCGGCGATTTCCATGGACATGTCAGAATTTGGCCTGTGTGAAAGCCTTTCGACCGATTTTTAACCCTTTTTTAGTGATCCAATCGAGCTGATTTTTGGCAGGCAGACTCGTGGAAATGTCTGTATCACGTCAAATTTTTTAAAAACAATTTTTATTAATTCTCAGATTTTCCCCAATTTTTATTATTTTTGAAAAAAAAAATATTTTTTTCACTTTTCTTAGCATAACTTGAAGAGACTCCAAATTTTTAAACTACTTAAGCGTTACGAAAAAAAATGTTTTTTGAACTGAAACCTTGAAAAAAATAATTTAGAAAAATCTGAGAATAGATAAAAGTCTATTTTTTAAAAAATGTGACGTGATACAGAAATTTCCACGAGTCTGCCTGCTAAAAATCAGCTCGATTGGATCACTAAAAAAAGGGTTAAAAATCGGTCGAAAGGCTTTCACACAGGCCACTACGAGCTTCATACTTCAAACTTAAAAAAAAAATATTCTGACGTGTACATGAAAATCGCCGATACACGTGTATTTTTATTTTTTATCCCCTTTCCGAAAAAGTAAATTTGGTTCATAGGACAGAATGCGTGTAACACGGTGTAATGAGGTATTTGTGCAAGCATTACCAATAAGCCCAATTAGCTATGCAGGGTATCTTGAGCGAAGGTATCAAATTTGTAGCTTGGAGTCCAATTGTAATTTGTGTTTTATTAGGGCTTGTGGAGAAACAACTTCACATAATCTTCCAACTGATATTGGCGAAAATGTGCAATAAAAAAATATAAAAATATTTGAATGAATAACCACTTTAAATGCCCATGAACTAAGCGCCCCGGTAGGCGAGTTGGTAGCGTGCTTGCCTATCAGCGTGGGGGTTGTGGGTTCGATTCCCACCAGAGGCTTTGGTCTGTCGCTGCAAAAAATCAAGCCAAATAGTCTTTGTCACTCGGTTTATCCTTGGACCCAAAATTAGAATATAAATTTACTTTGTATTGTAATTAAATAAAAAAAAAAAATAAAAATAAATAAAAAAATGCCCATGAACTATCTTCGATTTCTAAATTTTTTTTTTAAATGCAATTTTTTGAAGCCCCAGTTGTTATACATTTGTTTAGTTTTCCGTTTAAGTGCATTTGAATCTGAAGGACAGAGTTATAAAAAATTATAGAGTTATAAATCCACATATTTATTATTTCCTTTAATTCCAATAAGGAACAAAGGGTCGCAACAAAGTTGTTCCAATCGCCTCTTTCATTTGCCATACGCCATATATTACTCCAACTGAATTCTGAAGTTCTGATTTCAAAGTCGAGCTGTCATCTCCATGTATAGACAGTCTCTGGCCTTGGGGGTTCCAATCCATTGTCATTCTGGTAATGTCGTCGGTGCCCTATCCAACACCATTTCAGCCGAAGATCACCGTTTGTTATTCTTTCGGGCCAAAATATGCGTAGGATTTTACGAAGGCAACTGTTGACGAAGACTTGTGTGTTGTTTGTGTCTTTTGATACAGCATTCCAAGATTCACTGCCATCGAGTTGTACCGACTTCACGTTGGATTTGAAGATTCTAATCTTTGTGTTTGTCGACAGTTGGATGGAGCTTTAACATGTCAAAAGCTCTTCTCGCCTTATCTGGTGTGCCACATTGCTTTGGATGACTTTCGCTTTTATTGATACTTTAGTGACGGTCCCTTCTGGAACCTCCCATAGAAATTGTTGGTTATGTGTGATTTATGAGAAAAGCGTTATGGTGTTGTTGAAATTACATGAACTACATGACAAAAAATGGGCATGGCCACTTAAGAAAGTGTTGCGAAAAAACACATTATCTTATTCCCATTCTCAAAAAAAAAAAAAAAATCTTGTGGTAGGTCGCCTGGCTTTAGGACCTGCATCAGCTATATTTTGTATGGCCTTTGACCGAAGCCCTTCCGTAAAATCGTTCAGGTGGTCGAATAACACAAACCCAATTGATGCGAACAGCGACGAAAGGTCGCGATCTTCGTTAAGAATGTCGAATACACCAGTAGTATTCTCCTTGATACATACTCTACCGATTTTTAATGTCCAATAGCTTGGAACTGGTTCGATATTGTGTCACAATGTCTTGAATTGGCAAAAACATCACACTGAAAACTAAAAAAGTTATGTTTTACAATATACCCAAATTAAGCTTTCTTCATTTACTCGACTTGAGTTAATTTTCTCTGTGTGTACCAGATGTTTTTCCACAAATAACGCGTTGAATTTCTACTATACATATTATATGAGGTATACCTGTTGCCGAAACTTGTTTTTGTGGACATTAAAAGCTAACCAAAAACGATTTACGAAAATTCACCAAATTGCTTACCTCCAATAAATCTTTGCAACACATTTACGTCAATTGTTTTGTGTAATTTATTTACAAAAAATCGTTAAAAAAAACGTCCCTCCCGCCCAAAGTCATATAATATGATATAGCACACACGTCCATACGAATAAGCGCGTATGTATGGGTATTTCACTTGACAATACAACGGAAATAAAATCATATTAAATATGTTGTGACCATGACTCAATGGGCTATATATGTACATATGTATATACCACGTACACAACCACATGTGTATATAAGTATATACTTATTGACGAGGGCCTAATGATATGCCGGGTAAAACAGAAGCCGCCAATGAAATCAATAAGTCTTAGCATCCCAACTCTCGTTAACGATGACCAAATATTCACTGACCCGGTTGACAAAGCTAACCTTCTGGCTGAAATATTTGCAAAGAATTCATCTTTGCCAGAAAGCAGTCAACCACTCCCCGTGATCGGAAACATATCTAGTTCGATACCCCAGATATTTTTTCGAACACATGGAGTTAAAAGGGTTCTGGCAGATCTCAATGTAAACAAAACTCCAGGCCCGGATGGTATTTAATGATCGACAGTATGGCTTCCATAGAAATCGATCTACTGGAGACCTGATGGCATTCCTTTCGGAGCTATGGAGTCGATCTATTCATGCCCTTGTTAAAAGTAAGGTCGAAGCTCTGGATATTTTCAAGGCATTCGATAGGGTCTGGCACGGAGCAATCTTATTAAAACTTATCGCATTTGGTGTCGGTAATATCTTCTTTCGATTCATATCGAGTTTTCTCAGAGATCACTCTATACGAGTTGTTATAGATGGGGTCTCATCCAACGAGCATAGGTTGACCGCAGGAGTCCACAAGGTTCTGTCCTCTCTCCTCCTTATTTTCACCCGATCTGCACTTTTCCGGATGTATTCGAAGTGTCGAAAGAAGCATTCAAGTGTTTAGGCTTTTTGAAGCGGTGCAAGAAATACTTTACTTCATCTGATGTCGTAAATATTTACACCACCTACATCCGGCCTAACATGGAATATAACTCCCATATATGGGCAGGAGCTCCCAAGACATCTTTGCAGCTTTTGGACCGACTACTGAGGAGAGCTGTGGTGATGATTGGGGGTAGTAGGTTATCCAACTCCATTGTCTCCCTTCAGCATCGCCGGAATGTGGATTGTATATAGCTTTTCTATAATGGTATTTGCTTCCCAAATATCCGTCGTCTTCTCCCTGATATTAGAATAGTTAGCCGGAATTCGCGGCTTTCCAGGTTCTCTCATCCGTTCGTTGTAAAGTGGCCGGTTGCTCGGACGACACACTATAGAGAAAGATCGGTTTTCAGCCGAACAGTTCATATGTGGAGTATTCTGCCAGTTGTGACATTCTGAAATTCAAAACAAATGTCAACCAACACTACTCCCTCTTTCCTCCTTCCGATATCCTAATTTCCTTCCACTAACACAACGCATTGCATTTATGGGGGGCATCCCCTGAGTGTTGGTCTAAAAAAAAAGTTTTTAGGATTTTTAAAGCGGTGCAAGAAATACCTCACCCCATCTGAGATCAGCACCGCCGGAATATGGGTTATATATCGATGTTCCATAGATATTTTAACGGTATCTGCTCCTGAGATATCCGTCGTTCTGTTCCTTATAAAGGGTGTTTTTTATTGAGGTATAGAACTTCGAATTGAAATAAAACAAAAGAAAATCGTTTTAATGTCCATCAATTTGGCTTTATTGGAAGGAGAATTTTATGCCATTAATGTTTAAATATGATTTCGGGCATGTGGCCGCCGCGGCTGGCTCGAATAAAGCCAATTCTACAGGTCAAATTTTCAACCACTTGTTGGAACCACAACTCATCCACATTCATGCCATCCAATTCGGGAACAAAATTGTCGGTTATCATGGCTCTATACCGGTCTCCATTAACGGTAACTGACTCTCCAGCATTATTTCGGAAGAAGTATGGCCCAATGACTCCACCAGCCCATAGAGCACACCAAACGGTCAGTTTTTGTGGATGTAATGGCATAAAATGGACGGAGCTTGCGGTGAACTTCGCGAACTGAACCATTACTTTCGAAATAAATTTGCACGATTTGCAAGCGTTGTTCTTTTGTCAACCTGTTCATGATGAAATGGCAAACCAAACTAAATATTAATCACTTGACAGCTGACAAAATGGCCGCCAGTTAAAAAAGTGATTCCAACTTAAAGTTCTAACACCTTTCGTATTTGGAACACTCTTTCAGCAAGGGTATTGCCTGCCAGCTGTGACATTTTGAAAGTCAAGACAAATGTCAACAAATATTAGTCACTCTTTATTCGAAGCTTTATGAGTACATACTTTTTCTGTTTTGTGGCTCACAGAAAGTTGCGTTGCAACTCCACACTAAGAGCTCCTTCAGTGATTGTGTTAAAAACCATATTCTCTGAGCGACCGCACATACTAGACAAATCAGATCAAGTTCCGGGGATTGAAGTCTCCACTCCGACCTAATAACCAAGCCAATACCAGTTCGCACTGCATAGAACAATTTTCAAGACGTACATTTTATCAGTCAATTCTTCAGAGTGTAGATTGAAATTTATACTGAAGATATTTAATGCAAAAAATATTTTGTTAAATATAAAAAAAGGAAGAAACTACTTTGTAAAAACCTCTTCAATAAGAAATATATACACAATTTACGAAAATGTTTATTTTTTCAATGTAAGGAGGTGTTGGATATAATAACTACCATCCGTATTATGTGTATTATGCATAGCATTATCACGGTTGGTCAGCGATTAACATGGAATTACCTGTTAGGCAACCATGCGACTACGCGATAATAATATTCCCAGAATTTATAAGCTACCGAAACGAACTGTATGCCAGATTTGTATATTAAAGTAAGGTGCTTGAAATATTCCAAAAGAAATTGGTGGTACTGGAAATAATAAAATGTGAGACCCTCGTACGTGTACGGACAAAGGGATGTGCTCATATCCATGCGTACTACGGCGCAAGTAAATGAAATAAACATACAATATACAATATTTATTTACCGCATAAAACCCTCATGAATGAAAGTGAATCCGGTGCAAAGCCAAAAAATTAACCTCAAATAATGCTCGAACGTAAAAAAAAGTGGCACACCAAAAAAAAAAAAAAAAAAAAAAAGGGTTGGATGTTTTTTGCCAGTCCCGTTTGTGTACTCTGGGCGCTTTGAATGGATGGTACACACCAAACACTTGTGTCAATATCGACAACAATGTAACAACATTGGCTGTCATTGACACGGTGTCGGGGAGGTGAGCTACATCGTCAGCACGGACAATGGAGTTAATAAATAAAATATTAAATAAAAGTCAACAGTTATAGAATTATGCACCTCTTCAACTCTACAGACAGTTTTGTGTGGCATGTCATGTTATTTCGTATTGCATGGGATTTGTTTCGTGGTTGGCTGTCACTCAGTTCCGCCACGGTCTGTCTCTGTGGACGATTTGGTTGATGTCTTCCTTGCATCATATTGTGTTACCGGATACTAAATATGTGTAAGCTCACATTGACATTTTAAGTTAACAAAAGAATTGTGAAACTTTGTTTTTCAAATATGAGCCATTTCATGACAATGCGAAAACCATTTTAACAGACTTTCATGGTTTTGACATTTTATAATAATTGAAATATTTTAAATGTGTTTTGTGGAAAAACTGAAGTGAAAAGTGGGGGGGAAATCGAAGGGTTTCACGAATATGGTGTCCCAAAATGTAATGTAATTAAAGAGAAATATAAAACAGACATCTTAATATATATTTACCCTAGGCGCCCCGGTAGTCGAGTTGGTAGCGTGCTTGTCTATCAGCGTGGGGGTTGTGGGTTCGATTCCCACCAGAGGCTTTGGTCTGTCGCTGCAAAAATTTAGCCAAATGGTCTGTGTCACCCGGTTTACCCTTGGACCCAAAATTAGAATATAAATTTACTTTGTATTGTAATTAATAAATAAATATTTACCCTCGACACTGATTCACTGATACACTGATTCCCTGATTCCCTGATTCCCTGATTCACTGACTCTGTCACGCAGTACGTAGGAATTTAAATAGGCATCTTAATATATATTTACCCTCGACACTGATTCACTGATTCCCTGATTCACTGACTCTGTCACGCAGTACGTAGGAATTTAAATAGGCATTCTATAATAATTCTATAAATAATAATAATAAAAAAAATAATATTTTTTTTTTGTACAGAAATTGTGTTTTTCAACAAAATTTTTTTTTTTCACAAAAATTTTTTTTTCAACAAAAATTTTTTTTTTTCAGCAAACTTTTTTTTTCCACAAAAATTTTTTTTTCCAACAAAATTTTTTTTTTAACAAAAATTTTTTTTTCAGCAAAAATTTTTTTTCCACAATTGTTTTTTTCCCAATTTTATTTTTTTTCGAAATTTTTTTTTACAAAATAGTTTTCTCAAAATATTTTTTACAAAATTTTTAAAATTAAGTAACAAATACTTTCTTAAGCAAATTAACGGGCGCCATAGGCGCATTACAACTTACTAGTAAATAAATATTAAAAGAAAAAAAAAAGAAAATTTAAGCAAAACTCATAACAAAAAGTAATAAATCCACTGATAGAAAAATTTTATACAGAAAAAAGCAGAATACTAACAATAATTAAAAGGCACAATAGAATGGAAAGAACAATTCCCGAACAAAACCTTATTTTTTTGAAAGCTTATCTAAAAAGGATTAGAAAACTTATAAATGAGAACATAACGATAGCTGTTAACAAAAATATTGAAAATAGACTAACAAAAATAAACCCAAAAGACTCGGCAGATATGTTCAATAGGATAAAAACAAACTTTAGAAAAATTGAGAACATCAACATAGACAATCTAAAAATTTCACAAAACTCAGAACAAATAATACGCAATGCTGGTATAGATATTGAGGACATAGATAAAGACACAGACCAAAACATTACAATCCATGACTCAGACCATATTGTAAACACAATCGGTGCGTTCTTTGAGTCAACTCACTCTCAAAAAGAGATTGATCTTGACAACAACAATCAAATTCAGGTTAATGGACATTTCAATTTATTTTTAGAATCAAAAATAATATTTGAAAATAACCAAACAACTATAAGAAATTTTACAGATACAAAAAAAGCGAACGACCTTGAAGATACACAGATAGGTATGTTTTTCATCAACCAGTGCAAAATCAAACTTATTATTAATAACCTTAGAAGCAAATTATCTTCAGGATTAGACAGTGTTCCAAATGTAATATTGAAAAAAATACCAGAACAATTTATGCTAGATTATTGCACTCTTTTTAATAACATGATTAATAATTCATATTTTCCCAAAGACTGGAAAAAGGCTAAAGTCGTTGTTTTACCAAAGAAAAACAAAGACAGTACCAATCCAAAGAACCTTCGTCCTATAAACCTTCTTCCGAATATAAGCAAAGTTTTTGAAATCTGTATCAGTAACGTTATAAACTCATTTTGTATAAATACAAATACTGATACACGAAAGACAATTCGGATTCAAGTATAAACATTTAACTGTTAATGCCATAAATATCCTGTTTTCGGATGTTAATTGGAACTGGAATAGGAAACTATATACCGGCGCATGCCTAATAGACATGGAAAAGGCTTTCGACAACATCTGGATTCCGGGTCTAATATACAAAATGGAAAGATATAAGTTTCCACTAAACCTAATTATACTAGTGTATAATATGATTAACAATAAATCTTTTCCACAAAATTTTTTTTTTCCAAAAATTTTTTTTTTTCAACAAAATTTTTTTTTTCCACAAAAATTTTTTTTTTCAACAAAGTTTTTTTTTTCAACAAAAATTTTTTTTTTCAGCAAACTTTTTTTTTCAACAAAATTTTTTTTTTTCAACAAACGTTTTTTTTTCAACAAAATTTTTTTTTTTTCACAAAAATTTTTTTTTCCAACAAAATTTTTTTTTTCAACAAAAATTTTTTTTTCAGCAAAAATTTTTTTTCCACAAATGTTTTTTTCCCAATTTTATTTTTTTTCGAAATTTTTTTTTACAAAATAGTTTTCTCAAAATATTTTTTACAAAATTTTTAAAATTACGTAACAAATACTTTCTCAAGCAAATTAACGGGCGCCATAGGCGCATTACAACTTACTAGTATTTCAATAGAAATCATATGGGGTAAATCAAAAAAAAGAAAAAACATTCTTTGGTGCGATATGGATGCACTGTGTTTGTTTGCAGAACGGAATTATCCACTACCTCAAATTATTGTTTAGTTAGATTTGAAAGAACTATTAGTGTAAATTAAAAATTGCGTTGGTAATCAATTAAGTTAGATTTTAGAATTAAAATTTATAATGTTTTTATGTTTTATACAGAGGTGTTATTTTGGTATTCAAAGAAAAATGAAATTTTTTGAGATAAATGATCGGATGTTTATTTCAAAATAAAGAGGAAGATAATGAAAAACAAAATCAGCCAAATGGCCACCACGACTACGCTTTCAGAACCATATCCTTTTCATGTAATTGTCCATAAACAAATCGCAAAGAGGCTGCCCTATGTCCTCGATAGCCTCACGAAGGTCTTGAAACGACGCTGGGCTGTTGGCGTAGACCTTATCTTTCACGTGGACCCATAAGAAGAAGTCGCAAGGTGTTATCTCTTAGAGAGATAACACGGTCGGGAAACTTTTCCCGCAAAAGAGCAATGGTTTCGTTGCTTGTGTGGCACGTAGCGCCGTCTTGTTGAAAGTAAACGTTGTCCAGAGCGACATGCACTGGTTTTATTTTTGAGATCAGCTTAAATTTGTCCATTTGTCTGTATTGCGGTCCGACAAGTTGCTTCAGACCAAGATGCAAAAATGCTGTGAAACAATAAGTGACAGCTACCAAAATACCGGGTGATTCCAAATAACACCTCTTGTTGGATAACCGTTTAGTTTTTTAAAATGTCTACCATTGTGACTCAATGGAATACATTTATTTTCAAAACAAGGCCCACGACATCTTCCGATTGACCCTGTACGACCTTCCATTCGGAATGTGTGCGACAGCTGGCACATAAGATATGACCCGCCAGTTATTAATTGTGAAACTTTTAAACACAAATTAAATTTCACATAATAGCGATGTTTGATTTAAAATGTCAGATAGGAATTTAAGCATACAAATATGCAGCCACATGCATATTTGTTCACACATTAAGAAACATACAAAAATACACATGCCACACCCGTCACAGTACATACACCGAACAAAGAGACGGGGAAAACAATAATTATTTATTGTTGTTGTTGTTGTTTTTTTTTGTACAATTAATGTCTGATGTTTAATGAGTGTGAAAATATCAAAAGTTTAACACTATTTAACTTTGAAAATGTCCTCCACACACCGTCGGACAACCGCCTCACCATGGACCAAATACGAGTACGAACACTTCGTGCTTAAAAGCCAATGTTTAATAGTAACAGTTCTGTAATTAAATTTTTAAATGCGGTCATTATTTCCATTTGGTGTAAAAGCAGTAATTAAATACAAAAAAAAAATCATACACATACAAAACCACTGTTTGTCAGGGCACATTTTTCTTTTTTTTTTTGTTTAAATTAATTTGTTATATTTTTCCTATTTTTGAATTGTTACGTTTTTTTCTTCGCTCAATGGCAGGATGAACAATTGAGTGAAGTGCATGTTTGGTAATTGTGTGTATTTGTGTGTGTATAGGAGCGTATATGTAATTATTATTTATTGTATAATTTTAATAGATGATTTTTTAATTATACCAACAACAGGTGGGTTTTTTTTATTGACCTATAATACTGGCATAACTCTATGGGAATTTTACTTATCAGGACTCAAGAGCTGTGACAGAAGTCATACCATTCGGACTGAAGTCATATCATACTATCATACGCTTCAAACACTTTTCAGCGGATGTTTACACCTCGTAAATGACGGTGACTTTTGAATTTTGGCCTTATAATTCAATAATCCATTAAATCTTGGAACATATTCCAGAGAAGTAAATCCATACATATGTATCTATACATAGAGTATAAAAACTCTTTTACCTCATTGCTCTTGTGGTGGTCCCTTATTAGCAGAACGAATGATGTCAGCATCCTTCAGGCAATCCAACAGCTAAAGAACAGATCGAATTATTAAGGAAATCAAGACATTAATAGCCTTGAAAATGCTGACGATCGAGTCAACTTTATTATAAACTCTCAGACTTGTTATTTGCAGTCCTTCAATCTTCAGATTGTCTCTTATATGTAGTAACTCATTTTTTCAAGAGATATCTCCAATCGACTAGAGAAAAACCGAATTGACTAATGACGCATTTTCAGAACACCAATTTTCACAAACTCGATGTTTGGTAAAATTGTTGGGTTGTTCTCAATATAATTTTCTATAATGGTGTACCGACTAGACGTGTTGATGTACTTAACTTTATTACATTACTTCTTTAAAAACTGCAAAGTTTGAAATTCATAATTTTTTTTTGACGGCAACACTCCAAATAGCGCATTAATAATTACAAAACGGAACATAGCTGTCTATTTTTTTAAATTAGTTAGAACGTAGAGTTGATGATGCAAAAACGCAACTGTGGCAGAAAATAGATTAAAAAGTGTCCTTTCTTCTATTAGTGTTTTGGTAATTTTTTAAGATATTCGATATTCGTTTTCTATAGTTTTAGTGTTGAAGTCATCTAGGTATGTATTTTTAGCTGCGGTGCTCGGCTTTTCTTTCGAGACTGACCTTATGCAATTACAGGAGACTTTACGAGCAAGAGAGTAATCTCTAATCCATGTACAACTTCTCCTAAAGAGCAGTAGACGTTCAGAGCCGGCATTAAACAGTAGGTCCCTGTCAGTGAGTATACAAATTTTATCACGCACCGCTAGCTGATACGAGAAAAGTCTGTTCAATCAGGGCAATATGTCAGATATACAAATATATACATGTGCTCATTCATTCCACTTCGGCTCTCCTCTGTTATTTTGTTAATATTTGTGAGAACATATATGAAACTTAATTCCAGTTTACAGGTAAAAAGGATTTTTTTGGATGGAAACGTTTTTCACATCTTAATATATATTTACCCTCGACACTGATTCACTGATACACTGATACACTGATTCCCTGATTCACTGATTCCCTGATTCACTGACTCTGCCACGCAGTACGTAGGAATTTAAATAGGCATTCTATAATAATTCTATAAATAATAATAATAAAAAAAATAATATTTTTTTTGTACAGAAATTGTGTTTTCCCCAAATTTTTTTTTCCCCAAATTTTTTTTTTACCAAAATTTTTTTTTTTCCAAAATTTTTTTTTCTTACAAAAATTTTTTTTTTCCTAATTTTTTTTTTAACAAAATTTTTTTTTTTCCACAAAAATTTTTTATTCAACAAAATTTTTTATTTCAACAAAAATTTTTTTTTTCAGCAAAAATTTTTTTTCCACAAATTTTATTTTTTTCGAAATTTTTTTTTACAAAATAGTTTTCTCAAAATATTTTTTACAAAATTTTTAAAATTAAGTAACAAATACTTTCTCAAGCAAATTAACGGGCGCCATAGGCGCATTACAACTTACTAGTGTAGAATATTTAGCAAGGCTTTCATTACATTCGACATATTGAATACATAAATCTAAATATCGTGACCTGAAATTTAAAAGAGTAAAGCAGTGATAAAAAAATCGAAACTACGTTTTTAATTATTGTTGATTGCAAAAGCCATTTAAAACTTCTCTAGAACTGATTTCTTCTCTGATTCACTGATTCCCTGATTCACTGACTCTGCCACGCAGTACGTAGGAATTTAAATAGGCATTCTATAATAATTCTATAAATAATAATAATAAAAAAAATAATATTTTTTTTGTACAGAAATTGTGTTTCCCCGAAATTTTTTTTTTCCCCAATTTTTTTTTTACCAAAATTTTTTTTTTTCCAAAATTTTTTTTTCTTACAAAAATTTTTTTTTTCCTAATTTTTTATTTAAAGAAATTTTTTTTTTCAAAAAAAAATTTTTTTTCAACAAAATTTTTTTTTTCCACAAAAATTTTTTTTTAACAAAATTTTTTATTTCAACAAAAATTTTTTTTTTCAGCAAAAATTTTTTTTCCACAAATTTTATTTTTTTCGAAATTTTTTTTTACAAAATAGTTTTCTCAAAATATTTTCTTTCATTACATTCGACATATTGAATACATAAATCTAAATATCGTGACCTGAAATTTAAAAGAGTAAAGCAGTGATAAAAAAATCGAAACTACGTTTTTAATTATTGTTGATTGCAAAAGCCATTTAAAACTTCTCTAGAAAAAGTATTTGGTCGGTTTTCAACAGTAGATTCAACGACACGCTGAAAAATCTGTCTTTTTTAATGTTTGCACTCAAGTAAATCGCCTCATTTGCAATTAGTACTACGTATTTGGCGAGAAGTAATAGGGTGTTTGGTGGAAAATACGCAATAAACTTATTTAATTCATTTGAGTGCAATTAAGTTTGTATTTGCAGATATTTTCGCATTTTTTTTGCCTCTACGCTTATTCAGAGAGTAATAATAAACGAAAGTACAAGATATTTTGATATTGAGAGATTCACAAATTAATAAAAAGTAATACAAAATTGTATATAGAAAATACATAACTTCAACATACAAACAAGTTCATTTATTTATTTACTATTTCTACTTCAACTTATGGGTATGTATATTGAACATGACACTGTAATACATTATTTTATAACTGATTTAAATGTTATACCATGAGCAGAATATCCATATGACGCCAGGATATTAGGCCACGAAAATTCACCTCAAATTGAAAATGAATTGGGTATATCTGCATCGAGAAAATACACCCCAAAATGATAAGAGCGTAAATTGAAAATAGGCACCAAAAATTTGCACAATTTTATTAATGTTTATTGAACGAATGATAACACACACCAAAAACAGACAAATAGGCTCTAATGTTTCTCTTAGTTGTTTCGTGTGTAAAAATGCGGCCTACTTTCATTTTGGAGTAATTTCCAAATAGTTATCGCCACTAGTAAAAAAATAAAATTAGACTCACAAATTGAATGGAGCTTACTTTGGCAATAACAACATATGAAGTGAAGCCTCAATACAACTATAAACTTGCATGTTGTTGTTCCACGTATAATTTTTTTGGGAACAAATTTCATTTTAAATTTTGGTAGTATTTTTGTGGGGCTTATTTTCATCCCTCCAACTGGCCACACTTGTCGCTATGGGGTAGGTGACATCGACACATTGTAACGAGTAATATTTATTTATATTCGACAGGACATTTTATTAATTTTTTCCACAGTCCGGTTTTAAGGTTCCGAAGCCGCATTGAAGGGCCCTAAATTTGTGATATCTTAAGCGTCCTTTACACGGACAGAATGCATGAAACAAAATCAAAAGATTACAAGTTTTTTTCGTGCACTGTCAAGTTCACTTTACAATGATATCATAATTTTATTCATGTTAAGCTACGAGGGCTTTATCAAAATATTTATCTATCCTACCGATTTTTTTTAAATGAAGTTTTCCCACTTTGTTGCCGTCCAAATTTTTGGGAAATGTCATTAAATACTGGACGTTACGTCGCTTGGATCAGACGAACGGAATAATTGTATAGGACTTTATGGTTCTATAAACAAAGTATCGTCTAGATCGGTTATTATTTTCTAAATTGTACAGGGTGGCTAATGAATGTTGTTCAATATACAAAAAAAAGTATATATTTCAATTTAAGTTAAATTGGTTGATGTAACAAGAATTTGGATTGGGAGTTTTCGTCATGCATTGGAGTCGGTCATTTCCTTCCAAGAAGAGTTAGGGAGCACGTTTGGCCGCACTCCTCCGATGAACTATAATGAGAGCAGTAAACAATTTGTCCATGAATGTGACAGTCTCAGGAAGGCAAAAAACATCGAGGTGCCGCAGTTCGTACGCATGAAACTATTTCTGCTGCAGCTGTAGCTGTTGCCATACAAGTCAATGCTGCAGTTTTCGAATGCATTGTAGACAGTCACAATAAACAATTTTGCATAAGAATTTACACTTATTTGCTTATCAAGCAAGCAAACTTAACGGTGCAGACTTGCCGATTCCTTTGGAATTTTGCCAGAAGATCATTAGAATGGTGGCTGAGGATGGACATATATTTAACTGAATTTTGGATGATTTGAAGCAGTGCAATTTCCTCCTTTTGATAAGACGTCGCACATCCGTCACCGAGCGTGGAGGTCATTTAAATTTATTACCTATTTTTCAAAAATATTATTTACAATTCTAGAGGTTTTGTAGTTGTTTTCCACATTGATATATTGCGTTTTACTTAACCCTTTCCGTGGCAATTAATTTTTTTTTACGTGCTAAACATAATATGAAGTGTCGAATATATTTGACAAAGCCACTGAAAGGGTTAAAATTGCAGCTATGATCGTAATGGGAGATGTAGCCTCTTCGGTTGCCCCCCTTGTTCATTCAGCGGTGCTCCAATTTGTAGGCATATTCTCTCAAAATCCCCCTTAACAGGCGCTTAGTAAGTGTGACGTCCATGGTGATATTATATACGATTTTAAGTTCTCGAGTTTTTATATCAGAAACTATTTGCATTTTTAAGATATTGTAATCTAATTGTATCTTAACTAGGGTCTTGTTGTCTGATTTAGATCCATTTTGTTGTACTGATACCACAATCCAATACTACATTTTTACAAGAGAGTTTGAAGGTACGGTTACCTCAAAACTGTTTTCTGTGGCTATCGTTCAGCTCTGGTGTTCGTGATATCGTAAATTAGCAGTGATTGATGAAGACCAAAGCAACCTCCCAAATTCTCACTCCTTATCAGTTAATACTTAGTTACTTATTTCCCTTAACATTCCATGAAGGAACAGACGGGGAACTTCTCTCGAATCAGTGACCTGTGTACGATATAATTCGTATCCTCTCTGACCGGGACCTGCTGTTTAAAGCCGGCTCCGAACGGCTAATGCTTTTCTGGAGAAGTTTTACATGGCTTAGAGATTGCTCACTTACTTGTAAAGTCGCCAACATTTAAGAGGTGGAAACAGCCGCTGAAAAATGTTTGATGGTCTTACCCGGTTTCGAACTCGGGTTCTTCTGTGTGATAGTCGCACACACACTACCTACCACCACGGCCTTCCTTATCAGTTTATACACATTGTAAATATAAAGGAAAATTGGGGAATTTTGGAAATTCGGCAGAGTTTGCAAGATCACCCAATACCTTTGACAAAAATCTAGTCAAACAATTCCGAAAAGACTTTTTCAGCAGGACTGTCAAGAAATGATACTTAATTACCAAATAATCAATCCCTGCAACGAATTATTATGGGCGTGATTGTGATTATCCTGACAGAGTGTGACAGACTGAAAGGTGAATTCTAAAGTGTTTCTCAGCGTGCAAAGTAGTGTTGCACGGTGTTATGTGAGAATTTATTAATTATTTATGTATGCAACATTTTGCAGGATTATCTTCTAATTAAAATGACTATGCATTAAATTGAAACCACATGAATATTAAATCAGTTTGGGGGGAATTGCATTTCATGGCTGAAGTAGGAGATGTTGGTTTGACAAGTAATGCGCTGATTGGTTGAATTTGGCAAACACATTGCTAACCTTGGCCTCCTCTTGATACCGATTGCTTCAGAAGTTTTTGAAAACATCAAAAACTTGCATGATTGCATTTTAGATTTCGGGCTCTATGAGTTTTCTCAAGTGGAAAAATCTGTAATTAACTGTTGGTCACATACACAAGACCTTATCGAGTGTAATTCTTCTTTAGACTGAACTAAAGACCCAATAAAGATGTGAATAACCACATAGTCATGGAAAATCAAAAAAAAAAAAAAATGCAAGAAAGCATTGCTGAAGTAGAGCCATTCCATTTTCTGCCCTGGTGGATTATTCCACCCTGTGCTTACTTTAAATAAATTAATTTACAAGCCCACTTTCAAAAGTTTCGCTATTTGTTTGCCTTCTTTTGTGCAATTTCGATAAATTTTTTTTTCTCTCCTACACATGCAGTCTTGAGAGGATATCTTTATGTTATGGCCACTAATATTTAATATCGTTTGATGTTACTGCCCCTTTTGGCAAAGGACGATTTCATGCTGATGGTGGACAAAAGGAAGCCAAGAAAAGCTGGATGGTGCGGCATGAGAGGGACAAAGACTTACAATACTTTTTGGTATTTCTTTATTAAGCAGCGACCCCCAGACACACATACAATAACTGAGAACATTAAAGAAAGGAAAATTACAGCTAAAAATAGTTAAGTGTTAAATTATGGGGTCATTTAAATGCAATCTTTATTCGTGTTTTTTTTCTTCTCCAAAGCAAAAGAAAAAGCAAATGGTGCATTACGAAATGAGAACGCCCTACGTAGATGACATGGAAGTTCATTTTATTGATGACGTCTGACCTCATGAAAGTGACATTTATTACAATTAGCGAGTTTCTATAATAAACGCATACGATACTCGTATTGTCTTCATGTGAACAACAGAATGACACTTCATTGCTTTTAAAAAGAGGACAAAGTAAGGTTCACTGATGGTTTTCATTTATTAATATAATTACATACATAGTTTACTTACTTTTGCATGGGATGTTCAAGAATAGACGTAAATGCTGTTTACTAAAGTGTCGTAAAATTATGTCTCATGCTAAAAAAAATTTCGCCACACAAACATTGTAGGAGTTTAATGAAATTAACATCAGTCTGGTTATTACAGATCCCAACAAATGTCATATTTCTTCAACTACGGATGAAGTTATATGATAGCACATTTTTTTTATTTTTTTTAAATAAACGCTAGGTTCAATGTTTCAAAAGGCCTACAAAAAATTGTTTTATATTTAAAGATAAGCTGTCCCCGTAGACATCGCCCTACCTAGAACAGCTGAGCCGGCGCGTGTGGCTGATCCTCGCGTTGCTGTATATTTAAACCTGTAGTTTACATACAAAAAATAGTTACGTCGATAAAAAATTTCTTGGAAAAAAACAAAAAATTCACTCATCGCAAAGATTGCTGATAAACCACCTTTTTTTTCTCTTCCGCCGGAGCAAAGTGAAAAGCGCCAATGATTTACCGACTGTCGAGCATGTCCATGGGAAAAAAATGGGAAAATCTACATTTATTCCACAGCCTTGCAATGACTGTCGAGCATGTCCATGGGGAAAAAATGGGAAAATCTAGATTTATTCCACAGACTTGCAATGATTGGCCTTGCGATTTGTTAATCGTCATTGCGAATTCAAGGCGACCTGTAAAATGCACACGCTTGCATTGGAATGTCAAGTCGGTTGAAATCATTGGTATCCTTGGAATCAGGTGCTTCATCAGATTTTTAACAGCTAGTCTTGTTCCATTAAAAAAATCATGGTTGGTTCAGGTTGCGCAACACGACTATAACCGATTATTTTTTGAACTGCAAATTCCGTGAGTTAAGGAATTCATTTGGATCTGTAATAGAATCGATCGGCTGAAATAAATACAATTGGCCATCGATTTGATTTTGAATTGATATTTTTTTTTAAAAAATTTGCTTGAATACCAGGGAAATCTCGCTAATAAATCTTCCTTTGACATTGTGAATTGACAAAAATTAGGTGGAAGCGAAATGAGACCAGTCCATTGACCAGTCCAATGTCTAACAGTTGCTTCGAAAACATGTCCGCTGATTGATCATTTTGTTACTCGACCAGTATATTCATTGTTAAGTTGAGAGTTTTCACATATCTCAACAAATTCGATGACATCAAGCACACATTTAGTTATTTTGTAAAAGTTCTGATTATGATTAAATCATTCATTGCCTAGGTATCTGGCAAAACGGTAAGTCGGCCGACATTGTTTGCATTTCCTTCTGCATTGGAGGCATTGCTCAGATACATGTATTGCTCCGAACGCAATTTTCCGTTCCGTTTCGATTTTCCAATACATATCAATAGCTAATTGATCAAATAATTTGCGACATTGATCAAATAATTTGTGATTGTCCTCGTTTTGACGAATCATCAAACGATAGGCATACAAATTCATATAGATGACCTTTTTTGTTAGTTTCTTGGCCTTTTCGAAAATATGGAACTTTTCCTAGGAGTCCAAATGAAAGACCGGTACCGGTCACTGGAATAATCATTTGAATTAGACACTGATATCTTTTATACAAAATAGCTGCGGGTATTGTAGCATATGATGCTTCGACAATATTCGCTCCAAATACGCCATTTGGAAGGAACTGTTCCACTTCTGAATATTCTCCAAGAAATGCTGAAATCGAGGAACTCGTCCAGAAAGTAATAATGCCAATATGACCTTTCCACCCGCCCATCATGGTCTCGTCATTTGGTGTCAAAAATTTAAGGCATTGCACTGTGGATTCTTTGTTTTGGAATCATAATTGATCGCGGTGGAAAAATTTGCATGCGATTTTTCTCCAAAAGCTGACTAACTTCATCGTCAGTCTCATTTGCTTTCCGATTATATACTGGTAAGCGTGTACGCCGACCAGTATTTTTACGCCTTTTTGTTAGTTCTTTGACCGGGTGACATTTTTACAAAAAAAAAAAAAAAAAAAAACACGAACTAAGGTCTCGTACTAAACAAAATATCGCTTTTAAAATAATTATTTTTGACAAAATGTATAAAGGTGTCCCAATCAATGAAACTTAAAGTTGAGTCAATGTGTGTTATATGTTCAAGTCAAGACTTAAATTTTTGTGATGGACATTTTCCAAAAACCGCATAAAGTTTACGAATTTTATTCGCTTTTGTTAAACATGATTCTTTTTTTGAACTATCTGAGTTTTTCACTATGACTTTTGCACTTTTCTCTTTGAAACGTTATTCAGAAATGAAATTCAATACAAAAATAATATAAAAAATCATCTTTCTAATTTTTTGATTTGTCGCGCTTTTCCGATTGCCTTTGTCAATACAAACCTTGTCCTGGTAACTACGAATACAACAGTAAAGAAATTAGGCAAATAGGTCCAGGCGTTCGCGAGTTATAAAGTAACATACATGCCTCAATTCATTTTTATTTATATAGATTTTAAAAACTTTTTTTTACTTTTCTGCTCGTGAAGTCTCGCTAATTCCAAAAAATCTGTATTTTTTGTTTGTTATGTTTGGTCTTTCTAGCAAGTACAGTTTATTTCTTACTACACACAGTCTATTTGAATGTAAATATAATTTTTTCGTTTTTAATATTACATATTTGTGTATAAGCAATAGCATGCTTGGGGAAAACAGACAACAAACATATTCAATTCAATAAAAGTGCGAATAAGTGTGTATTTGCAGTTGTTTTCGTAATTTTTTTTCCTCTACGTTCTTTTAAAATTACAACAATAACCGAGAGAATAAGATGAATTGATATAGAGATTTACAAAGTGAAAAAAAAAATAACACAAAAATGTATACATTAAAATTTCCATTTTTTTCAGAGTGCACTTATTGAAAACAAGCGAATTTTTACGTATGTACATTAGGGTGATTTTTTTTTCTCTTAAAACTTATTTCCTGTTGCACGAATGAATTAACTTTCGCCCATTAATGACTAATTACAGTGGTTATAAGACATGGGCATGTTAAATAAATACACGCAGAAAAATACGTCTTTTTTAAATGTTTACACACAAGTAAAACGCGTGTTTGGCCTTTGTAGCAAGTGAAGCTTATTTCCTTCTACACAAAGCTTGTTTGGATGTAAATATAACTCATTTGCTATTAATATTACGTATTTGTGTATAAACCGTGGTGTGGTAGGTAGTGTGTGCGACTATCACACAGAGGAACCCGAGTTCGAAACCGGGTAAGACAATCAAACATTTTTCAGCGGCTGTTTCCACCTCGGAAATGTTGGCGACTTCACGAGTAAGAGAGCAAACTTCTCTAGAAAAGCATTAGCTGTTTGGAGCCGGCTTTAAACAGTAGGTCCCGGTCAGTGAGTATACAAATTATTTCGCACACAGCTCACTGATTCGAGAGAAGTTCCCCGTCGGTTCCTTTATGGAATGTTAAGGGAAATAAGTATAAAGTATATTGACCGATTTGAGAGAAGTTCTCTGTTGGTTTCTGAGTTAGTTATAATGAAAATTTTGTTCACAATTATGAACCTGGACAAGTTCTTCGTCCGATATTGGTAATTCATTGAAACAGTGGAGGTGACAGCCGGTTAAAGTAGAATATTTTCAAATACAATTATATAAACACTCAACTTAGAGTTTGTGCGAAGTGTTCGCAGAATTTCCTATAATAGTTACATATAAATACACTAGTAAGTTGTAATGCGCCTAAGGCGCCCGTTGAAATATGGAAAAAAAAGTTTTGTTGAAAAAAAAATTTTTTCTTGAAAAAAAAAATTTTGTTGAAAAAAAAAATATTTGTGGAAAAAAAAATGTTGTTGAAAAAAAAAATTTTGTGGAAAAAAAAAATTATGTTGAAAAAAAAAAATTTGTTGAAAAAAACAATTTTCTGGAAAAAAAAAATTTTGTTGAAAAAAAAAAATTGGAAAAAAAAATTTTGTAAAAAAAAATTTTTTGTTGAAAAAATATCAACACGCTCAAGTTCGATCTTGCCCAAATTCTGTATTTAGTAAATCTATAGCTAGACTAAGTTTTGGACAAAAACTTGGAAGTCTGGCAACTCCACTTCTGGTACCTCCCATACAAATGTACCATCCCGCCTACCTTAGAAATCGTGTAATAACACCAAAATGCCCAACGCGACCTTGCCCAAATTTTGTATTAAGTAAAGCTATAGTTGGTATAAGTTTTGGACAAAATCATGGACGTCTGGAAACCCCCTTTCTGGTATATGCATACAATTTTCGAGAAAAAACTCTACAATATTTTTCTATAACATTCGGTATTTTGAGGTTGCTATTATGGTATATGAGACTTGTATGTTTTTACTGAGGGTGAGGGTATATATAAGTCGGTTTACCCGACTGCAACTTTTCCACTGGTTTTATCAAAAATAGTTGACATGCGGTTTCAACAGAATGGTATCCTGGAACAATTGGCTGTGGGCAACATTTGCAAGAAATACAAATTAAAAATATTGCATGGACAGCTAATATGAGTGTGTACACTGGACTTAACGCACATTAACAAGTTCAAATATGTGTGGCATTATTTTTTTGTTCCGTATCTTTTGCCAGTCCAAGCCCAGGCTGTGTAACCCAGGGAATTGTTGCTCCCACAAAAGTTTTGCAAAACTGTTTTTCAATTGCAAGCGTCTCCGTATTCTATTCACTGCATTGCCCTTGAAAAATGTACATTATTTAAGGCATTTTACTTAGTTACTCGAGTGTAGGGTACTCATTGAGTTTTGCTATTCGTTGGTGACAAACATCATCCTAACTACCCCTTCTTGCCACAGCTGCAATTTGCTGTCATTTAAGTGGTCCTTTTTATACTTTTTCCTTCTTTTAACTTCTGGTTTGTAATTTTAATTAGTCAATTATGATGACAATGTGAAAAAAGCCAAACACACACACACACACACACAACTGTACAAGAGGGAATGCCGTAATGAAAAAGTTCCTTTTAACCGAATAATATGTATGTATGTATATGTATTATAATGTACAGTGCCAATTTTATTTAGCGAAAAAAAAAGCTGGGACTTTTATGGTTTCCTTCTTTTGATGGTTAGTCTCTTTTGTTCGTACTTTTTTTTTTTGTGAAAGCAGAAATGTATTTTGCATTATTTACTTATGTACGGGCATGTGTTGTGCTCTCTAGTCATGGATGAAATATTCCATGAAAAATAATTACATTTTTTTTTTCGTCTGATATTGAACTATTAGTGAATGTTATTAATTCAATTCTATCTTCTCTTTTTCCTGATTTGAGTTTTTGTTGTGTCCTCGGGCAATCGATGAATACAATTTAACATTTAAACTCAATTTTTATGGTTACGAGGACAGTTTAATATGTGGCCGAGATTGTCCGTCGCAAACAAATGACATACCAACACAATTGATTAACACCGTTCAGATCGAACAAAGGAACGAAAACTCCCGGAAATGTTCTATAAAATTGTGTGTGATACAGTTGTTTATTTTCAGTAATAAAAACACTGAATTTTAAAGACTGTTTTTTTTGTTTTCGTTTGTTTTAAATTAAAATAATTCTTTATAATATTACATAAAATAATTTCCTTATTTGTTCACTATTTTTTTTTTTTTTTAAATTCAGGATATTTTTGATATTTGTCCAGAAATTTTACTTTCACAGCTGACATTCCTAGCTAGCATGCGCATTTCTATATGAGAAAGTTCTCAATAAAATAGGTACCGCTTTTGCTGAAGTCCCGTACATTTCAATGAATAGTTTTCACGTTGTTTTATAGCAGCTGATGAAAAGGCGATTCAGCAACAAACTTTCAATGAAATGACAAATTCAATGGGCAGGACAAATTATAAGGACTTTTTGTTTTGCGAGAGATCGTACACAAAAAATAATTGCAGAGATTATTATATGGCATAATTGGGCCAATCAAATGCTGAAATATAGAAAATGTCTAAGAAATAACAGATGTTCCATCACGACTACGCACGAGCTCCAGGAGACCGGAAGCCAGCAAGATATTTCATTACACTATTTTCTAACACTGCTATAACTCTTTGAAAATCAGTCTCCGGCATTAAGCAAATAGATAAATTGACGGTTTGGCAATGGTTTTTATGTTTGAGGTAACCAGCAATACTCTGAGAGATTTATCGATAACTCAGTCAATTGCTAACGGATTTTTAAAATCAAGTTTTCTTACATATGTAAACTAAGTATCTTCTTCTTGAATCCATTGAGAAATTTCACAAAGAGATTCGGGTTGTACTCGACAAGACCTACAAGAAAAATACTATGACTATCCAGAATGTTTAACTTGAAGATTGAGCCTGGTTACATTACTTTTTTTATAGATTGAACCCGAACTGGCACCAACTCACAAGTCTGGCTACTATTTAGTTTACTCAAAACATTATCAGCGCTAATAATTCAAAACTACAGCTTTGTTAGTGAAAGATTGAAAGATAACATATTAGCATTTGTGGTAACTTATTAAAATAATTTTTATATAAGAAAAAATGGCTATAAAATTACTTTTAAGTAGACAAAATATTCTAACAAATAAAGGGTGTTTTTTATTGGGGTATAGAACTTTAAGTTGGCATCACTTTTTTAACTGGCGGCCATTTTGTCAGCTGTCAAGTGATTAATATATAGTTTGGTTTGCCATTTCATCATGAACAGGTTGACAAAAGAACAACGCTTGCAAATCGTGCAAATTTATTTCGAAAGTAATGGTTCAGTTCGCGAAGTTCACCGCAAGCTCCGTCCGAATGAATCGATTCGCCACCGTGCACAGCAATTGGAGCTTTGTCCATCAACTTTATGGAAGATTTTGCGCAAAGATCTTGGCTTGCGACCTTACAAGATCCAGCTTGTGCAAGAATTAAAGCCGCGAGACCATGCAATGCGTCGTGATTTTGGTGTATGGGCCGAAAATGAGATTCATCTCGATGCTGATTTTCATCACAAAATTTTGTTCAGTGAAATTGGACCTGTAGAATTGGCTTTATTCGAGCCAGCCGCGGCGGCCACATGCCCGAAATCATATTTAAACATTAATGGCATAAAATTATCCTTCCAATAAAGCCAAATTGATGGACATTAAAACGATTTTCTTGTGTTTTATTTCAATTCGAAGTTTTATACCTCAATAAAAAACACCCTATACAAATGTAATAAGTAGAGTTTTTTAGTTTTTCTCGCCTAAATTTTCAACTCCACTAAAATTTTACCAACTGTTTTCACTACGCAAAATTTTTTCGTTTTCTTTAGAAGGACAAAGCGAAATTGATTTCACTTTCGAACGAAATTCTGCTCTGTGACAGGACTGTATGTTGTAGAAATAAGTTGAAATTTAAAAAAAAATAAAAATTTGTTTATGTTCGCATCGGCTACTAAATGAATTGCCCTCGTATTGCTTGTAGGGAGGGGTATATTTTAAAATTGAATAAAACAAATAGCGTGTGTCATTGCATTTGTTGTTTTGTCTGAAATCAATGGCATTATGTGTGGAGGATGACATCGTTGACATGGTCACAACGGTTTTGCCAGGTAAACTTCTATATTTTTGTAAATTTTTTTGTATGTCCATATGTCAACTTTTTAAATGGATTCATTTTTGGTCCCTTGAATACAAAGTGTCCGAGTTAATTTCACATTTTAAATAATTACAGATTTAGAATGATAAACAACATACACATATCACATATGAATATCATCAAGAAGAGAATCGTATACATGTTGAGATAACTCTGTGGAACAGGCTTGTGCTGTTGGTTGGGAATGCAACTTTTCAGCTTTCTCTTAGAGTTGTTACGTCTTTGCGGCACTTAGTGAGAATACAACTCTACTCCCACAATGTAGTGGTACGAATCGATGTTTGAATTTCCGAACGCCTTCGCAACATGGTTGATTTGAATATACAGAGTTTTGCAAAAAGAGGTGTTATTTTGGTATTCAAAGAAAAATGGCATGTTTTGAGATTAGTGATGGGTTGTTTATTTCATAATAAAAAGGAATGTTTATTTCGGATGTTTATTTCATAATAAAGAGGTAGGTATGGCGTTAATACTGAAAAACAACACCAGCCAAAAGGCCACCACGACCACGCTTACAGGACCATATCCTTTTCATGAAATTTTCCATAACCAAATCGCAAAGTGGCTGCCCTAGGTCCTCGATAGCCTCATGAATTCTATCTTTGAGGTCTTGAATCGACGCTTGACTGTTGGCGTAGATCTTATCTTTCACGTGGCCCCAAAGAAAGAAGTCGCAAGGTGTTAAATCACAATATCTCTGTGGGCAATTGTGATCACCTCTTCGAGAGATAAAATGGACCGGAAACTTTTTCCGTTGATTGTGCGGAACGTAGTTGAAAGTAAACATTGTCCAGATCAATATCATCCAACTCCGACCATAAAAAATCATTACTCATCTCTCGATAGCGCAGTCCATTCACCGTAACTCTTGATCCAACCTCATTTTCGAAAAAGTAGGGTCCAATGACCCCGCCGGACCATAAACCGCACCAAACAGTCACATGTCGAGGATGGAGAGACTTCTCATCAATAACTCTTGGGTTTTCCAGCCGCAGATGAGACAATTTTGATTGGTGAGGTGGAAATGGGCCTCATCAGACAAGATGATTTTTCGATGGAATTCCGAATAATTTTCATGTATTTCAAGGACTCAATCAGCAAAGACACGACGTCATTGATGGTCGGCCGGCTAAAATTCTTTTGTTAACTGAACTTTATAAGCCTTAAGACTCAAGTCTTTATGCAAAATACGGTTTAATGACGTTTGTGGAATGCCCAATTCCAAAGAACGACGAGAAATGAACAAACCTTGGCAATATTCCTCACATCACTAACTGGTCCCAACTGGTTGAATTTGTCCACCAATTTCTGTATTGCGGTCCGAAAAGGTACTTCACAACGACCCAAAAATGCTTTAGTTTTGCGAACTGTCACTGCAAGATTTTCACCACTTTTGTAGTGAATTTTAATAATTTCAATCGGTCAAGCATGTATCGTTCCATTTTCACTGATGGCGTAGTTTCTACTTTTCAAATGTCAAACTATAAAAGCTTCAAAAGTGACAGCTACCGAAATAACGGGTGATTTAAAATAACACCGCTTGTTGGAAAACCCTTTTAAGTGAGGCCATTAGTCACATTCACTGGACTGAAGAAATATATTTTCGCAAAGGCAGTGACTGTTTAGGATTCAAATTTCTTCTCATCCCTCTGGGCAGATATTTTCACAAAAGTATTTTCGATTCGAAAGTTGTGTTGGAAATGAGGTGGTTTTTACTTGTCAAGTTTCTCCTCAGGCACGAGCATTTACTATATACTTATTTTCGAAATAGCAATTCTCCACCACTGTGCCGAAATTTGCTTCATTGTTATGGTTTAATATTTCATTATATAATTAATTAAATTCTTATTAAATGAACATGCGTAAATTTAAATAGCACAATCAATACGTTATTTGTGTAGCAAACATTACAAAATAAAACTGATAATTTGTTTACACACATACACACACACACTAATATTAAAGTTTCCTCCTTTATTCCCATTTATACGTACATACGTACATATAAGTCTGCATAAATAAATATATGCAAAATATTTATTGAAATATGAAATACAGCAGTCGGTAGCCCTTTTAAATCATTTCACATAAATCATGAATGAAAATAAAATATATATGTTTATGAAAGGAATTTCCGCTTAAATATTTTATGCGTTTTTCTTCAATATTCCTGTGTGTTTTTTTTTTGTCGAGAAAAGAAAAGTCTCTTCTTTTTGTTTTCATTTGTTCACTTTGTTATTATCCTTCAGACGTTCGATGCTTAGAAGGATGTTGGGAGTTGCTGTCTACGCCGGAATATGAAACTGTCGTGTTGTTGGTGTTAGTGCCATTATTGTTGTCGTTGTTAGTGCTGTTGAGGCTTGTTTTATGATGTACGATATGGTGGCACATTGTCATGCTTGTCGATACGGACAAAACCCATCATTGTCCGGTCGAAGATGACAGAGGATGAGTCTTCCTTTTTTTTTCTTCTTTCAATTTATGATTTTCCGTTATTTTGTTGAGATTTTTATTATTATTGTGATTTTTTTTTATTTTTCGTTTTTTTTTTTTTCATTCTTTTGTTAAAACTTTTGTACTTTTGTCTTGGTGACGTTTTCCTGTTATCGAGTTTAAACTGATTTTCATGACATCGTCTTATTATTCATCAGTACATATGAATAGGATGTTATTTTGAGCGTGACGGCATTTGAAAATGTCATCAGTCAACACATGGCTGTTAGGTGTATATTTGTGGGGAAAAGCGGGCCAAGAGCCAAAGACATCCATGGTGAAAGTCAGTGTGGACGTGGTGTGAGAAAGTAGAAGCTTCACGATTGGTGGTAAAGGGTGTTTTTTATTGGGGTATAGAACTTTAAGTTGGCATCACTTTTTTAACTGGCGGCCATTTTGTCAGCTGTCAAGTGATTAATATTTAGTTTGGTTTGCCATTTCATCATGAACAGGTTGACAAAAGAACAACGCTTGCAAATCGTTCAAATTTATTTCGAAAGTAATGGTTCAGTTCGCGAAGTTCACCGCAAGCTCCGTCCATTTTATGCCATTACATCCACAAAAACTGACTGTTTGGTGTGCTCTATGGGCTGGTGGAGTCATTGGGCCATACTTCTTCCGAAATAATGCTGGAGAGTCAGTTACCGTTAATGGAGACCGGTATAGAGCCATGATAACCGATTATTTTGTTCCCGAATTGGATGGCATGAATGTGGATGAGTTGTGCTTCCAACTAGTGGTTGAAAATTGGACCTGTAGAATTGGCTTTATTCGAGCCAGCCGCGGCGGCCACATGCCCGAAATCATATTTAAACATTAATGGCATAAAATTATCCTTCCAATAAAGCCAAATTGATGGACATTAAAACGATTTTCTTGTGTTTTATTTCAATTCGAAGTTCTATACCTCAATAAAAAACACCGTTTATTTAACATCCTATGCCATTCTGCGGTATGGGGATATTGTGAGATTCTGCAATTGTAAGTAACATGCAAAATAAGATATTTTTCCATTATGATTATTACAAAATAGTTGTGCCAAACATTATAAAGATCATTCAGGTTGGCTTTAAATGCGGTAGGTACTCAAAATAAATTTCGGAATCAATTTTGTCATGCCCCTATGTATATCTATTCTTGAAGTCATATCTACAGCCAGTTGGTGTGTATCAACAGCCAACCAGTAAATATCAACAGCCAACCGGTAAATATCAACCTCCAATCGGTAAATATCAACATCCAACCGGTTAATATCATTACAGCTAACCGGTAAATATCGACTGGTACAATATCAACATCTAACCTTTAAATATCAACAGCCGACATTGATAAGGTCTACACTAATAATGAGCCCACTCTATACAAATGAATTAATGTAATGTCGTGAATTGGTAACAAGTAAACACTTTCAATATCGATTTCTATATCGAAAATAAATGTATCTCTTCAAACTCATATCATGCCAACTATCAGCCTTCTGCTATTGTCTTCCATTCTGTATTCAACTCTACCCTGAAAATATGGTCATTACAACATGAATGGACATCTTGTAACACTTAGCAAATTATTGTCTTTACTTAACATCTGAAGATATGTACAAGGTACAGTGAGGCAATTTAAAATTTGATTATAAAAAATTCTGGTAAATCCAATTTATGAAATTTCCTATAGACAGCAGAGATATTTTCGAGATGAGCCAAGAGCGTTCAATCAGGAAAACTAAAACTATTGTATAAATGTCTACTGATCAATGTAATTAATATGGACATACAAATGTTAGATTTAGGTCTATTTTTTTAAGTTTTCAGTTAAAAATTGAACGCTCACAGATCTGCTCCGAGTATCTATCTAGTTCTGTGAAAAATCGGAGTAGCGAGTCACAAATTCCTTTTTTAAATTCAAACATTTGTCGAAATCCGCCCACTGTGGTTTGGAAATTAAAAAACACAACAACGGTTGGTCTTTGAATGAAACGATATGACTTTGAAGGCTGCAGAGAAATGTGATCGATATTGTTTTTGGAGATTCTTGTGGTCGGTACACTGACAGAAACGCAGTACATCAAATTAATGTAAATATTTTGTTAACTAAAGTTTATAGAATTAATATAAAATTTCATTGATTTAATAAAACTTGTTTACTATTTGTAGATTGAACATTTGATTATGTTGTTTTTTCATACTTATCTGTGTAGAGTATTTTGCCAAAATGACTTTCATTCAATCAAGGCCAAAAAAAGTAATACAATAGATAAATTAAAAGTTTGTGCCAGCTAAAATAATGAAAACTTTCATCAACTGAATATTTATCGCTATGTTGAAATTGTTTCTTTCGGTGTCCTAACCGACCATATTATTCTTTCATGTCCTCTATTTCTCTCGAGTTTTCCCTTAAAAATTGTAAGGGTTTTGTCGAAAAATTACTCGTACAAAAGAATCCTTATATTTTTTCATTCCTTTTCTTGTGCACTTCCTATTGACTTTTGTTTGTCGTACAGCATTTAACAATGATGGCGGGATGTCTTTGATTTTTGTTTAGCGTCTTAACTTTTTATTTAGCTAGAGTTTTCAATACATTCTAAGGACCTCTTTAATAATATGTTTGCTTAATAGAGTATATTGACCGATTTGAGAGAAGTTCTCTGTTGGTTTCTGAGTTATTTATAATGAAAATTATATTCACAATTATGAACCTGGACAAGTTCTTCCTCCGATATTGACAATTCATTGAAACAGTGAAGGCGACAGGCCGGTTAAAGTAGAATATTTTCATATACAATTCTATAAACACTCAACGTAGTGTTTGTGCGAAGTGTTCGCAGAATCGAGAGATGATTAATGATTTTTTATGGTCGGATTTGGATATTGATCTGGAAAACGTTTACTTCAAACAAGACCGCCAGCGAGATCATGTGATTTAACACCTTGCGACTTCTTCCGTTGGGGCCACGTAAAAGAGAAGGTCTACGCCAACAGCCCAGCATCGATTCATGACCTCAAAGATAGAATTCGTGAAGCTATCGTGGGCATAGGGCAGCCACTTTGCGATTTGGTTATGGAAAATTTCATGAAAAGGATATGGTCCCGTAAGCGTGGTCGTGATGGCCATTTGGCTGATTTTGTTTTGCATTATTAATGCCATTACTTCATCTTTATTATGAAACTAGTAAGTTTTAATGCGCCTATGGCGCCCGTTGAAATAAGGAAAATCAAATTTGTTGAAAAAAAAAAATTTTTGTAAAAAAAAAAATAATTGTTGAAAAAAAATTTTTGTAAAAAAAAATTGTTGAAAACAAAATTTTGTAAAAAAAAAAATTTTTGTAAAAAAAAAAAATTTTGTAAAAAAAAAAAATTTGTAAAAAAAAAATTTGGGGAAAACACAATTTCTGTACAGATCTTGCAGATCTCAATGTAAACAAAACTCCGGGCCCGGATGGTATTTCAGCACTTGTCCTATGTAAGTGCTCTTCGACGCTAGCTCGTCCATTGCGCAATCTTTTCAACATGTCGTACCGTGCTGGTATTTACCCTTCACGTTGGAAAGTTGCCAATGTTCAGCCGATCCCCAAGAAAGGTGAGGCTACCAATCCTGCGAACTACCGCCCAATTGCAATATGTTCTGCGCTCTCGAAGGTTATGGAGAGCATGGTTAACCACCATCTTGTAAGGTATCTAGAGTCTAACGGCCTCCTGAATGATCGACAGTATGGCTTCCGTAGAAATCGATCTACTGGAGACCTGATGGCGTTCCTTACGGAGCGATGGAGTCGATCCATTCACCGCCTTGGTGAAAGTAAGGTCGTGGCTCTGGATATTTCCAAGGCGTTCGATAGGGTCTGGCACGGAGCACTCATATCAAAACTTATTGCATTTGGTGTCGGTAGTACCTTCTCTCGATTCATATCGAGTTTTCTCAGGGATCGCTCTATACGAGTTGTTATAGATGGGGTCTCATCCAACGAGCATAGGTTGACCGCAGGAGTGCCACAAGGCTCTGTCCTCTCTCCCTCTCTATTTCTTATTTTCATTGACGACCTGTTGGGGCAGACTGTGAACCCAATCTACTCCTTTGCGGATGACAGCAACCTCTGTCATTCGTACTCATTTGATCATCGGCCAGGTCCTCTGGAAGTCGAGGAAAAAAGGCGAACGATGAACGACTCACTTAACCGCGATTTGGCGACGATTTGTGAGTGGGGCCAAATGAACAGAGTAGATTTTAATGCACAAAAGACCCAGTGCTGTTTGTTGTCACACAAACGTTCCACTGATCCAGCATCGCCGTCAATATCTATGGGTGGTGTGGATATCGACGAATCAGACACTCTTGATGTTCTGGGCATGAAGATACAGGGTGATGCTCGCTGGGCTAGCCATATATTCGAAGTGTCGAAAGAAGCATTCAAGTGTTTAGGCTTTTTAAAGCGGTGCAAGAAATACTTCACCCCATCTGACCTCGTCAATATTTACACCACCTACATCCGGCCTAAAATGGAATACAACTCGCATATATGGGCAGGGGCTCCATTAACCTCTTTGAAGCTTCTGGACCGTGTACAGAGGAGAGCGGTGGTGATGATAGGGGATGGTAGGGTATCCAGCTCTATTGTCTCCCTACAGCATCGCCGAAATGTGGGTTGTGTATCGCTATTCTATAGATATTTTAATGGTATCTGTTCAGAAGATATCCGTCGTCTGGTCCCTGACGTTAGAACATTTAGCCGGAATACTCGGCTATCCAGGGTCTCTCATCCGTTCATAGTCAAATGGCCGGTTGACCGGACGACACACTATAGAGAAAATTCGTTCTTCAGCCGTACTGTTCGCATGTGGAATAATCTTCCAGCAAGTGTTTTTCCTGCCTGCTATGACATTATCAAATTCAAGGCCAACGTCAACAAACACTACTCCCTCTTTCCTCCCTCCAATACCCTTATTTCCCATCGCTAACACAGTGCATTGCATTTATAGGGGGCATCCCCTGAGTGTTAGTCAAAAAAAAAAATTTTAATTTTCTTTGAGTACCAAAATAACACCTCTTGTGGGAAAACAGTGAATATATAAGAAAATGGCTCCAGAATATCTCAGAAACCTTAACAGATAGGGAACTTAGGAGTGATCAGATCCATTGATCTTAAAAATGTATCCCAGGAAATGGTCTTATCTGATTTTTTTTGGATTTTGTGATATACGTGAAGATAAATTTCTAATATTCCTCCAAATTTTGCTGCAACTATTTAAAAGTATTTGCTTCGAATTGCCATTTTGAAACACATACATATTTTTGTTTGAATTTTCAAAATAAAGCAAACAACTTCCAACTTTGCAACTTTATTTTGTTTTGTCAATGCCTAATAGGGCACATACAGAAGGGATTGTATCATTATGCTCAAAGCACCTGATACAATATTCATTTCTTTACAAATAGTGCATGGAAAAGTTCCTGAAAACATATTCGGATAAATAAATGGTTCTAAAATAAATAATGAATATGTTGCACCTAACTTTTGAAAGAGTTGGCAATCAGTGTCGAACATTTACTGTATTTACTGTCAGACGATGATTATTGCTTAACATTTACTATCTAAATAATATAATTTCACAAAACACGACACCAACATACTGGTAGAGTCATAAAAATATCAAACTATTTTTGATATTACTCCATCAGATGGTCCAATCACACCACAAGCCAATACGGTCAATCGACTGGCACCATCACTTGATTGAGACGCCATGATGGATGTATTTCAATATTTTCTTCCGTATGACTAAAGCAAAAGAACTGTGTGATGATTTTTATCTGTTTGGGCTGTAACAAAAATTAAAAAGATTGAACACAATTATATTAGATTGAGATTGTAAATTTGGTTAAAACCACAAGACTTTTGTTTGATCCCACAAATGGAGTTATCTTACGTGATTGGATTCATTTTTTTTTATCGACTACGACCCTTTTGCAGCACTTGTTACAAATTATGTATTTTTGGACGATTTTATATTGCCCATCAAAACTTCCTTATGTTAAAACTGTTTCTAACGGATCGTAGTGAAATTAAATAAGCCGGTAAAATGATTAACTGTGCACTCGGTACTAATATTGCCCATTGATCGATTATGGCATCATATTCGTCAGTGTTTTAACATTTGTTTATTTTAATTTATTTATGATACAGTGCCGATATGCGTACATATAAAACTCATTATTTTCAATGATGACTTTATATTAAAGACGCCATAACATTGTGGCAATCAGCAATTAATAACGTCATTCAACATTAAGAACCAACAGTAATTTCC
This sequence comes from Hydrotaea cyrtoneurina, assembly GCA_958296145.1. Lineage (NCBI taxonomy): Eukaryota > Metazoa > Arthropoda > Insecta > Diptera > Muscidae > Hydrotaea > Hydrotaea cyrtoneurina. The sequence goes on from OY282512.1 coordinate 89,161,219, forward strand.
ACACAATATTCACACTGTCTGTAGATAACGCAAACCCACTTTAAAGGTGACACAACTCAAAATTTTCAACTGAAAATAAGTCACTATTTTGAATTGCAACTTCCTTGGGCACAGTTAACAACAACAATATACGTTGATCTTTTGTTTTTTGGAAGACACGTGTATTCTGCAAAAACAAAAACTCGAAATTTAAAAATTGAGAGTTGTGTCACTTTTGAAATGGGTGTGCGATATGTACAAACCATACATGGTTATGTATTGTGTATGTATATGTATGTACACATGTACCACAATTTATTGATTTTTTATGTTTTTTTGTTTGTTAAACATTTATTTGTAATGGGACTCCGTGGCGTTTAATTAACATAGCAACACCAGTAAGTACAATATCATGTTCATTCATAGTGCATAGTAAAAAAATTTGGCGATTGTGATTGGATTTCACTAATCTTTGGATTTGGGATTTTGACGAGAATTTTTGGGATATTTATTTACTTTATTCCACTAATTTAAATGTCTTCACAATAAACCATCGATGGCTGAGTTAGGTTAGTGTGACAGTCTAGAAAGCAGACTGACATAGACTTTAAAGTACGTATTCCTAGATCCCCCAGTTGAGTCGCAACCTTCGACCTTTCCATAAAATTAAACTGGTGATTTTTTTTTGACTTTTTTGGATTTACAAGACGATTAAAGTCGACTTTCTATTTGAAAATAAAAACAAAGTAATTGCTATGTATTAATGGACAAAATAATACAATATTAAGTTTGAAACTTAACAAAAAAGTCAAAATGAGACAAATTCAAATGGGACAAACAAGAGAGCAGTGTTTGTTGACGTTGGCCTTGAATTTGGTAATGTCATAGCAGACAGGAAACACACTTGCAGGAAGATTATTCCACAAACGAACAGTCCGGCTGAAGAAAGTATTTTCTCTATAGTGCGTTGTCCGGTCAACAAACCATTTGACAATGGACGGACGGAGAGACCCTGGATAGCTGCTAAGTGAGTCATTCATTGTTCGCCTTTTGTCCTCGACCTCCAGAGTACCTGGCCGATGATCAAATGAGAATGAATGATAGAGATTGCTATCATCCGCAAAGGAGTAGATTGGGTTCACAGTCTGCCCCAATAGGTCGTCAATGAAAATAAGGAATAGAGAAGGAGAGAGGACAGAGCCTTGTGGCACTCCTGCGGTCAACCTATGCTCGTTAGATGAGATCCCATCTATAACAACTCGTATAGAGCGATCCCTGAGAAAACTCGAAATGAATCGAGAGAAGATATTACCGACACCAAATGCAATAAGTTTTGATGGCTGCGGAACAGAATCACAGGAAAAACTATCTATATTTTCACAGACAGTCAAAACGCAATTAGATCCCTCAGAGATGATAATGTCAAATCAAGGACACTCATGTACTGTAAGGAAACGATAAATGACGTATCGAGAAACAACGACATAGTCATAAACTGGATATCAGGCCACCAAGGTTTTCCCGGCAATGTCAGGGCTGACGAACTGGCTAAAATAGGAAGGGAATCCGACCATAATACTCTGCAACTGTCTAAACCTTTTCTAGAGACAACAAGTGGACAAATAGTAAGTTCGGCCGGGCCGAATCTTATATACCCTCCATCATGGATCCTTAAAAAGTCAATAAATAAGAAAACTAACTGAGTTTTTGGGCCGCTCGTGACCCGATAGTCCCAGGAACCCGATCACAAATTTTATCCAAATCATGAAAATAAATGCATATTTGGGTTCGCGAGAAAATTTCGTTGCATTTCGATACCCATATGTCCATGTTTGTCAAGGGACGGTTTTTGGGCCGCTGGTGACCCGATAGTCCCAGAAACCGGATCAAAAAATTTAGGCATATTTGGGTTCGTGAGTAAATTTCGTTGCACTTCGATACCCATATGCGCATGTTTTTGGGCCCCAAGGGTCCACGGAACCCATGAGCACGCCCATTTTTGGGATTTTTTTCCCCATCTATAAATTATATAAACTTAGTGTAGATGTAGTGAAAAAAAATATTTGAAAAATTTGATTATGGCCAGGATATATTTAGTCCCGTAAAGGGGAACTTTTTCCCCTTTGGTCCGATATTGCCCATTCTCGAACTTAACCTGCTTATGGGCAAAAAACATCTTCCTACAAAATTTCAGCTTCTTAGCGTTGGTCGTTCGCACTCTATCGTGATTTCAACAGACGGACGGACGGACAGACGGACGGACAGACGGACATCGCTAGAATGTCTTAGAATGTTACACTGACCGATAATATATATACTTTATAGGGTCGCAGATCACTCTTTCGAGGTGTTGCAAACGGAATGACAAACTTAGTATATACTCCATCCTACGATGGAGTGTATAAAAATCGGTCGAAAGGCTTTCACAAAGGCCACTAAGAGCTTCAAACTTAAAAAAATAATTCTGACGTGTACATGAAAATCGCCGATACACGTGTATTTTTATTTTTTCCCCTCTTTCCGAATATGTTCATTTGGTTCATAGGACAGAAAAAATCTATTTTTTGTAACACGGTGTAATTGTGCAGAATTGTATGTAGTACATCTATTGGAGTGGTACAGAGTGCATCCGTCATGCACAGACTAGCCATTCGTTGGACCTTGTCTAGTATCCGAAAGTATGTGAACATCGGGCTAGCCTTCCATGAGACGATGACTCCAAATTCGGTTTTACTACTATTTCCCTATTGTTCTCTCGCACGCGTATAGTGGCACTGAGTCCTACGTCGATCTATCTAGAATGATGAAATTCAGCTTCTTGTCCAATATTATGCCGAGGACCGGGTCTACAATTAATAACCGATAAATTATATCTTGAAAATGTCCCCTACATAATTTGGGCATAACTGTCTTTATATTTCCTAATTTCATGCCGAATATGAATTTCGATTGTTCCCGGTTGATTTTAATAAAATTATGACTTACCAACTTTATTTATTTTTTTAATAATTTTCATTGAATTGATGTACAATTCCATTTCGATGAAAATCCTATTGACCTTCTCTGACATTTTGTTTTGAAATCCCAAAGATTCAGAACGGTTTAATGTGATACGGACATAAATACCTTTCATATCCAGTGACTTAAAACGCAATCCAGCGTTGCCGTTAATGCATTAAAAAATGCAACGCTAATGGACATAAGTATGCCCGTTTACATCGTATGTAATTTATTCTGCGAACAATTAGCATGGCGTATCTTTACGCAACACATTGTCCGATGATTTCCATGTAGAATGTGCATGTCAGTACTCACATCGTGTTCACATTCAGATACGAATATCTACAGAGACAGTCATTCTGCTCCACTCTATTTCGATATAACACATGCAATTATTTGATATTTTAATAAACATTGGATTGAACATTATTCAATTGATTGTATTTTATTAATGCATTCAAAAATTCGGAATTGTTTTTGAATATTTAATGATTACATATTTTTTTGACATTATTTTGATAGGTGAAAAGTATTTTTTATAAAGTAATCAAGCGGTCATTTGACAATGAATGGGTGCGAGTCTTTGCATAGTCGCGCATTCCGGCTGAAAGTTCTAACTTCGGAAACTAGACAACGAATATCTGAAGAGCAGATACCATTAAAATATCTGCAGAACAGCGATATACATCTCACGTTCCGGCAGTAATGAAGGGAGGCAATACGGTTGGATACCCTACTATCTCTCCAGAAGCTGCATATTTGTATTCGGAGCCCCTGTCCATATATGGGAATATATGGAATACAAAGTAAACATATATTCTAATTTCCGGTCCAAGGGTAAACCTGGTGACACAGATAATTTGGCTAGACTACTGCAGCGGCAGGCCAACTCCTCTGGTGGGAATCGAACCCACAACACCCACGCTGATAGGCAAGCATGCTACCAACACGCCTACCTGGGTGCTTTATATATGCGAATTATATTCCATTTTGAACCCAAGTGTGAGGGGAGTAAATATTTACAAGATCACATGGGGTGAAGTATTTCACCGCACCGCTTCAAATGGCCTAAACACTTGAATGCTAGGAATTGGAATATATGGATGTCCCCTCTAGGGAGTATCATCCTTTTTATCATCCAAATATGTAATATTTCATGAGTGCAGGGAATGTATCCACCCCAATGTACACTGCGATTGACAAGTGCCTGGGAAGTCTTTAACTAAATTCACAATAAACTATTACACATGAATTGCTGTTTTGAGTCTATGGCATACCAGTAAGTACATTTTTGTAAATATATACAACATATGTCTATAATTTGACCTTGAGTGAGAAAGACATTTTCCTAATTAAATTATATTTCATTTGTTTTTGTGTTATGTTTTACTTTTAATGTCTTGTCTACCCCCCCTCCTGGGGTGCTGTGGGCCGTATCTGTATACATTCAGTCATAATACAATGGCTTGACTGGCGCAGACAATGGGTTATAATTGTTTTTGTTGTATAAAATCACGCCTAATGCCTTCTAAACGACTGTTAAATGTCTGCAACTTGTTACTTTCATAAGACTGAAAACGAAATTATTTTTACAATTCAAAGGATTGCTTGACGCTGTTGTTGTCGTAGTCGGCTCTTTGTTTTTTTTTTTTCATTTCTTTTGTTTTGTGTTTTTATTTATGTTTTTCTTAAGAACGAAGACAAAAAAAATATGCTCTTGTTGGTTTTATTTTTGCCTTTTCCCCGGTTTTTCCTTGGCGTTGTTTGCCTTTGTCTTTCGCAGACGCCTTCTTAAGACGACAAAACAATTGAAGAGACCATTTGTTTGTTCCGTTTGTATGTGGGGGCGTTTATTTTTTTGTTTGTTTGTTTTGTTTTAGTTGTGAGTAGGATATTACAATTAAAAAGGCTTGTTTTTGTTTTTTTTTTGGAAAGCATTTCGCAGCTTTGCCGGTCTGTAGCATATATCTTGAGGTCATTTGGACATATTACATTCGGTAAAACAATGAAATATTGTGACCTCATTCTTAAAGATGTCATAACGTAGAGGAGCATAATTGAAAATCCCACCAGACAATGATTAGAGTGTCGGCTAGCAATTTGTGGAAAGTCCCATTCGTTTAAACATATGGCAAACAAATGAGCAAAGTGTATGGTCTGGCTAGGCCGGCCGTACAAATGTCATTCCCATTAAATGTATTACAAAAAAAAAAAATTAAAATAAAAGCTGGAATTTTCGATAAGAAGAAGTTGTCAACAATAATAAACTAAAACATTTGATTTAATTGTTTGTCAAACTAGAATTTGAATAAAAACTGTACGCGAGTTGGAAGCGTGCTTGCCTATCAGCGTGGGGGTTCGATACCCACCATCGATTCGCCGCAATAGTCTAGGCAAATGGTCTGGTTTACCCTAAAACCCAAAATTAGAAAATAAATTTACTTTTTATTGTAATTAAATAAAAACCAGTGAAAAAGTTGCAGTCGGGTAAACCGACTTATATATACCCTCACCCTCAGTAAAAAAATATAAGTCTCATATACCATAATAACAACCTCAAAATACCGAATGTTATAGAAAAAAAAATATTGTATTACACGTTTCTACAAAACGGGCGGAATATAAAGCAGAGTTTTTTCTCGAAAATTGTATGTTGTTAGAGCTTTACTAAATATAGAATTTCGGAAAGATTCGGTACCAGAAGGGGAGTTGCCAGACTTCCAAGTTTTGTCCGAAACTTTGTCCAGTTATACCTTTACTAAATACAGAATTTGGGCAAGATCGCGTTGGTCATATTGGTGTTATTACACGATTTCTAAGGTAGGCGGGATGGTACATTTGTATGGGAGGTACCAGAAGCGGAGTTGCCAGACTTCCAAGTTTTTGTCCAAAACTTTGTCTAGCTATAGATTTACTAAATACAGAATTTGGGCAAGATCGCGTTGGGCATATTGGTATTATTACACGATTTCTAAGGAAGGCGGGATTGTACATTTGTATGGGAGGTACCAGAAGGGGAGTTGCCAGACTTCCAAGTTTTTGTCCGAAACTTTGTCCAGTTATACCTTTACTAAATACGGAATTTGGCCAAGATCGAACTTGAGCGTGTTGATATTATTACAGGATTTATAAAGTGGGCGAAATAGCAGATTTGTATGGGAGGTACCCGAAGGGGTGTGGCCATATAGCCCATATGCAATCCCATAAGCAGTTTTCGGAAAATATTAAGCCATGCCCAATTTCAGAGTGATTGCTTAACTCTTTCGAAAGTTATCGTGCGTACCAGCAGGACAGACGGACAGACGGACAGACGGACATGGCTCAAACGATTCAGAAAGTCATAAATCGAATTTGGTTCAAAGACACCTGGTGTCTAATGTGAATATTTCTAGGTGTTACACTTTTGGGTCGTATCAAATGATATATACCCTCCTACCCGTAGGGTGAGGGTATAATTAAAAAAAAGTAAAATAATTAATGTAATCCACTTGTTTTAAACGTGTCTCAATGAAATTTAAAGAACCATTTGTCCACTAACCGGAAGAGTCTAAGGTTTTCACTTAATCCGACTCGGACGATCGAATTGTATTGACCATAGCTGTTAAATTTAGATTATTAAATTACTTTTAAAAAATAATTCTATTGAGTATATAATCCTCTATTTAATAATTTGTGATAAATAATCGATTACAATTACAAATAATCTAAAAGTAATTAGGATTACTTCAAATTACTATAGAATAATCAAAAAGAATCACTGCACACGCGATTTGAACGAATCGTGCATTATCACACGTTACGAGACATGATCGTTAGTAATTGTTCGCTCTTGTCATGGGGGCTCGAATAAAGATAAAACAGGGTTCTCCAACGAGAGGTGTTATTTTGAATCACCCGGTATTTCGGTAGCTGTCACTTTAGAAGCTTTTATTCTTTGACATTTGACAATTACTAAAAATCGAACAATGAACGCTTCGACAACACATTGAAATTTTTAAAATTCACTACAAAAACGGTGAAAATCTTGCAGTCACAGTCCGCAAAACTAGAAAGTTTCCGGCCCGTGTTATCTCTCGAAGACGTGATAACAATGGGCCACCGAGATCTTGTGGTTTATCACAACGACTTCTTCTTTTGGGGCCACATGAAAGATAAAGTCTACTTAACAGTCCAGCGTCGATTCAAGACCTCAAAGATAGAATTCGTGAGGATATCGAGGACATAGGGTAGACACTGCGATTTGGTTATGGAAAATTTCATGAAAAGGATATGGTCCTGTAAGCGTAGTCGACGTCCATTTGGCTGATGTTATTTTTCAATATTAACGGCATACCTTCCTCTGGATTATGAAATAATCAACCGATCACTAATCTCAAAAAATTAAATTTTTCTTTGAATACCAAAAGAACACCTCTTTTTGGAGAACCCTGTAAAATCAATGAATTCCTCAAGCAATTTTTTTCAACTGCATATACAAGAAATCAAGAAGAATGCTACCAAATAAGAGCGACAAACTAAAGTCTTATGCAATTTAGATCGGTAAAGGCGAGTACTGGTTATGTTTGATGTGGACAAAAATTTGCATCACCATATTTCTTAATGACATCACAAAAGTATGAATGCAATAGTCTTCAAAACAATCAGAAAGAATCAAAAGTAATCTCTGAAAGTAGTCCTGATATTTTCTGATTACTTTTGATTATTTATGTAATCAGATGTACTCCAGATGATTTTTTGATTATTTGTAATTGTAATCAATTATAAGTCTTGAGAAACTGAATATAATCTAAAAATAAGTAATTTAATTAGTAATTATTTTCAATGGTATGTTCAAAAAATATCGCGAATTTTGTACTTTATTACTGTGTTGTTTTTGGCCAAATAGTCGCGCACAAGCAACTTGCCCTGTTCCAAGAACTCATAATGCACCACGCCCCTGCAATCAAAGACAACTGTGAGCAAAACCTTTAGGTTGGACCGAACTTGGTGCGCTTTTGTTGGGCTTGGTTGAGGCGGCAGCTTCCATAGAGCTTTAGTGTCCACGTCGTAACCATAAACCCATGATTCGTCACCAGTTATGTCCCTCTGGAGCAAATTTGGATCGTCACGTACCGAGTTCAACATCACCTGAGCAATTTTGACGCGATGTTGTTTTTGGTTTAAATTGAGCAATTTTGGCACGAATTTAGCGGTGACCCGACTCATGCCCAAATCATTGGTTAAAATCGAATGGCACGAGCCAATCGATATATGTTTAGATCCTCAGCAACTTCTCTAATGGTAATTCGTCGATTGACCAATATTATTTTATTCACCTCATTCAAAATGGCCGACTTTGTCAGCACAAGCACAGGGGGACATGAGTACCAACATAATGCTACAAAAATATCAAAAATCAAATACACGTAGCCGGCGGAAATTAAAAATTCGCTATATTTTTTGAACATACCTCGTATTACGATTAGTAATCCATACATAACAGCCATGGTATTGACAGAGTTATATTGGAATATGAAGGTCTTCTTTTTTCATTCCTTTTTTTTTTGGTAAAATTAATTGATAAGTAAATTAATTTTCATTTTAAAAATAAAAATTGTATATTGATTTTTTTTGTAATGTTACAAACGTGTTTGTAATTCCCCACTTACCCTGGTAGGGAGTTCTGTGTGTTAATATAATTTTTGGATCTTTGAAACATTTGTAAAATTTAAAATTTAAATTTCTTGGGTTACGAGTGTTGGTGTTTAGGCGAAAGGGACCTTCATTGGCATATGAAAACTGTACACTTTGCAGTATTTTGCCATTTATATCCATATTTATTATAATTTCCTCCCCAAATCTCATTTCACCCACATAGTTGGTTGTACATGGTACGGCCTCTGTAACAATAATAATTGCTTATTTTCTTTTTGTTAATGAAATACGCACACATACGCACACTGGCGCAAGTACGTATACGTACATTTTTATTAATAATGAACTGTGTGACTGACATGTTCGTGTCTGGTTCTGACACTAAATGGACTTTAATGGCATATCATAAACATCAGTTTTGGGTTTATTTTTTACAAATGATTATTGTTCTGTCTTTTTTTTCTCGTTTGTAAGAATTAACAAATGAGTGATAAAACACATGTGTCAAGTGGAAATATATATTATAAGTATACATATGTATGTGTATACTAGGGTGTCGATACTTTTTTTTGAATGTGTATGTATTTTTACAATACACATTGTTTACTGCCGAAAAAGTAGTACTACTCCGCCAACAGTCAGTTCGTACGCCTGTCCGTTTTCTAATATTTTTAATTTCTGTTTTTATGTTTATTTAAAAATTTGTAAAAATAGCAGAACAAAAAAAAAAATACAAAAACAGCAACTTAAATTACATATTAAAAAATGTTTAAGCGCCCCGGTAGGCGAGTTGGTAGCGTGCTTACCTATCAGCGTGGGGGTTGTGGGTTCGATTCCCACCAGAGGCTTTGGTCTGTCGCTGCAAAAATCAAGCCAAATGGTCTTTGTCACCCGGTTTACCCTTGGACCCAAAATTATAATATAAATTTACTTTGTATTGTAATTAATAAATAAATAAATAAAACATGTTTAGGGGTACGAACTGATTGTGGGCGGAGTACAAGAAATTGACACATTAAACATCACATGTATGATAACACTGTGTGACAGAAAAAACTATTTGAGAAGTCATATTATCATTCTTTTAGGTTTTGCAGAATTGAACAAGAATATGTTTGTGAATATCCTAAAAATCTTAAAAAAAAAGTTACACAATTTTACTGTTTAAACGTTTTTAAATGCGAATTCGTCCAAATAGGGGACACCCTAATGTGCATACATACTTACATGTACATATATTTATGCTTTTACATATATGTCTTTATATGTATATTACAATAATTATCCCGAGGCGGCAAGTGTACTTTTTGGACAATTTATATTGCATGTGTTTGACGGAGTGGATATGGCCAATGGCAAGGTCTTCCAGATGGCATATCCACTTTGTATGTATCGAGTTGGTGTACTTAATTATATATTACGCATTTAATAAATTTTAAACGTAACGATTTAAAAATTAATTTTTAAAGTAGAGGACAGTTTATTCCCACTTTAATGATGTCCCCCTTGTTTACATTCGCCATTATCCCCAAATGTTGCATTTTCTTATGAGTATATGCGAGTGGAGCACGTCCTGGTTTCATCTTTAGGTCCTCTGAACTCGAATGCCTTTTAAGTTCTGTTGCAGTGTTGCTGTCATTAACGCGGGGGGGTTTCGGTCGACACAGAAACCAAATGTTTTTCTTCATTTTTTTTTTGTGGCACTCTTCTCTTTGTCTGGCCCTCGGTGTTTGTTTTCACCCCCATTGTTATGAGTGGGATTTTGCGGTTGTATGTCTCCTTTTTAATAGTCGCATTTATTATCTGTTTCCTACTTTCACATTTGAAAATAAACAACAACCGCTTTAAAAAGAAAAGGTTTCTTCCAGAAGAAAAGAAGTGCAGATTATGTTTTTTTTACGCTTTCCTTAAGATAACTTCCGTTTCGGTTTGCCATCATCGTCGTCATGTTTGCTTTTCGAGTATTGTTGTGTTTCTTTTCTGACTTTTGCCACAAAAATAACACTACAAAAGGGAAAATATAATACGTTTCCTTCCTCGAGGTGGCCGAATACAGTATTTTCAAACAAACTACTCTCATCGTTGCCCCACAACTCCCGGCACAGAATAGGTTCATTGAGACACACCGACTTATATGTACCATCACCCCTAGAAGGCTCATTTCCAAAGGCTGTTCGCGGCGAATCTACAGATATGGGCACACATTTTTTTCTCTCAAATTGTCGACGGATTTATTAGTAAAAGGATGCGTCCATGAGATGAAATTAATTGTAGTCACTATTCCAAAATTGTGTATTATTTATGACTAGTAAGTTGTAATTCGCCTATGGCGCCCGTTAATTTGCTTGAAAAAGTATTTGTTACTTAATTTTAAAAATTTTGTAAAAAATATTTTGAGAAAACTATTTTGTAAAAAAAAATTTCGGAAAAAAATAAAATTGGAAAAAAAAAAATTTGTGGAAAAAAAATTTTTGCTGAAAAAAAAATTTTGTGGAAAAAAAAAATTTTGGTAAAAAAAAATTTGGGGAAAACACAATTTCTGTACAAAAAAAAAATATTTTTTTTTATTATTATTATTTATAGAATTATTATAGAATGCCTATTTAAATTCCTACGTACTGCGTGACAGAGTCAGTGAATCAGTGTCGAGGGTAAATATATTATTTATATAAGATATAAGATTTGGCGCAAATGTTGTAGTCAGAAGGACGGGACAATATCATGTAGCCAATGACTTTTTATCTGGAGAATTATAGCATCCTGAAAAGAAATGTAATGTTGTCATAAATGCAAATACCGGCTTCATTTTTATACCTCTAAACCACGGTATGCCACTGCTAAGCAAACGTCGCACTGTGGTCAATATTTTGAGATAGCGGCCAAAACTCCTTTTGGTTTTTGTTCTCCGATTTTAAAGTTATTAGACTCATATGAAAGTAGACAGTAGTAAACCTCGGGAGCCAAAAAATTAGAACTCTATTTTAACTATTTCACTGAGAACAGGGTGGTCCAAAATGGGCTTTTTTCAGAATTTAGTAATTATGATATTTTTAGATAATTTTTAAAGTTGAAATGATCATAACTTTTTTGTTTTTCAAGATTTTTGGACGAGGTCTAAAAAAAAAGGTCTAATTTATCGGAAATTTCCTACTTCATAGAGCACAACTCCTGTGAGTCAAGCTGAGTCAAAACACAAATTTACTGCACTTTTTGAGCTACAGCAATTTTTCTGACCCAAGTTAAGATATTCGGTACAAATGCACGTCATATTTTTTGAGAAGTTATTTGTATGTGAAAGTGGCTATTATGCATAAAAAATAATTCTGTTGAAATTAGCAGAATTTGGCCCATATCAATCAACCTCATTAGAGTTAGATGAAGAAGCTAAACAACTACTGCAAAATGAAAATCAAAGCTATTTGGAAGAAATTTTTACTAATATTGTTTAATTAACACTAGTTTAAAGATTATAATTTGTTTCTAATTTTAGTATAAATTTTTATTAATACATTTAAATAAATTATATGTGCACTTTAAATCAATAGTAAAAGTTTACTTAAAATTTTATCGATGTTGTGTTCTGTATATAATATATCCAAATGGTATTGATATTGTTGGGAATTTCAGTGTTATTTTTCAGTTTAATCCTCACAAGAATTAGCTTTCTTCCACAAAAACCAACCTTTGGCCCCTGTGAATATTGAGACTAAATAAATGTCAGGGGCCAAATGTTGGCATTTTCTGACCAAAATTAAGTTTAGGAATAATAAATAAGTATTGGTTGTAAAATACGATTGAAGAAAATAAGAAATTATAAAAAATATACCTATGTCAAAATATTCAACTTTTACATGGAAACTCAACAAAAAATTAAAATGAATTTTTAACTCCACATTACTTACGTTCCTATCAGTCGATTTTTACGTTTGAACACGCAAATTGAAGCTTAAAGTCCCTCCTATTGAACAAAATAAATTGCGTAAAAAAATACCAATCCGGCCAAAAGTTATACAGTTTTGACCACTATCTCGCGAAATTGACCACTGTTCGGCGCCGCTATGAAACAGCCCATGTTGAATTCCGCCAGTGCCAGTTCGGAGCGTGTAACTTTCGCAAGAGGTCCACGTGACAAGGTGTCTGTGCCTAACACCTTTGCTGTTCTACGGGTCCGAGTCCCCGATTGCGAGTCTACTCTGGGCCGAAGTTGTCCCCGAGCACCTGCTCGCCAAGTTCCGGGGCATCTTGACTACCCGTGGCGACAGACTTTAGTCTCCGGTCACTCCTCATACCCAAAGACTACTTCCAATTTAAGTTCTATAAACCGCCGTACTTGTCAACCCGAATTTAGGCATCGTGTCAAACCAAATTCACATTTAACAAGGATAATAAGAAAATGTTTCCTTTTTCATGCTACGTCTGCAAACCATCTTAATGTACGTACAGCTCAGTTTGTTTTGGGATTTGCATCCATATGGCAGGAGTGCGAACGGTCCTGTACCATTTCTCTTCAGTTACATATTTTGCTGGCAAAACTGGCGTTAAATTGTTTGTCTTTCCTTCTGGTGTTGTTTTTTTTTTTGCGAAATTCAAATTTTCTCACGTTTTCTTTCCTGTTGTTTTGATTGTAACTAAAATCTACAACGACAGTCGGCCGCATAGATTTCATGTTTATGTTGAGATTTTTTTTCACGATGTTGTTTGTTTCAGCTATGTAATGTTATACTTATGAATAAAAAATATTATATTTTCATTTAAGGTTGGTTCTTTTTGAAATCAAACTTGTTTTTCTTTTCTGCGACTACATGCTGGTACATTCGGCGTGACTTTCCCCTTTTTTGTTGTGTAGTGCGCTGTGGGTAGTCAGTACGGGGTTAGGTTAAAATGAAATGAAAGTATCTTTTTGTTGAAAATAATCAGCAGAAATGGGTGTATTTGGATCAAGTGTGAGAACAAATATTTAATCCTTTTAAATTAATGTGTATTGAAGTTAATGCTCAATGTCATGCTCCGATAATACTTGAATAGCCTATTTGGTATGGTTTATGTTCTAGCCATGGAAGACAAAATATATACAGACATACTTGACAAACATTTTATTGGAATTCATTTAAATTTGCAAATAATAGATTTTGTTCTTAAAATCCACAAAATAGGCCTTTGTTGCAGTGACAACCTCATCAGTCGATCCAAACATATTAACTCCGAGTTGTTTCATCCGGTTTTGAAATAGGAAAATTTTTAGCTCATTTGTGGTAAATCGAGTTTTGCCAAACCTGAGTGCGTTTTCATTATCATGGTGAACGAAAAAGATTGATCAATGGTAAATTCGGTTGTTTTTGCTTTACATATAAGTCGCCAGTACCTTTGTTGTCTGACTGTCGCGAGGACCATCATTATCTTTACGACTCAACTAGGGCTCCTTTGCTGCATGTTCATCTGGTAGAGTCCAATGTTTTTACTGTTCCGTGAAGTCTGGTGTATTGAGAGGGAACAGACGAAGGTATGCCGACCACGCTTACAGGACCATATCATATTCATGAAATTTTCCATAACCAAATCGCAAAGTGGCTGCCCTATGTCCTCGATAGCCTCACGAATTCTATCTTTGAGGTCTTGAATCGACGCTGGGCTATTGTCGTACATCTTATCTTTCACATGGCCCCAAAGGAAGAAGTCGCATGGTGTTAAACCACAAGATCTCGGTGGCCCATTGTGATCATCTCTTCGAGAAACTTTTCCCGTAAAAGAGCAATGGTTTCATTGCTTGCGTGGCACGTAGCGCCGTCTTGTTGAAAGTAAACGTTGTCCAGTTTATTATCATCCAACTCCGACCATAAAAAATCATGAATCATTTCTCGATAGCGCAATTCATTCACCATAACTGTTGTCCAACCTCATTTTCGAAAAAGTAAGGTCCCATGACTCTGTCGGACCATAAATCACCCCAAACAGTCACACGTTGAGGATGGAGAGGCTTCTTGACGATAACTCTTGAGTTTTCCATGCCCCAGATGGAATTCCGAATCATTTTCATGTATTTCAAGGACCCAATCAGCAAAGACACGACATTGTTGATGTCTCAACTGGCAGGAAACACACGTGCAGGAAGAGTTTTCCATATACGAGAAGTTTAGGTGATGTCCTGGATGAGAGTCCCTGGCTGAAAGACTTAACATGAGAGCACAGACGACAGATATCTGACGAACATATGCCTTTAAAATATCTATAGACAGCATGCCCGGCGATGCTGAAGCTAGATAATAGTGTTGGATATCCGACTATCCCCTATGCACCACTCTCCTCTGCACATGGTCCAGAAGCTGCAACAATTACTCTGGAGCCCCTGTCAAATATATGGGAGTTATATTTCATTTTTGGCCGGATGTATGTAGTTAAATATTTACGAGATCAAATGGCCCGAAGTAGTTCTTTCACCGATTGAAAAAGCCTAAAAACTACAATGCTTCTTTTGACACTTCGAAAATATGGCTAGCCCAACCGGTATCTGCATACCAACAATATCAACAGCGCCAATGCCCAAATTCGATTAAATCATGCAGTACTATCAGTGAGACAGTGAATGAGTCAACTATAGACCAAATATTAACATTCCGTCAAATCCTAGAAAATACCCTTAATAAGCAAAGGATATGCTATCCTTTTGTCGTTTATAAAGCCGTATACGTATGTTAAATGACTTTCATTGACACAAGAGCGTCAGTTAAATTTGGAAGCGACCTCTCCGAACCAATAACGAGTTCGAAAGCTATCCGATAGAATGACAGCCTATCGTACAACTTCATCAATGTACTGAAGGAGAAAAATATAGGAAAAGGTGACGTTAATAACACAGCGGATGACATTGCCAGAGCGATATGTAACTCGTGGCTTCTCCAGAATCGAGAAGATATAGGCGACGATGGATCTTATTGTGAGCGAGGACAAGACCAAACGTATGCTTATAACTGTGAGGCAAACGTTGTGGCGACAGAAGGCTGGCAGTTGCAGAGTCCAGTTAAGCATATCAATATATGTACAACGATTGCTCAGGCTGGGCCATGTCGTTTGAATGAATTCAAATCCTATAGACAACAACTACCACGAAGGGCCGATACTCCGGTGGATTCTATGGAAATCCTAGATATTGCGAACAGGTGAGCTGCTTCGAAATCATTTATTATCCATATAAATAAAGGAAACAAACTAAATTGAAATTCAAATATACTAAATTGAAATATTTAATTCACCTGCACTGAAATACAAACTTTTCAAGTAAAATCTGTGAAATAAATTGTAAAAAAACATGACCGGAAATAAAACGAAAAGGCGTAATGTTTGGTGACTATTCTGGCAATTGTATGAGAAAAAAAAATTCGTAATAGGAAATAAATATAGATAAATATTTATTTCCTATTACGAATTTTTTTTCTCATACTGATACTGGAATATAAGAATAAAATCTATTTAAAATACGTAAATTAGCTTTGGATTTTTTTTTTCTAATAATGAAATACACTCTCATATAAATAAATTGAAATCCGCAACCTGCTGACTTTCATCATACAGCATACAATTTAGATATCGCCTGGCTTACCATACACCTGTCATCCGATGACATCTGCCGCCAATGTGTTGGCTCTGTACGTACTTCAATATAACGAACATGAAAAAAAACCCGGTCCTCAGTTGGCCCCACTTCAATATTATTCTTCGTATCATATCTTGACAAATAATGTGTTTTTTTTTTCTCTTCAGCATTTCCGTTTTGTTACTCCGGCGAATCTGTGTATGGTGTTTACATTTTCCTTACAGTGATTTATTAATGCGTAAATATTTAAATGCTGTTTCATACTCCACTAATCGTGTTATTTGTTACGTGGCGGTTGGATGTAAAACAAACACCGTCACAAAGGACTTTTAGAAGAAAAGTTCACGTTTTTGCTCATTCCTCATGGTTCCTAAGAAAGGAAACGTTTTTTTTTCTTACCTCAATGCCCTCCCCCTTTTGAAAATGTATTTATTTTAACCTTTTTTTTTGAAGAGGATTTTCTGTGTGTGTGAGTTTCTCCCAGAAAAGTTTAGTGGAAAGAATACCCGGCGGGCCACCTGTAGATTTTTGTATTTCATTTTTGTTTTGAGTGAAAGATTTATTTATTTATTTCTTACCCTGATGTGTACATAAAACCGTGTGTATGAGGGTAATATATCGTACAGGCTGGCTGAAAACTAGGTAGACCTTTTTTTTAATGTTTATGAATCTTCTGGTAGCTCCGTAAAGCTAAACAGCAAACTGACTTATGTAATATTTATAATTAAATTGTGAGATGCTGCGATATTCCAGATTATTGACTGATTCAGGATATTAAAACAGTTGTCGAATAAATAAATGTAAATGGTTCATTTGAGCACATTGAAGGCCAACAGGAACAGGCGACGGAAAACCGGAAAAAGAAGAAACACTTATTAGTTAATGTTTATGAATAAACACTTGAGTGCTTCATTCGACACTTCGAATATATGTATGGTTAGCCCTGCAAACATCAACCTGTATCTTCATGCTCAGAAGATCAAAAGTACCTGATTCGATATCTACGGCACGATCTGAATCCGGTGAATGTTTGTGTGACAACAAACAACACTGGTTCTTGCGTGCATTCAAATCTACTGTGTTCATTTGACCCCACTCACAAATTGTCGTCAAATCGCGGTTAAGTGGAGGACATGATCTAGGATCAAATGAGTATGAATGACTGAATTGCTGTCATCAGCAAAAGAGTAGTTTGGGTTCACAGTGTGACCCAAGAGGTCGTCAATGAAAATTTAGAAATAGAGAAGGAGGGAGAACAGACGCCTCCCGTCAAGATCCTTGTCCTGATATGATAATCTCTCAGCTTTGGGGAATTCTTCATATTTTTCTGGGGTAATTTTACAAATAATTATACGTGTTGTCCACAAAAAGATACAATTTCTACGTATTCAACTTGCATAGTGACTTTAGCGGCACCCTGTTCATAACGTCGACTAGATGGACAATTGTCTTATGTGACACTTTTTTCAAATTGGAGTGAAGTACATTTTTGTAGCCATAAGACAAAATATTCTTTAATGTATCTAACACGGTTAGACAGAGAATCAGTATGTCATTGCTGTCGTATCTGACAAAATGTTTAGAAATAATGAAAAAAACTGTCGTAACTGACATATCCTTCGAGTAATGTCAGACGGATGACGTGTATATAAAGACTGATGGGCTTTGCATAATATTCAAAGGAGTTGTAAAAGAGGAAACAGAAAAGGCGCGTCAAAATCAAAGTCACTGGATATAAAAAGCAATTTATAACAAAAATTTTCAAAATTCTTCACAAGTGGTATTTAATAGTAATAAACCTGAAAATGGTGATACAAGGGAAAATAATTTTGTATTTGATATTATACGGTACCACCCGTATCTATAATTTCCCATTTATCTTTTCTTAAATAACCAGATTGTTGTTCTATAAATTAATTATTTATACTCGTGAACAAATTTGCCCAGCAACTGTCGTATCTGTTTTAGAATCCAAAAAATATTCATAAATAAATAAAATAAATTTTTATTTATTTATTTATTATTAATTACAATACAAAGTAAATTTATATTCTAATTTTGGGTCCAAGGGTAAACCGGGTGACAAAGACCATATGTTTAGATTTTTGCAGCGACAGACCAAAGCCTCTGGTGGGAATCGAACCCACAACCCCCACGCTGATAGGCAAGCACGCTACCAACTCGCCTACCGGGGCGCCTAAATAAAATAAATAAATAAAATAAATAAAAACCAGTCAAAAAGTTGCTGTCGGGTAAACCGACTTATGTATACCCACACCCTCAGTAGAAACATACAAGTCTCATATTCCAAACAGTCGGAAAGTCAAAAGTGACCGTGGCTACCATCATTTGATGAAACATCTGATGAAAAGTCACAATAGCAACCTAAAATACCGAATGCTCCTACCCGTAGGGTGAGGTTATAATAACATATAGAACCATTAAATATTTTGTTGAGCACATAAATAGTGCTTGTCTGTCAAATTTCCCAAATGTCAGTTACAACAGTTGTCCATGTAAGCGACGAAACCCGTATGTATATAGGCGTTCGGCGTGAGTGCTTGTAAATTTAAAATAAAGTTAGAAATTTCTTGTGCTGTAAACAATCCAGCTTGAAGTTGTATATGACATATTAGTAGATCTTTATTTTCGGTCAACGTTTGGCCCCTTGCTTTATGGCAATACATACGTAATACTAAAAAGGTTGATGTGTAAACTAAGATAAGACCGGAAAGGTCATAAGTTATGAAAAATTAGAAAAATGTTATTTGTATGCCGAAAGATGAATCTGCCGAAAGATCTGTAAATAAAGATTACCATGCGGTTAGCAGATGTCAGATTTTTTTTTGCTGTTGCGTGAAATTACAATCTTGAAGATTTTGTTAATTTTAACCTGTTAAATATATATTTAGAATGGATACAAAAGAAAATTTGTTTTTTGTTATTTTCAAGAAATTAACATTGATCTATTATATGAACAATTGTTTCGTTTTTACTTAAAAACCGTTCCTAAGGTTATGTTCGAAGCATTATGCCGAAATGAAGAATTCGAAAAAAAAAGATGAAACATTCCCCAAAGAGTCCTGAAAACTCCTCCAAATTATTAATGAAAAATCCCCCTACTATTGCGGCGACGGTCATCCTAGCGCCAATATTTCGAGCTGACATGGTAACATGGTTTTAAGAAGAATAAATCCCATACCAAATAACTTCAAAACAAATAAGTCGCAAAGAAAATACTTTTTTTTTCAAACGAAGTCACATTTATTTCAAAATACAATAAGTTTGATTTAAGTAAATATGACCTAAATATCTTCTTACTCTCATCAGAGCCAAGCGCAATCACAAGTGAATTTTATGAAATTTCTCAAAAAATTATCCATCGCAGGGACTTGTCAGGAAGTATAACCGAATAGCCACTGCCCATGCAATTTACTTTCAAATGGTGGGACATTTTTTGCTATTCATAACCAAACGCAAAATGCCAAAAAAAAGAAATATTCCCAACAAAATCTCATACGAAATTGGACAATTTTTCATAATTTTTACGCAATATTTCAATTTTCGCCTTTGGAGCATTTTCCATAGAGCCCTCAAATTCGATTTCTATTAAACAATGAGACATTCCCGATTTTTTTAATTTTGGAGAATTTTTCCTTTTTTTGGGGTATATTTTCAATCAATCACGAATCACGTTTCGCGTGCTATTTTTGTAAAAATTAAAAATCGCCCCAAAATGTTACATTGACCTATAGCTGTTATGTAATGATTACCAATCGTAATAATCGGTTCGGATCCGGCTTTAAACAGTAGGTCCCGGTCAGTGAGTATACAAATTATATCGTACACAGCTCACTGATTCGAGAGAAGTTCCCCGTCTGTTTTTTCATGGAATGTTAAGGGAAATAAGTAAGTAAGTAATAATTACTAATTAAATTACATTTTTTGTAGAGGTGCAATAAAGATTAAATTGCGATTATATGCAGTTTTCACGACGTATACTTGATTACAATTTATAAAAGTAATAAGGATTACTTCCGATTACTATAAGTAATCCAAAAGAATCAAAAGTAATCAGAACATAATTCGACTACTTTCCGAGATAACTGTTGATTCTTTCTGATTATTCATAGTAATCGGAAGTAAACCTGATTTTGTCCACACCAAATTCAAACAGTATTTGATTTGAGTTATACAATTTTCTTTACCGGTATAAATTATAAAGGATTTTTGTTTGCCGTTTTTAATATTGCTAAGCTGTAACATTCTTCTTAATTTCTTGTATTTATATACAGTTAAAAAAAAATTCAAAAATGAAGAATCGCCCCAAATTCTGAGTGGCCACGATGCCATCTCGAATAAAGATAACACTCTGCGACAAATGGTAAGGGTCAGTGATCGGTTTGGAATGAAACCACCGGGGAAAGTTATATTGGTAAAAAAAAGTCATACGTGTTCCAGCGTTTCGCTGGGTCTCATCTAGGAATCGAGATATATCGATTTGAAGTTAGTAAGTATCGTATAGGGGAATTTGTCACGTTTTAGGCTCTTTTTTTTGACATAACTCGAGAACCACTCGTCCGATTTAGCTGTTTTGTTCATATCAAAATTCAATTGGATAATCTCATAATATGCAGTTGGTAAGTGAAATATTTTTTTAAAATGTACATATAATTAAATAATAGATAATAATGTATGAGTTAAGCCAATCAACACTGCCACGGCAAGAAATACGCATTGGTGAAATTGACAGAATTATAATTAAATCAGTTATTTCCACAATAATTGCAGGCAATATGGATAAAATGAAATGTCCATATTTCCGGGACTAATATTGTTATACCCTAACCCTATGGTAGGAGGGTATATATTGTTTGATACGACCCAAAAGTGTAACACATAGAAATATCCACATTAGACCCCAGGTGTCTTTGAACCAAATTCGATTCATTACTTTCTGAATTGTTTGAGAGATGTCCATCTGTCCTGCAGGAACGCTCGATAACTTTCTAAAGAGTTAAACAATCACTCTGAATTTTGCCATTGCTTAATATTTTCCCAAAACTGCTTATGGGATTGCATATGGGCTATATGGTCACACCTCTTCGGGTACCTCTCATACAAATCCGCTATTTCGTCCACTTTAGAAATGGTGTAATAATATCAATACGCCCAGTTCGATCTTCGTCAAATTTTACATTTAGTAAAGGTATAACTGGGTAAAGATTCAAACAAACACCTGGAAGTCTGGCAACTCCCCTTCTGGTACTGACATACAATTTTCGAGAAAGAACTCTACAATATTTTTCTATAACATGCGGTACTTTGAGGTTGCTATTATGGAATATGAGACTTGTGTGTTTTAACTGAGGGTGAGGGTATATATAAGCAACTTTTTCACTGGTTTAAATGTAAAATTATTATTCATACCTTTTATATATTTAGTTAAAAAAATGAATTTTTTCCAAATTACGAAAACCCGTTGTTGTTTTTTTTGGGGTATTTTTCAGAATATTTGGAAGATTTTGCATCGGGTAATTTTTCATAATTTTTTTGGGGGATTTTTAAGAATTTTTGGGGAAATTTTCATATTGGGAAGATTTTCTTTTTTTTTTGTGGTATTTATTATTTGGGGTACTTTTTATAGAGCCGAATTTGAGATCGACGAAAACGGTAAATATAATGAATGGGGAGAAGTTAAACCCTGGGGAGAACAATTGACGGTTACACAGTGTAACACGAAAAAATATCACCATATACGGACACCACTACGTGATAAATCACCAACAAAAAAGACCCGTGTAATTCGTAACAGCCTGATCTCGGACAATTTACAAGTACATTTACCAAATACTCGAATCAATGTGCTTATATTTCAAAAATCACTTGACGCATATTCTTAGGCCATGAATATAATTTGAAGTACATTTGATTATCTACATATGTGCAGAATTAGGGAAATATGTCTTGGAAAATAGTAACGGTATTACGGAATATAGGAACAACCTGGGCAGAATATCCATACTCAATTCAATTTGCCTTCGTCAAGGTGACTGCAAATAAAATTCCAATACGTTTTTAAATCATTCGAGCTATTTTGAAACCAGTGAGAAAGTTTATGGCGGGTAAACCGACATATATAAAGTCATCCTCAGTAAAAACATACAAGTCTCATATTCCAAAGTATCGGAAAGTCAAAAATGAGCGTGGCTACCACGATTGCATGTAATATCCGATGAAATAACAACTTCAAAATACCGAATTTACAGAAAAATATTATATTACATGTTCTACAAAAAGTTTTTTTTCTCGAAAACTGTATGTAGTTAAAGCTTCACTAAATACAGAATTTCGCAAGGTTGCGGAGAGCGTATTGACATTATTACACGATTTCTAAAGTGGGTGGAATGGTACATTTGTATGGGAAATACCAGAGGGTATAACAAATTACTTCAATTTAATTAACCACCTGTACGTATGAGTGATAGGCTTTCAAATTAATATTACTCATACTGTAGAAATCAAATGTGAATTGATACACTTTTAAGAATCATTCCTAGGAAGTTCATTTTTTTTCGTAAAGTTGTTTATTGAGATCTTAGGTACATTTTTGTAGTTGATTGTTTCCTAGAATTTTGAACGGTTTGCTACCTATGGTCCTCAACAAAGTCGAATTTTTATAATAATAAATAATAAATAAAGTTTTTTGCGATTTTCACTTTACGTATTCACACTCTCTCAACTTCGTCCTAGAGAGTGAAAAAAAAAAAATAGTTTTCTAACATTGGACGTAATATGTATCTCAACATTTTTCACTAATTCTTTATTAGCCAAATACACTGCTTTATTAACACTAAAGTTATTGGGTAGTGCCAGTGCAGTATTTAGCTCTAGGTCTTTGGGGCAGATCCCGAAGCCTACTTGATTATTTAATTTAGAGCCGTCAGTATTGAAGTCGTCATTCAGTCTTGTACCAGGAGTTCTGTATTCGTCTTTTCGAACACTGGTTCAGCTAGAATGTAGTCAAGACAGTGGTTCGTCTCTGTTAATCTTTTGCCGCAGTTTTAAATGGTTCTAGTGTAATCTGTGAATTTCTTAATTGTTCCGTTTTATTAAAATAAAACTATAAACTTTCCACTCTTCATATTTTAATTTGCTCCCGTTTGCAGTCATTTCATTATTTCCTTTTCTTTTGAAAAAGCCTTGAATGGTGGCTGTTCATAAAACCATTAACACCCACGGCTAGCGGAGCTGTTACACGGAGTACGTACTCTTGAGATGGCGTGGAATAATAGCTTTGAATTTGTGTTGGAACAAGTTTTTCTGGTGTAAAAATATAAATTTCCTTTTATGCTCTTTTGTACTGTTTTTAATAAAAAAAAAGACGCATCGTTGTTGGTGTTTTCTTTCTTTTTGGTTGTCAGAGGGTGAGTGTCCGTGTTTGTATCTGTGGTGCTTGTACTTTTCACACCCCATACCCCTGGTCGACTTTTCGTCCTGCGACGAGATGCTTACTCACACATTACACACACTCACCCACAACACACACACACACACTTAACAACGTAACTAATCCATTTAAACTGAGGATTTTTTTTTTTTTTGGTTTGGTTGAAGTGCTTGGTGGGCGAGTGGTTACGATAGGGTGTGGGTATGAGTTTATCTGATGGTATTGTGATGAAACCAAAAATAAATAACAGTGTAAATGAATGTGTGTATTTGTGTATGGATGTGTGTAACGACAAACCACATCATATAGAAAAAAATACAATTTACACAAATTCTGCGTCCCATACCCATACATGCACACATACACAAACATTTCTTTCGTAGAATTATTCCGACACTCTCACAAAACAATACTTTATTATACAGTTGTGGGCCTTTAGATAGAAAACAATGGAGACACAATTTTTTTACTCCTTAACAAGACTTGGTCAGAAATTAAGTGAACCATTTGTCATCGCATGTCAAATTTTTTCTCGTGTTCCATGAAGGAACCTTTGTCACACTTGTATTCAATGGAGCTGCCGTTACGGTGAATGGCGAGCGCTATCGAGCCAAGCTGACTGAATTTTTGTTTCCAAAATTGTTTCAGCTAACATTAACGACATTTCGTTACAACAAGTTGGCGCAACTTGCCGTACAGCGCGCTCAACAATCGATTTACTTTATTTTCAGTAGCGGTCCCGTTCACTGGTACCCCCGTCCTTGCGATTTTACGCCTATGGATTACTTTTTTTGGTGCAATGTTAAATCATTGTTGTATGCCGACAAACCAGCAACTCTTGAAGCAATATTCAAGCCACCAGATTTATGGGAAAAATAAGTCAAAAATTTAACTGGTTGAATGGAACCTGTAACTCGAAAAAATACCAAGAAATCATCTGCCAGATTGTAACTAAACATAATTTTAAGTTCTCAAGCTTTTAAAAAACATCCATTACATGCCTTCTACCTTTAATTTCGGATCCCATTTTATCCGTAACGCTCCTATAGACCTGCGGCTGGACAAGGAGGCGAACTGATAGCTGATAGGAGATCGTAGAGACCTAGAATACATGAGCGATACATCCTGAACTCATGCAAATTTAACACAGAACAACAGCTATGTTAGGTTCGAGTAACAGTGTTTGTAAGCAGACCATTGTGATATCACAGAATCCAAACAAAAAACAGATCTCTATAATAATTTGTCAAAAGTTTCTGTAAAATGATACCATGAATCTCTTTCTAACGAAACATGTGGCTGATGTACAGGGTTCTCCAATAAGAGGTGTTATTTTGGTATTCAAAGAAAAATTTAATTTTTTGTAATAAATGATCGAATGTTTATTTCATAATAAAGAATGAAAAACAACATCAGCCAAATAGCCACCACGACCCAGCTTACAGGACCATATCCTTTTCATAAAATTTTCCTTAACCAAATCGCAAAGTGGCTGCCCTATGTCCACGAGGTCTTTGAGGTCTTCAATCGACGCTGGGCTGTAGGCGTATACCTTATCTTTCACTTGGCCCCAAAGGATGAAGTCGCAAAATCTCGGTGGCCATAACCACGTCGAAAATGTTTTATGGTCTTATCCATTTTTGAACCTCGGTTTACTGGTGTGATAGTCACTCACTACTTACCCCACCACGGTCGTCCACATTTTATCCACATACCGCTTATCAAACCCCTTGGAGTTTCCAATGAACTGGTTGACGCTGTCTAAGGTGAAATTTACCCAAATATTATTACCGGTAGATCAGTCACTTCACTTGGAATAAGACAAATCAACAACAAATGGCCTCTGATAGCCATAAACTATAAAGTCGGAGAAAGGTAATTTGCCCATATTTATAATTTAATTACCTCATTCCCCCCAAATATTGTTGTATTGTTTTGGGAGAAAAAAATATGTATTGTTTTCTTGAAAATATCCGATACGACAATATTTCGGCCATAGCACCGGCAAATGAACTCCGATTGGAATAAAATTTGGTACAAGGAGAAAATAAACGTGCTCGTATTTTCAGCTGCGTAAATTAATTTCAAAAGTTATTGAGAAAAAACAAATATTCGAATTTTGGACTAAATGTATGTACCACATATGAAAGTGTGCAATTTTGGGCGGGCAAATGTTACCCTCTACATCTGGGGACTCCTTACGTCTTTCCAAATTAGCATTGCAATTTTGGTTTCCAAATCGATATTCTTTAACATAGTTGTTACAATTAAACTGTTTTTGTTGCAAATAAAATGTTGGTGCTTTATAACAAAAAAATTTCAAAAATCAAATGTAATTTTTTTTTTCAAATTTCAAAATGTGAAAGTTTTTATATAAATAAAAAATATGTACCTAACAACAGAAAATACAATAAATTGTCTCCCATATAAAATTGAAATATACGAAAAGTAGTCAAATTTGGAAATATTTTTAAAATATATTCAATTGACCGATTCCTAATGTTAAAACCTTAAATAATCGCAAACTCCATGTCTACATTCTATGGAATTGGAATCTAGACCACTGTGCGCCTTTAACCAGCAAATTGGAGTTGCCGAGAAACCACACGAGATACTTGAAAAACCTTTGTAGAACTTTTGCAAGACAACAGAACGTACTTGGAATACGGCCAAAAGTTGCTCGAATAGTTGACACTGAACACGTGTTTTCCAAAGCACATTTTCATAAACCACGACTTCCATAAATCCATGTCGCACTAACCTTAACAACCGAGAAGTAATAGCCAACATTTAGTCACAATGTGCTACTCGAAACATATCGAACACTCCCAATGTTTGCGATCTCATTGAGCACACATGTAAATACTTATAACAAAAAGCATTCAAAAACCTATTAACTGTTGTCTTTGCTCTTCCTTTTGGTGATACACTTACCACAAGAAATAACAATAACAAAAAGATATGTATAAATACTATTACAAACACCCAAAGCTTAATGCTGTGCGTTCTGTTTTTTGTTTTCTGGCTTTCGTTTTTTAATATAAACTTGCGAAACGAATGTAGCGGAATGAAAAGAAATGAGGACAATAATATAAAAAGTCAAAAATATGCATGTGTAGTTGTGAGTCACAGCGTAAAGCAGTAGCAGTCACTGCCAAAAGGAAAATGAAAATGTGTACGATGAAAACAAAACAAACAACAAGGATGCGTAATCCCTTTTAAATCTTACGCAAGTTGCTGACTGAAAACAGATTGCAAGACTTAAGTGTACGATCCCAGTTGCTGTGACGTGACAGGACAATGGTGGCAGCAACAGCGACCGTAACAGCAGTTGTAGCAAACATTATGATTTTTCGCCAGTGGGTTGAAAATACTATTTACGAATCGCCCTCATAGTTTATTATTGTTGTCCATAATCCCATTTTTTTTTTGAAACCAGAGTTGCTTGTACTTGGTTGCATTTCGGGATTACAGTTCCATTTCGGTTGGAAGTACAGTGTACTCTCTCCTTGCGGACACCTCTCATAAACGGACACTTTTTCAGTACCAATCCGCTTCAGTCCTATTGTGTACTTCTCTCATAAGCGGACACCTCTCATAACTGGACAAAATTCAGTCCCTTAGGTATCCGCTTATGACAGAGTACGCTGTATCTTAATTTTCGTTAAATATTTTTCTCAGATTTTAAAGATTTGTTCCATCTCAGGTCATTATCTTTGGAAGTAGAACTATAAAATCAAAATGGATCATAACTTAAGAGTTATAAGTGTAAAAGATTTTAGACACCTACGCATCCCGGGAAGGGCCAAGATTATGCAACTTAATCAAAACATAAGGCCTTTCGAAAGATGTCATGCTTATCCTGTACGAAGATAACGTTAGTCTATGTTGAATATTGTCAATCTCCCCTCCATTCAGGGTTAACAACATATGAATATGTTGTAATATCCATTTCCAAAGAGTGACATAGTGCGTATACTTAACGCGTAACGTGTAGGAGTTATACCCTCGCAAGGTTAACCATATCGTGCGTATACTTAACGCGAAACGTGTATGAATAAGGCTTGTATCTGTACTGTTTTTCACAGTACTATACTGATTTCGACATCAAAAACTGCGTACTACTTTTTCCCTCAATATACTGTTTTTCGATACATAATAAAAATAGTTTTATTTACTTCAAAAATGAGAATTCGTGACAAAATTATGCAATGGAGAGAAGGCAATGTTTCGATTGTGGATCGGTGGGTGGACGTATTAATTCATCTCAATAAAGCCGACTGCGAATTCAAAGAGTTGGCCACGATCGTTGAATATATTTTAGGTTTGCCAGGAACTTCAGTATCAGTGGAAAGAATCTTCTCTGCAGTGAACAAAACTAGGACGTCAGACAAAACCCGATTAGATGTGCAAACATTGAAGGCGATTCTGACCGTCAAATGTAATTTGAATTAAAAATGCGTTGATTTCTACACATATCTCAAAACGAAGCCGGAATTGCGTCGTCAAATTGCTTCAAACGACAAATACTAAATAACCACAGGAGCTGATTCTGATGGTAATGATTCAGATGATGGAAATGATTATTAATATTTTTTTATATACTGAATTTACATTTTTTTTTTATTACAAAAAAATAATTAATTTAAACTGAGTTATGCTCGTTCAACAGAAAGATTTGTGTCGAAGGAACAGACAAAAGAACTTTACCATTTTTTTAAGTCATGATTGTGATGTTTTTCCCAAAACTCCAGCAAATTTTTCTCCGGCGAACCGAACTACATTTTTCTTAATTATTAGATGTTTAGATGTTGGTGCACCGTTCGGTTCAAAGAACAAGAAGTGCATCACTGTTTGTATATGAATTTCCAACTTATACGATATGACAGAATTGCCGATATTTTAACTTATATTTAAACGTTGTTAACACTGCCACGTAACAATTCTCTCTATGTACATTTTGTACGTATTTCGATTGGAAATGCAATGCACATCAATTGTAAGTTCAAATTAAATTATTAATGTTTCAGGGTGTAGAGTGATTCTCATTATCTTTTATGTGATCTTGTCTATATATTAAGTATTTATTGGCAATGTATTTATGTATATTGAAACAAAAAGATCATTTTATATTTATTAAAAAACTGTCGGAAAATTTTCAGTAAATAAACTAACTAAAATTTGAAATAAAATGTCACGAGTTCTTTACAGTTAGGCTTGCCAGCTATGCAAGTAAAATTATTGCCCACTCATCAAAAAGATCCTGAGTTAAACAAGAAATTCTGAACAAATTAAAAATTTAATTTATGTTGTAATATTGTATTTATTTTAATTTAAAAACAAACGAAAAACTACAAAAGAAAAACAGGCTTCAGAGTTCAGTCTTTTCGTTTACTTATTTCCCCTTAACATTCCATAAAGGAACAGACAGGGACTTTCTCTCGAAATAGTCAGCTGTGCGCGATTTAATTTGTATACTCACTGACCGAGAGGGATCTACCGTTAAAAGTCGGCTCCGAACGGCTAATGCTTTTCTAGAGAAGTTTTGCATGGCCTAGAGATTACTCTCTTACTTGTGAAGTCGCCCGCATTTACGAGGTGGAAATGGTCTTACCCGGTTTTGAACCTGGGTTTACTTATGTTATAGTCGCACACACCACCTACTTCGATAGTGAAAATAAAATTATCTTATTTTTTTGTATTATTTGTTTAAATTATTTTCTAGTTGAAATACACGTATTTCTTGAATAAAATGTTTCCTAAAAACTGGACAAAAACTGGAAAGGAAAAAAAAACAACGGGTAACCTTACTTACAGGAGTTTACACCAAGATTAATCGTATTTTATCAGGAGTCTGGGTGGTTACTCTGAGAATTTACCGAAGATTGACTTGACTGTGCGGCCCTTAGGGAAGTTCCTGCGGCCCTTTGGTGAGTGCGGCGTGACTCAGTGTGTTGTTGAACCGGAATGTGACCCATATACCATCATGTGACCATTATTAGATAGACCTCGACAAAAAGATGAAAAGTTATTACCCATAGATATCATGAATTGGTACCAGCGGGTTGGCCTGGATTTTAAAGTGCCCTACGTACAACTCCAGAGACTCTTTTGCTTGGAATCCACCGAGGGAATGTTGTCGCCCATTGCCGTAAATAGTAGTAAAATAATATTTTCGGTGTATTAGAAGCCCTGAAAATCATTTCTCGTTTATATATGTATTTAATCATTAAAGCTCTTTACTATTCTCAACTATTGTACTCTAAATCACTGTTGTCGTTTGTTCTCATATTGTCCAAATATGTATGACTTGTTTTGCATTCATGTTTATATGTGTGTGTATGTGGCAATATTTTTTTCTACACTCTTAGTCATACATCTATCATTTCAGCATTTCAGCTGAGCAAGTGAAATAGGCAACATCACAACGCCGTACATGATACAATCACATAGAAATAATATTAGTAACACCCAGTAGAGGCGATATCAGCATCATAGCGACCGATCGACTGGAAATGTTCACATTTCACAAATTTACCAAGTCAGTCTAGTCAAATGTTTGATTAACATTCATATTGAAGCTTCTGTTAGCCGATTAGAACTACCAAAAATATCCGTAGTAGATTTTAATTATTTATATAAAGACTCCATTTATATAAAGACTTTTTATGTTAAAAAAAATCATTTCAGTCGGCAATTTTATCCGAAAGAGAAATCATTCTATTATTTATGGAATACTAGCTTGGCGGTGACGAATCCTGGCAACGTGAATCATTAATGGAGTGTGCCAATTGACATCGCCGAGGGGGCTTATAACACGAGTACCGAAGGTGGTGCACAAAAAACCCGATTGTGGCGTGGGCTGTGTGGCACATGACGCGTCAAAGATCGTCGAACAAATGGTTTATACACCAAAAAAAAAACTTAGTACTAAATCTGATTCTATAACATACTCAAACCAAGTCCGGAAAATTTATTGAATTCCAATATATTTGAACGAGATGTTCGTATACTCGGAAATTTAGCATACTTGAGTTGTTGCTAAATTAAGTAAATTTTACTGGGTGCCGCATAAATATCAAATCTACTAAAACATTACCTGAATTCGGTAATATCCTTAACCGAATTTGTTTCAAGCGATGCTTGTACATCTGAAATGTTGAATGATTACTTTTTAGAATCGGTAGATACATTGAAGCAGAGAATTGTATAATTTCCAAATGACACTTGCAATGACTTAAGGACAATAAGGCCACATAGTAACTCTTTCAGCCTTAGTCACACTACACGCAATGAGGTAGAGAATATTATTGCAAGTCTTTTACCAGGGACAAGTGGCGGTCACGATAACATTTACCCTACGGTATTTCTTTATTGTGGAAGTTCTATTATGCCACCTCTGGCGCAAATTTTTAATAATATGGTAGAGTCAGCTAGATACCCCGAGATTTTGAAGGTACATAGGGTTATTCCTATTCCCAAGGAGAGTAGGGCAACAAATGTGGATCAGTTTCGCCCGATTTCGGTTTTACCTGTTATAGATAATATTTTTGAACACATTTTGCAGGAACAGCTTTCTGAATATTTTAAAGAAAATAATTTACTAAATGATTTTCAGTACGGATTTAGAAAGGGTTGTGGAACTGCGGAGGCGATCATAAATGTTCAAAATTATATATGTAAAGGTTTGGATGAGGGACATAGTGCTGTTGCTGGAGTTTTTATGATTTATCAAAGGCATTTGATCTAATTGACCATAGAATACTAGAGGAAAAACTGAAATATTACGGTGTTCAGGGGAATGAGCTTTCACTTTTAATGAGTTATTTAAATAATCGGAGACAGTTTGTACAGATTAATGAAGAGCGAAGTTCATTGGGCATTGTTAAATATGGAGTTCCACAAGGCAGTGTTTTGGGTCCTTTGTTGTTCTCCATTTATATTAACGATCTGAAGAATCTTCAATTGTCTGGAAAGATCATCTATGCTGATGATATAAGCATATTCTACCCTTATAAGCACGAAACGGCGCTCAGGCCATATGTCGAACGCGATGCAGCATTGCTTTTGGAGTATACACGCATAAATAGACTATTTTTAAATCCAGATAAAACTAAGCTTATAAGGTTCAAGCCTCACTCCGGGTTTAATAATGAATTTAGCATATTAGTTGATGGAAGAGAAATCAAAGAGGTCAAAACTGTTAAATATCTTGGCGTTCATCTTCAAGCAAATCTTTCGTGGGATCAGCATATACGCCATCTTAAACTAAAAATTTCCCCTGCTATTGGTTTACTGTATAAATTTGACAGAAAAACTATATTATTAATATATCAGGCATTAGTTCAAAGTCATATTAATTATTTGCCCATTATATACGGTTTTAGAAAGACGGTGGAATTTAAGTCGCTTCAAAGACTTCAAAATAAGGCCCTAAAAGTTGTGGCGGATTTGCCTATTTGGTTTTCAACTCTCGCTTTATACAAGGATGTTTTTCCGGATATTTTGCCAATTTATGGGTCTTATAAAATGCAATTAGTAGGGTTTGTTTATAAATGTCTTCATAATATTGGGCACCATACTATACACTTTTCTCGGAATCAAAGTACATTTATTACAAGACACGGTGATAATTTAAGAGTGGCCTTTTGTCAATCTGAAACAACGAAACAACGCATTGAACATTCTGGTAGTAAAGAATTTAATAACTTGCCTCAGAATATAAAATACATTGAGAGTTTTTCTTTATTTAAATCCTCAGTAAGAACGTTATTGTCACAACTTGTAGAAGAGCTTCTGGTTTAAATTAATATATATAACTTTATGTAAACTTGTACAAATAAATTTAAATATTATTTTGTAATTATTTATTATACAAACGGTTGAAATTCTACATTTGCCAACTTGCCTCTAATATGCCTAATGGCGCTGAGGCGAAATTTAATTATTGTTATTCACATAAGTATGGATTGTATAATAAATAAATAAAAAAAAAAAAAAAACCAGTGAAAAAGTTGCAGTCGGGTAAACCGACTTATATATACCCTCACCCTCAGTAAAAACTTACAAGTGTCATACTCATAAGTATCGGAAAGTCAAATGTGACCGTGGCTACCATCATTTGATGTAACATCTCATGGAATGTCATAATAGCAACCTAAAATACTATAGAAATGCTATAGAAAAAAATATTGGGTGGTACATTTGTATGGGAGGTACTAGAAGGGGAGATGCCAGACTTCCAAGTTTTTTTTCCAAAATTTTTTTTCCAAAATTTTTTTTCCAAAATTTTTTTTCATCCATATCTTTACTAAATACAGAATTTGGGCAAGATCGCGTTGGGCATATTGATATTATTAGACGATTTCTAAGGTAGGCGGGATGGTACATTTGTATGGGAGGTACCAGAAGGGGAGTTGCCAGACTTCCAAGTTTTTATTCAAAGCGTTGTCTTGCTATATTTTTACTAAATAAAAAATTTGGGCAAAATCGCGTTAGGCATATTGGTATTAGTACACGATTTTTAATGGGCGGGATGGTACATTTGTATGGGAGGTACCAGATGGGAAGTTGCCAGACTTCCAAGTTTTTTTCCAAATTTTTTTCCATCCATATATTTATACCCTCACCCTACTGGTAGGAGGGTATATATCATTTGATACGACCCAAAAGTGTAACACCTAGAAATATTCACATTAGACACCAGGTGTCTTTGAACCAAATTCGATTCATGACTTTCTGAATCGTTTGAGCCATGTCCGTCTGTCCGTCTGTCCGTCTGTCCGTCCGTCCGTCTGTCCGTCTGTCCGTCTGTCTGTCCTGCTGGTACGCACGATAACTTTCGAAAGCGTTAAGCAATCACTCTGAAATTTGGCATGTCCGATGATGCCACCGCTCCAAAATCTCACTTAAATTTACACTTTCTGAGGATGCATTGGCTTCCACATGATTCCCAAATGCGGCAGTTTTACTAGTACTCGAGGAAAATTGAACTCATTCTTCACTTTCTACCTGATAGCTGTCACAGAAAAATAAAACACCACTGACAACTGAACTCCAACGGGAAATACTCTGTAAATTTGGTCTCCAATAGGTTGGCTAATACAGGTTCGAGACAGGGCCCCGTGCTGTTTGTTTCCCTCGAACTTAACACCATTTCTACTTGTTCCATTGTTGTTTAACACATCTTATTTATGGAAAAATTTGCAAGTACATTAGACTGTCCCACGATCCATTCAAGCGAAAACTCTTTTTGTGATTCCTTTCTAGAAATGAACTTTTTGTCTTTTGGAGTATGTTGATTTCCGGAATCTTACGGCTCTTCCTCCAACCGTTGTTGAGATATTGCATATAGGGTTTATAACCGTAGTAACTTTGGTGTTGTTTCTTGTGGCTTACTGTATGGTTTGTGTGACGAGGACCATGGCTGATGAAATTTCTTTTCATAACATTGACAGTTCTCTTACACATGGCTCGGTTCAGCAGTGGCAAAACACAACAACACCAACAATAGGGATTAGTCGAAAATCTGTTAAAACATTTCTTCGGTTTATTTTCTTTTCTTTCATTGTATGTGTTGCCTTTAGTTCATGTTAAACAATACCACCACAAAAACCTTCCACATGAATGTGTGTGCATGCGAGCCGGCATATGTGGCGGTGTGAGTATATATATTTTTTTTATCGGTAACAACTGTTGTGGTATGTTACCAGGATATTGTCGTACCACTACACATATACATACGTAGTAATATACTTGTACGTGTGATCGCATATTTCGTTTTGCAGTCAGTGCATGCTGAAGATTTTTCCACGGAAAAATATCATTGTTTCATTAGTTTGTTGGAAAGGCCCTACGATTTGGTCTTCTTTAATAAAAGCATTACAATTGTTTTCTTGAGAAATATTTTCGTTTGTTGATATCTTTTAAATTTCACAAGCATTACTTAAATACGTAATATCCAGCATGAAAAAATGCCGGTTAATAAAAAAATGTCCCATCAATTCGATATTCCACAATAACTCTTAAATTTTCCGAGCCCCAGATGCTACAATTTTTCTTTTGACGTAGCCACCGAGGTGGAAATGGGCCTAATCAGCCAAGATGCTTTTTCGATGGAATTCCGGATCATTTTCATTAACTGACCTTATAAGCCTTAAGACCCAAGTCTTTATTTAAAATACGGTGTAATGACGTTTGTGGAATGTCCAATTCCAAAGAACGACGAGGAATGGACAAACCTGGGCCTTCTTCAACACTGGGCTACAGCAGCACTATTCGTAGTTGTTCTTGAGCGACGTACTCGGGGTTTTATTCTTCACATTACCAACTTGTCCCAACAGCTCGAATTTGTCCACCAATTTCTGTATTCCGGTCCGAAAAGGTGCTTCACAACGACCCAAAAATGCTTTAGTTTTGCGAACTGTCACTGCAAGATTTTCACCACTTTTGTAGTGAATTTTAATAATTTCAATGCGTTGTTGAAGCGTTTATCGTTCAATTTTTATTAATGGCGTACTGTATACTTGTTGAAAACACTTTACATTTCCTTCTCAACCTCACAATGATGAACAATTTTGTCACATACGTTAGTTTTTAAAAAATTAAAAACTTTAATATATAAAAAAAATATTTTTTTGGGGGATATGAGATACTAAACATTAGTTCTTGTTCAATCGCACATATTAGACCAATAATTGCTGCAGAAATCATTGAAAATGGATACCGATGAAGATGTGAGGCAGCTTCCGAAACGGATCCGTATACCTTGCCTGCAATCAAAGCTAACGTAATGCTTGAAACCTTTTTAAAATCATTTCTATTTTACAAAAATAAATCAATGATCTTGAACAACAGAAACAATAAACTGTATTTAAAAAATATAAATTACAATCATAAGAATGTGAGAAATGTAGCCCATGTGTAAGCATGAATAACGATGCGCATGCTGTTTCAATTGGACATCATGACAACACAGCAAAAAACTAGTTGGTGGTGTGTAGGGTGACCTATTGATTTTTAAAACGCCATAAATTATTTGTTTATGAATAAAAGTTGATACGTCAAAAACAAAAGTTTCATATTCGACTTATTTCTTTGCACGCTGAAAAATACGTCTTTTTTTTTGTTTACACCCAAGTAAAAAGAGTGTTTGGTTTTTGTAGCAAGTAAAGCTTATTTCCTTCTACACAAAGCTTATTTGGATGTAAATATAACTCGTTTGCTATTAGTATTACATATTTGTGTATAAGCAATAGCGTGTTTGGGAAAAATAGACTACGATCTTATTAAATTCAACAAAATACAACATTTGGGTGCGAATAAGTGTGTATTTGCAACTGTTTTCGTAATTTTTTATTCTGCATTTACGCTCTTTAAAATAAAAGCAATACCGAGAGAATGAGATGGATTGTTATATAGAAATTCACAAATTGAAAAAAAAGTAAGTAAAAAATTCATACATATACATTTGATATTTATCACCTACAAACAATTTTATATTTGTGGTATGGAAAAATATATATATGTTTGATGCGAACTTGTTTGCTGAAATTTGTTATAATGGCCATTTTTTTCAGCATGTGGGGCCACGTGATAGATAAGGTCTACGCCAACAGCCCAGCGTCGTTTCAAGACCTCAAATGTGGGATTCGTGAGGACATCGAGGACATAGGGCAGCGACTTTGCGATTTGGTTATGGAAAATGTCATGAAAAGGATTTGGTGATGTTGTTTTTCACCATTAACGGCATACCTTCCTCTTTATTATGAAATAAACATCCGATAATTTATCTCAAACATTTCATTTTGAATACCAAACTAACAGCTCTTGTTGGAAAACCCTTTTCACTGTTTAGGGCAATTTTGTTTACCGCCCATACCAAATTCCCATTTCATTATCTTAACATACCTTTCACCGATCCACCAATACATGCAGGTGAAGTTATATGAAACATTTTTCATGTTATTGAAATGAACATTCTTAATATGAGACATATATCCGCAACATTAGGCACATCCAAATCGTATGGCTTTGGTGGAAATATACATTTAGCAAGCACATTCCAGAAAAAAAAAAAACCTAAACACCGAAATTCCACATTGAACATTTTCGGTGTGCTCCACAATGACTTCACATCGTTCTGCCTGCGTGGCATTTAGCCTTGTCTCCCATAACCGAGAATGTATCCGTTTATGACTACATTTTGCATTAGCCAACATATAAAGCAATATTAAATAAATGTGCCTCTTTTTGCAAAGTCATTTTGAACATAAATGTACTTCCAGAGCATTTGGTCAAATTTATGGTGACGTTTAATTTCTCTGGCCCGTGTAATTACTGCGGATTTTCCTTTTAGTGTGCCATTACTTTGATCCACTGTACTTTTACAGGTCAAAATTGGTAGTTTGTTGTGTTGGCTTTGTGTGCGAGAGTTTAGATATTTCCACACGCACATACACACGCTACAAGTACAACGTGTCATTCGTTTTCAAGATCTAAATTAAAGTTGTTGCGACCCTCCCCCCCCATACTGTTGTGGTCGTAAACGCATTTCATCTATGCTCCCAACATATGGCCAATCGTTAAAGTGTACGAATACGCCAACGCGCCCCCTCTTTCTTATATGGCGGACAATAAGAATATGGCGGTGACTCAACACAGTGGATTTTAATTTGGCACATCCTCTACCAGTTGGTTTGTCTTAGAATCTTTTATTTTGTACACGTGTTGAGCATATTTTCCGATTCTTTCGTGTTAATTCGCAACAATATCACACGACTCTGCCCCATTCAGTTGACGACATTTGTGAAGCTACTCTCATGTATTGGATGAATGTGCTGAGATTTTCTTTTCATATGCATTTTCTTGGTACAATTTTATTAAATTAAGATTCCGCTTGGCTTTGGTTTATTACGATTTTCTTCTGGGTTGTTGTTGGCGTGGCACAGTGTTGTGATTTCCCGTAAGAGGCGGACGAAAAAACATGAGAACCTGCATTTCGTTATGGAAACTGAAGTTTTTGAACGTTGTGGCGTGTAGGATGTTTACATTTTTAGGGATTTGGTGCTGATATTGGAATGGACCAGACAATCGGTAAGATTATAAATTGACGCCTATCTCTACAAAGGTTTTACCCGAATTTAAGTCCCAAAAAAATGTGGGAATACAATTTTGGTAATAGAATTTTTAGTGTTTGGAGGTACATTTTAAGGAAACATTCTGCTAAGATCCAAAATACAGGGCTTAGTACAGGGTGGCGCAAAAGTAATCCTCCTATCAGAAAATGCTATACATTTTGCGATTGGCCCCTAATGTCAGTGGCAACTCTGGCGGTGGCCATTTAGATAACATCATATTCTCGACTTGATGTAAAATAAATTAAAAGACCAAATAAAAATAATCCACAAGAAGAATCAAAGTTTTTCATTTTTTTTAATTACAGCCAAAAAACATCGGAAGTTTACTTTTGCGCCACCTTTTATATGACGCGGAGTTTTGGCTGTGATGTCTTGTGTTTTTCTTCTAGTATGTAAAACAATATTTGCCATCTCATCAACCAGCCAAAGTAAGTTTTTGGTCTCGTTCACGACACTGTGCCATGTGGCTTATCTTGACTGTTACTACATTGTATCTGTGGTGTTTCTTTCGGGGTTTATTTTACTTACGCGTCAATGTGTGGAAGTATTAATTTTCTCTGCGTTTGCATTGTTTTTAATATCCTTGGTAATACGGCCAGGATACTCGAATGTGAGACTGTGGCATTGTGCTTGTCAGATCTTTAGATCTCTTGTTTTCTTTCGTTTTTTTTTTATTACATTCCTGTCGCCTAATCCCTGATAAGTCATAGATACCGTTTGATGTTGCGTTTACAGTTTTATTTTATATTTTTCAATGCATTTAAATGAGCATTTATTGTGTCGAGTGCTTCACCGGCACGACTCTTCAGCAGACTTACGCACATCGTCTGAGGACATTGTTTTTATGCCCTTCGATTACTAAATACCTACTAGAGATATTGCGAATGATTTCGAAATATCAAATATTGGACTATTAAGTTGTTATTTGCAATTGAAATCGAATTTGTTTTTATATTGTATCGATAATAGGTCGATGTC
The DNA here is from genome assembly GCA_958296145.1 of Hydrotaea cyrtoneurina. Taxonomy (NCBI): domain Eukaryota; kingdom Metazoa; phylum Arthropoda; class Insecta; order Diptera; family Muscidae; genus Hydrotaea; species Hydrotaea cyrtoneurina. The sequence continues at coordinate 89,199,986 of OY282512.1, forward strand.
GAAGTAAGTACATGTAATTGGAATGCTGTTGAAATTTAAATGACAGACTGTGTTATATTGTGAGGACGGGAAAATAATTTCTACAAATTTGTGAAACTGGACAGAGAACTAAAATTTGGGCGTTTTTCACAAATATTCTGCAGAGTTCGATTTTACATTGTAACAACAAAAAATATCCGTGAAGTTTAATGTATTTCTGTGAAGTTTTTGGCATACTTAAATTAAATTACTTTCCAAAACGGATTAAATTTCAAAACCAAGATACGATTAATCAATATACAAACCAAAAATACTCACTTTAATTAAAAAGTTATAACGAATTTAAACTTCTCTGTGACTTTTACAACACCGCATATGTTTTTTTCTCATATTTCAATACCACATACGAGTATGTACGTACACCAGCAGAACCGCGATAAAATTAAAAAAAATAAATAATAAATAAATAAAATATAGCAATGCAAAGAACAATGTGAAACAACTCTTTTCATTAGTACTTGTTCGTCCACCAGAAATAACGCAAGAGTAGCAACACAATGTACACTTACATACATATGTTCATATAAACCTAATAAGGCTGCACTATTTTCCGACTACGGTGCAAAAACCAAAAGGTACCCACCCGAGCAGAATATAGTTAAGCGGTAAAGATGTAAATTTACACACCATTAAGTAGTTTACGAACACTTAAACTCAAACGACAAACATTCACACAAAATGCCGGCAAGCAGACTGAGTCTCTGTTCTCGTCACCACAACGAATCCCAGGGGGGAAAAAACCTGGAATGAACACTTTTAGGAAGGAAGGAACAACCTCAGGTGCATTTCCAATATCTTCGAATATTTGTAGAAAATTATACTAGTTGAGACAAATAAAGTGGGGCTGGGAAGGTAGAGTAGAGCTTCTTTAGGTTATAACATCTCTTATAAGAAGAAAATGCATATAAGCCACTGAAAACAAACCCTTTAACCATGAGAAATATCGATGAACGTCTGTAGACGGTCTTAATGGTTACAGGGTTAAGCAATAACTGTTTGTGAGAAAAAATCGCATATAAGAAAGAAATTTGTGGATTTTTTTGAATTTCTTATATCAGAAATCTATTGTACTTTAACCCACGAAGTGCGTTTCAAAACGAAATGTGAGGATTGGTACTATGGCATCATGTGAGGGCTGATGGTATCAAAATTTATTTAAATGGAGAACACAAAAGCGAACAATCAGGGGGAAGTAAAATTACTATAAATTAGTTCATATTTAAATATCGAAATTCGTAGTTTTTGAAATGGACCTCAACTATCTACATTCTGCGGGAATCGACCTGGAGTTTTTAATGAGGAAGGAACACAGTGGTCCAGTCAGTCGCTTCGGAAGGTAATGGTTCCCTAACGACAAAGCACCACAGCGAAAGTCGTGTAAAACGCATTGTCTCTGGCCTGACAAGGACTCTCGTAAAACACATGGACTCCCATGTAGTGTACACAAAAATGATATAGGCCAGCCTAAAGTATTTTTGTCCATCTTTTAAATTCTCAAGTTTTATTAGAAATACATTTCTTTTAAACTCCTAATCCTTCTCAGACATCTCATCCGATCTAAATGCCACATAGTTGCCAACAAACACTGCAGTTGAACACTTAGTACGTTGAGATACGTCATTCAAGTACCTCTTTAAACTCTTTAAGTTGTGCGGTACCCATCATCTTAAGCTTTCCCCGTACGGGGATAAACAAACCAAATCATCGAACTGTTAAGTTCGTTACCAAGAAAGAAAGAAAAAAACGCAACAGTCTGCTAAATGTTCTTATGCACACACACACACACACACACTCACTCAACCATTGTATTCGAGGTTTGTGGAGTACATTGCCTTTATCCAACACCATTCCGGATTGGAGTATCCTCGCTACAGTCTGCACACAAATAGACGTATGTACGTACCGAACGTACTGTAAAATAAAACTTATGACTGGTGGTGACAGCAACGCCATATAGCGCTCTCATCGACGACATTTGCATATGTAAATTCATTCAATAATTTTCAGCTTTGTCGCTTTCGCATAGAGGATTTTTATTAAATTCTTATGGTAAGCAAAACAAGTCTCCAGCAGTAAACGAAAAGAGGAAAAAGACTGGAAAATTTAATGGATATTAGTCTACAAAACTAATATTATTCGAGTCTTTATTCCACTCGCAATCCTTCGCAATGAGTGTGCATGTACAGACAGTGACTCACGCCGGATATGTATGTCCTTTAACGTCTGATTGTCATAATAGGAAAGATGTCTCTATTTAAGGCGTATTCAATTCAAATAACGCTGCACATAGTACAGCTGACATACAGGAAGCACATGTTTGGGAGTGGATTGGGGTCTGTCGAGCAACTCCTGGCCACAATCCTTATCAAGGAACACTATTTTAAGATTTATATGTGCACCTTCCTTCTGCGGAGGGGGAAATAATGCCAAAGACAAATTAATTGAACGACTGGAACAAACGATAATTTTCCGATAGATGCTAGATACGATCAAAGCGATTTGGAACTGCAACTGACTTTTGTGTGACCGCATGCAAAGTGAATCTGAAATCACGCGTTTATGACAGAGACAATATGGCGACATACGAACGATCTGTGAAATTAGAAGAAGAAACAGTTGCGAAAGAGGGGCCGGTGGTGAACGAGAATACTGGCAATCCGATAATGTGTCAAAATCATACCAATGACAGCTGTATTGCTTACCAGCATCTTTAGCTTTATAGAATTCAAATGGAACAATATCATGGCGTGATTAATTTGGACCGAAAATCTCAACCAGCTATTGTTCGTGAGCTGAGCCATCTCAAAGTGAATAAAATATTTGTGTATCTCAATATAAATCGTTATAATGATACAGGCAGATTAGCCCAACGCAATCGTTGTGGACGAATATCGCATTGAGTAAAGGTATGAATTTCAAAAATTTGCTCGACATATGCACAACTTTGTCTATGGTAAGGTTTTTTCTTTTTTATTACAAAAAAATTAAAATTTGTTGGGTGACAAAAATATTTGAAATTTATACCTTTACTCAATTGCGAATAAAAGCGAAACGCGTGCATCGATTTTCATGATCTTTGTCTCATTTTGCTCATAGGTTATGTGACTTTACGTAAAAGTAATAAGATTTGACATTTTTTTTCATTTTGGATTTTTTATGGATTTTTTAAAAAAAAAAAATTTAAATCTTTAGGCAAAAAATAAGTTTTTTCCTTTATATATTCATTTTTTACTTGGAAACTGTTGCTTGTATAGGAAAACAATATATGAACAGATTAAGGGAATTGTAATTTTAATTTTTTTAAAATTTAATTCAATTAAATCGGGCTAGTGGTTCCCGAGTTATGCCGGACGAAACAAATTAACCAAAAAAATTTTTTTTAAAATTTAAAAAAAAAAAAAATAAAAAAAAAACCAAACGAAAAAAAAATTTTTTATTGCGTTTTTCGAGCTCATGTCAAGGTTATCTACACAGAAAAAATTATCGCATCCCGAGTACATTTTGACTGTTGACTAGTGTAATCGATCCATTTTTAGAAATGGGGTAGTGTCTACTTGTCAAATGTCTAAGAATAAAAGCTTCAAAAGTGATAGCTACCGAAATACCGGGTGATTCAAAGTAACACCTCTTGTTGGGGAACCCTGTATTTCCAAGTTTTACTACTTTTCGTATTTTTCGAATATAGGGGGAAAACAATTTTTATATTTTTTGATTTATGGCGTTTCGACGTAATTGTTCGTATTAAAAATTGTTTGATTGTTTTTATATTAAAAATTGAAATTTGAAAATCTAATTTCATTTTCCGACTTTTTCGGACATTAACTCATACATTTCATTTCCTACCTCATCATTACATGAAAATAGTGTACCAAATATAGTTTGGTTGCAGTAATGATAACTAAAATATGTTCTGCTTTGAGCAGTAAGAATTTGAAAAATAAATCAGTTTCTCAAGAATTACATTTGTTTTGTGTACTCAAATTAAACGAACTTAAAAAAAGAGAATCAGTGGTTTTAAAAACAACAACCCGTTTCCCGTCATCCATCTATATGTATTACATTTCAACTTTAGTCTGATTTTGTAAATCTGAATTATTGAATTGTTTCCTATCAATGGGATAAAACCCATAACATACACCGCTCGATGATGAAGGAACTAGAAAAGAATCCTTAATTTCTTTACTAGTTAAATCTCTCACATTATTGTCGTCTTCTTTGGAGATGCCAATTTGTGTTCGCGAGGAAATTTCCATTCATTGAGCTGAAACCACTGCAGAAAAATATTGAAGTTTCTTTTTCCTCCTTGAACCACTGTACGAGTGAGTATGTTAGCCAGACATGTTTAGTAATTTCTTTATCTTGTATGTGGGTTGATGTGGCTCGCTGTGTGGCAATACACGTATTGTGTTGGTATTGTAATCGTTATAAAATCTTAATGGTATAAGTCCCTGGATCATTTGCATTCCTGAGGACCCCCTCCGGGTTGCTGCTCTAGCCGAACTAATGGCAGAATGTCACACAATTTTTTTGTTTTGTTTCAGGACACAGGCACATGCACCCAGCACTGATGGGAGTGCACATAACACGTCAACAAGTGTCATTTACTTTAGCATTGCACGTATGAATGTGTGGGTTATTCAAGGATATTTGTGTGTGTGTGTGCGTGAGTCAGATGTGTAATTATGTCTTTAACCGCTAAATTCATTTGCATATTGTAGGGTGTGTGTACATGCACGGGTAGATTGAAATGTTGTAAGTGTTCATTGTTTATTTCTATGCCACCATAAAATTCTTCAAAGCCCGCTGGCGCACACGGCGCTCTTTGGCATGTGACTAAATGTGATAGTGCGGCAAAATTGTCTAACCAGCATTCAATTACAGCACTGTGAATGAATGACCTCTTGGTTAATAATTTCAGCATATTTGTAATGTGCAATAACAGGAGAATTTCAATGAAATGGTAATACCGACAGATGCATGAGCCACGCGATTACGAAGGCAGAATGGAAGGCAATTTTCCAATTTGTTTATTAATTGTTTTTTTTTTTGTAAAAATATTTATATAACTTTCTGTGTGGAATTGAAATAAGTCAAGTAATTTCGATTGAAATGATTCACCGAGTTGTTAATACTTTCTGGAAAGATTTTTTAAAGGCCAAAACAACTTTAGTAAGACACAACATGCTTACATGAAGGATAGGTCAGTGGAAGCAGCCTTACCGAGGTGACAATCACCATTAAAGAATCTCTCACTTTCAAAGAATATGCTATAGATTTTAATAAGATTCCCTTAATCGTTACAACTTAGAACCATACAGGTAACAAGTATAAATAATAGCACGAAATAATTATCTCGAACATGGAGAACAAAGCCGTAAGGAGAGTGGCAAGGTGATTTTATTCTCTGGAACTTAGTGATAAATCAATCCTTGATGAATCTTACCGCGAATTACACCAAGTGGGAAGCATATGCCGAAGATATCGTGCTATTAGTAACAGACTTTTTTTTTGTCAACAATTGCGGAATTGTGCAACGGCAACTGTGAGTAGAAAGAAGTTGCCATATATCATTAAACGTGGAATTGTGAATACCATTAATACTTGTTTTATGTACATGAGTATGCATTTGCTTTAACGCATGTACATGTTACTTTCTTTGTTTTGTTACTTATTGATCGGTTTGTTCTATTCTCTATTGTCGTTGTTGTCAACTGGAACAATAATGATCATGCTTTCTTGCTATACCATAAGGCTATGTACATATGTAGTATTCCAGTCATTGGATTTAACGTGGACATATAATTAAGACATTTGAATTTCAATGAGTAAATTAAAATAGTTACCAGTGTTATTGTTTATAAAAGAGTGTGTACTTAATTTTTAGAGCTTCTACGACGATTAACTTCAGTTTTTAATATAACGCCGTGTTACACACATTCTGTCCTATGAACCAAATTTACTTTTTCGGAAAGGGGACAAAAAATAAAAATACACGTGTATCGGCGATTTTTTAAGTTTGAAGTATGAAGCTCGTAGTGGCCTGTGTGAAAGCCTTTGGACCTTTTTCAGTGATCCAATCGAGCTGATTTTTGGCAGGCAGACTCGTGGAAATGTCTGTATCACGTCAAATTTTTTAAAAAAATAGATTTTTATCAATTCTCTGATTTTTCTGACGTGTACGTGAAAATCGCCGATACACGTGTATTTTTATACACTCCATCATAGGATGGAGTATATACTAAGTTTGTCATTCCGTTTGCAACACCTCGAAAGAGTGATCTGCGACCCTATAAAGTATATATATTATTGGTCAGTGTAACATTCTAAGACATTCTAGCGATGTCCGTCTGTCCGTCTGTCCGTCCGTCCGTCCGTCTGTTGTCTGTTGAAATCACGATAGAGTGCGAACGACCAACGCTAAAAAGCTGAAATTTTGTAGGAAGATGTTTTTTGCCCATAAGCAGGTTAAGTTCGAGAATGGGCCATATCGGACCAAAGGGGGAAAAGTTCTCCTTTACGGGACTAAGTATATTCCGGCCATAATCAAATTTTTCAAATATTTTTTTTCACTACATCTAAGTTCTAAGTTTATATAATTTATAGATGGGGAAAAAATCCCAAAAATGGGCGTGCTCATGGGTTCCGTGGACCCTTGGGGCCCAAAAAAGGGCCCATGATAAACATGCGCATATGGGTATCGAAGTGCAACGAAATTTACTCACGAACCCAAATATGCCTTTATTTTCACGATTTTACTAAATTTTTTGATCTGGTTTCTGGGACTATCGGGTCACCAGCGGCCCAAAAACCGTCCCTTGACAAACATGGACATATGGGTATCAAAATGCAACGAAATTTACTCACGAACCCAAATATGCCTTTATTTTCACGATTTTACAAAATTTTTTGATCTGGTTTCTGGGATTATCGGGTCACCAGCGGCCCAAAAACCGTCCCTTGACAAACATGGACATATGGGTATCGAAATGCAACGAAATTTTCTCGCGAACCCAAATATGCATTTATTTTCATGATTTGGATAAAATTTGTGATCGGGTTCCTGGGACTATCGGGTCACGAGCGGCCCAAAAACTCAGTTAGTTATACCCTCACCCTACGGTGGGAGGGTATATATCATTTGATACGGCTCAAAAGTGTACACATAGAAATATCCACATTAGACCCCAGGTGTCTTTGAACCAAATTCGTTTTATGACTTTCTGAATCGTTTGAGCCATGTCCGTCTGTCCGTCTGTCCTGCTGGTACGCACGAGAACTTTCGAAAGAGTTAAGCAATCACTCTGAAATTTGGCATGGCTTAATATTTTCCCAAAACTGCTTATGGGATATCAAATGGGCTATATGGCCACACCCCTTCGGGTACCTCCCATACAAATCTGCTATTTCGCCCACTTTAGAAATCGTGTAATAATATCAACACGCCTAGTTGGATCTTCCCCAAATTTTGTATTTAGTAAAAGTAGAGTTGGACTAAGTTTCCGACAAAATCTTGGCTGTCTGGCAACTCCTCTTCTGGTACCTCCCATACGAATGTACCATCCCGCCTGCCTTAGAAATCGTGTAATAACACCAATATGCCCAACGACATTTTGCCCAAATTTTGTATTTAGTAAAAGTATAGCTAGACAAATTTTTAGACAAAAACTTGGAAGTCTGGCAACTCCCCTTCTGGTACCTGTCATACAAATTTACCATTCCACCCATTATAAACCGTGTAATACTTTCAATGCGACCAACGCGATCTGCCCAAATTCCGTATTTAGTAATGGTATAACTGGACTAAGTTTTGGACAAAAACTTGGCAGTCTGGCAACTCCTTTTCTGGTACCTCCCATACAAATGTACCATTGCACCCACTTTAGAAATCGTGTAATTATATAAATTCGCTCAACGAATCTTTCCGAAACTCTATATTTAGAAAAGCTTTAACTACATACAATTTTCTAGTAAAAACTCTGCTTTATATTCCGTCCTTTTTGTAAAATCATGTAATACAATATTTTTCTAAAACATTCGGTATTCTAGGTTGCTATTATGACTTTTCATCAGATGTTACATCAAATGATGGTAGCTACTCACACATTTAACTTTCCGATACTTTGAAATATGAGACTTGTATGTTTTTAATGAGGGTGAGGGTATATATAAGTCGGTTTACCCGACTGCAACTTTTTCACTGGTTTTCTTATTTATTGACTTTTTAAGGATCCATGATGGAGGGTATATAAGATTCGGCCCGGCCGAACTTACTATTTGTCCACTTGTTATTTTTCCCCTCTTTCCGAATATGTGCATTTGGTTCATAGGACAGAAAAAAATCTATTTTTTGTAACACGGTGTAATGGGTAAAAATAAAAGTTCTACCCCAGCTGAAATGGGTTTCATTTGGATGTGGTACGAAAATGTGTGTTGTGTTTCAGAAGTGGTAAAAGCACCTTCATTATCGCGCGGTAAAATAGCTAACTTAGTTTAACATTATTGAAAAATACGACTTTGACAAGTTGCCACGAAAAACCACCGACAAACGTCTGTCGCAGAAAATAGGCTTATGGGCATAATAAGTAGAGCTGATCCCTTCCTGACATCTGCGCAGTTAAGGTCACAAATGGAGTCAGATCACAATGTCCAATTTAGCAAGAACCGTAAGGAGGCGTTTGACTGAAAAAAAGTGCGTGGGTGCATACTTAGATGGAAAACCAACGTATCAAAACAAATAACGTATCGTAGCGTCAGCAGTTCGCCAAAAAATATCATAACCGTGAACACAAGTTTTGGAACCTGGTCGTGTGGAGCGGAGAATCTAAATTTAATGTCTTCGGAAATAACATCAGACCATAAGTATGACGTCTTGATCCAAAATACACAAACAAAAACTGTTAAGCTCGGTGTGTTCTCCGTAATGGATTGGATGGTGTTTTACATAATTTGACTTTTGTCCTACAGTGAAAATTAAGGGCAAAACATTCGTGATAGGGAATATGCTCTAGCAAGACAACTACCCGAAGCATCAATCTCGGGTCATTAAGTCTTGATTGAACTAGAAAAAATAAGGGTTCTTTAATGGCCAGCACAAATCCCGGATATAAAACCAATAGAAAATCTATAGAGAATTATAAAAGGAGTAGTAGCAGCAAAATAACCAACTTGGAATGAGGATTTGGTGACTTTTTTAAACAAACGTTTCCATCTAAGGATTTGTGCAGCTAAAGTTTCTCTCGGTGAATGATAAATATAGCTCATCTCAAAAACGATGCAATTTGACTAAGAACAGATTTCTCTTCAATATGGCTTGCTGATGCGTTCGTAAGCGCCCCGGTAGGCGAGTTGGTAGCGTGCTTGCCTATCAGCGTGGGGGTTGTGGGTTCGATTCCCACCAGAGGCTTTGGTCTGTCGCTGCAAAAAATCAAGCCAAATAGTCTTTGTCACTCGGTTTATCCTTGGACCCAAAATTAGAATATAAATTTACTTTGTATTGTAATTAAATAAAATAAAAATAAAAAAAATAAAATAATTTTCCGTTTTTTTTTTGAATAATTCGATTTGGTTGACATGTGATTTAATAAAGGTCGATGCCATATGCTGCACTCAATACCATAAACCTAATGTTTCGGCACTGTCAATTATTAGCCTCTAGACTATTGTTTGTCGTCTATATAGAAACTGGGGATCTAACAAAGTTCGCTTATTATTCGCATTATTTTGAACATTCGCATATATATTTCAATATTCGCTTTTGCTAAACCCACTTTCGTTAAATTGCTAATAGTAACATGTTGTGATATCCATTTTGATGTCTTTCCTTCCTCTGTATTCCGTTTGCAGGAAAGTTTTGAGTTCAAAATGATACCCAGGTATTTAATTTTTTTTATAAACTCCAAATACCATTTGGTTTTATTTTTGTTTTTTGGCAGGGTTAACAGTTTCTTTTGTGGAGGTTGAGTTTTAAAAGAATAATACGCTCAATACAATGTTCCTGATCATTGATTGCTTGGAATAAAACCTAACAGGTGTTATTAGTAAGAAACCTGCTGAAATGTTGAAAAAGGTTTACCAATATGGGACTTTCAGAAGGGATCACGGACAATATTTTAATGAAAAGGCATCGATTGATTAAACAAATAAAAGGTAGACATTTATTTATCGATCCAAATAAATATTTCATTTATTTGCACAACTTTTCTGTGTTAAAAAATTACGCTCTATAATAAAATTGTGAAGAAATATATTTTAATGGATATCAAAATGCCACCATTCAAATTTCTTAGTGTTCAACTACAAACCAATTTATGCGGGGTGGGCGATTTAAAATTTAAAAAAAAGGACTGATTCTATTGGAAATGTTAAAAATTTTTGTACCGAATAACCACTATATACTTCTGAAGTACTTTGGGCCCTGAGTAAAACAATGGACTTTTACTATGAATATGTTTTTTCATATTTTTAAACGCTGTTTTTGGGGACATACATTATCAATGAAATAAATGGGAGATTAACGAAGAGCCTTCACGAAATAGTCAGTAAAATCGAAAGCACTTTATCGATTTTAATGTTCTATACCTTATTTTATTTGTAAGATATTATGATAAACTACTGAAAATTAAGACCTTTTGGCATTTTCCATTTTTTTTTCAACAACAAATATTACAAAAGAAACATTTTCGGACTTAACTTTTTTAATAACTCTGAAACTAACAGTTTAGTGATACATTTTTATATTATATTTTTTTATTACAGATCTGTAACTGGAATATATGTTATGTGTTGTGAGACGTCACAGATCCAACAGGTATTTAAATATTCTAACTATTAGCCCCAGTAAATTGTATTACTGTAAATTAGATTAAGCTTCGCTATTGAAATTCGTCCACCCATAAATATGAACAATTGAACATTCAAATGAAATGTAATTTTCTCGCCAATCGAAATATGTATTAATATTAAACAATTGTCTACTAATTTCATATGGAATTTGCTTGCTCCCAACATTATGTAGTTTCCCTAGGAGATTTTTCACTCCACCCAACTAGTTGCAGACAGATCGCATGACCCGGATACATTAATGTAAAGATAGCCTTAGGTCGTATCTGGTCATGTGTTGAAAGTTCTACCTCTGTGGAGTTTTTCTAGTCATATAGTAATCCAGTGAATATGAACAAAATCATATTACGCTTTTAGCCATCATAAAATACATTTTCTATTGCATACTTAGATGACAGCTAGCAACAGGAAAAACTAATACAAAAGCAAAGAAACAATTACCATTCAAGAGCAGAAGTTATGTGTAATAAACCCAAATAAGTCCTCATGAAAACCTTAATCCTGGAAAGTATTTTACTGCTTTAGCAATTAAATGCTTGACAATATTAACGACAAAGCAGGAGTCTGGCATATTCGCCTACGTACATTGCAGACAAAACACACCACACACACACACACATACACACAGTTCGTATGCTGGTTTGTGTTGTTGGCAAAATGAGATTTCCCCAAGCCGAATATTCGCAACTTGCTGGATAACAATATTTATTTACCTTATTTTGCTTAGTTTCCAGACAATAATTTAATTTCCTGCTAAAGTTATAATTACATTCACAACCAAACACAGGGAGGCTAACACTAATACAGATACACAGGACCACTCACTGTGTCACATTCGGTGTATGTGTGTGAGTGTGTATTTGTATGGCTAAATGCTCATAAGAAGCCTATTAAACCATTAATTAGTCTGCACTAGAATCCCAAATGTTCATACTTTCGTAATCCTGAAGCGAAATCCGAATGCAAAAGTGATGGCAGCCTAAGACCTTTTTAGTTGCTGTGTTGCTAAACAACACTTATGGCTGTGTAGTCGGCGTAGTCGTCGGTGTGTTAGTTTATGTTTTTTTTTTCGCATACGAAGACTTCAGAACTGGAAAATCCAATATAAGACGACCTCTGATTGCAGTGAATGTGTTAGTTGGTTGATTAAGTTATACAAGAAGTGTCTGATAGTGATCAACACATCATAGACACTGAGGTCTCGAAACCAGATTTGCGTTCTAATTTTGCTAGCAATTATTGTCACGGACATGGTTCTGGGAAACATTTCTTGTTATCATCAGAGTGAGGAAAGAAGACCGGCGAGAAATTTATTCTAGGTTTGTTTGGTTTTTGGATGAAGACTCCGATGACGAAAATGCTTCGCACGTTCTGTGAATGGTCCCAAAAATGGCCACCGATCCCGGTTTTCGCAAGAAAATTTTGTTCGGCGATGAAGCTCACTTTTGGTTGAATGGAGACGTTAATAAACAAAATTTTCGCATTTGCAGTAATGATTTGAAATTTGTTTGAAACGCCGTTACATCGTCATGAAGTCACTGTTTGGTGTGCTCTATGGGCAGTGGGAATCATTCGTCCATATTTCTTTAAAAATGAAGCCGGGGAACGTTATAGAGCCATGACTAATGACTTTTTCGTGCCTGAACTGGAGGTTGTTGATGTGGACGACCATTGGTTCCAACAAGACGGCGCCACGGGCCATACGGTTAACGAAACAATTAATTTATTGAAGGAGACTTTTGGTCGGCCTACAAGATTGTCCGATTTAACATCACTGAACTATTTTTTTGTCAGGTTATGTGAAGTCGCAGATAAACCCGACACGATTGACGCCTTGCAGAAAGTGGTCGAAAATTGGCCTATCGGCTGGAATTTATTCCAGACTGCCGCATTGGCAACTTGCCCGAAATCGTTTTTAAAACAAAATTGCAATCGGTTATCTTACAAATAAAGGTAAATTCTTGACCAAAACATTAAATTGTATGTGTTTTATTTCTTCTGGAAAACCACACGTCTAAAAAACACCCTTTACAACTGACCACTGTATCATTTTTCGATCTTCGGACAAAACGGCAAACATAGAAATTAAATAATGGAACTTAGCAATTTCTACAAATAAAAATGAGTGGGACACATTTAGTTTAAGCAATTTTGACAGACTTCATAACGATCGTTTTGTTTGCTGAACTGAACCTTTTAAGATTTTTTTTGTTAAAAAAAAATATATTCGCCTACTCAAAATTCACATGAACAAGGTTTCTCACGTAGCCCACATGCCGACACGTTTTTGTGCAGAAGAGATTCACGGAATTTTCATGGTCTCACCATTTCAGGAAAAACGTCTTAGTGCGTGGTTTGCTTAGTATGAATTAATCCAATTTTCGGAATACGTTACGTGAGTAACAAAAAGCATATTAATAGACACAGACAAAATTCTATAAAATGTGTTGCCGAACTAAAACTTTTTCAATTATTGATTCATTCAACGACCAATGTCGGCCTATTTTTTTGTCGTAAAATTTAATTTATTATTTATTTATTCATTCAGGTAGTAACAGAAACACGGGGAGTTTTTGCAGATCTGAAAGTAAATGAAACTCTGGGCCTGGATGGTATTTCATCACATGTAAGTGTTCTTCGCCTCAAGCTCGTCCATTGCGCAATATTGTCAGCAGGGCAGGGGATCCAAAGATATTTTGCAGGTTCTGGACCGTGGACAGAGGAGAGCGGTGGTGTGATGGGGTTTAGTAGGATATCCAACTCTTTAGCATGAGGGTTGCATATCGCTGTTCTATAGATATTTTTAAAGGTAAATATCTTCTCCACAGATACCCATAGAAAGGTATGCCCGAATACGAGGCTTTCCAGGATCTCTAATCTATTTGTTGCCAAGTGGCCGGTTGATCAGACGACGCACTATAAAAAAATTCGTCCTTCAGCTGAACCGTTCGTACGTTGAAATGTATTTCCTGCCAGTTGTCACATTCTCAAATGTCAACAAAATTTGCAATACCGTAATTTCCATCCTCTAACACAGTGTATTGCACTTATAGGGGGCATCCCCTAAATGTTGGTATACAAAAGAAAAATCTGAGCTTTACAAATACATCCTGATTGGACTCTGGAAAAATTTGCGGCAGACTTCATCCTACCTACAAAAATATTAAATTAGATAATTTCCTAAAATTTAATAGCTGACTAGAAAGATGTTGTCTTGTTTAAATTCCAATCAATGCTTTTGTGATGGTTTCGTAAATTTGGGATAGTGTGATGTTTCTTCATTAAAACCTTGCAGAAAGGTTTGTCTTCATTTTTAAGAGTCTCATTTCTTTAGCTACAGCTATTTGTAGGCTGGGCCACCCATGCTCTGAAAGCTTCATATGATTAGGTACCTATACTCAGTGCCCACATATAATACTGCTCTGAATGCATTGGCATCGGATATTGTTTGTATGTATGTCTGTACCTTGTCATTCGATGTCAAAAGAGGACATTTTGTCGTTCTTTCATTTCGAAAAAGAAAAAGTAACAATTGTATGTTACACAGCCAGCAACTCCATTCATTTCATGAAAGAATCTTTGGACACCGAATGGGTAACACTCTACTTTTGCTAGCATTCGTTTGATGTGTGAAAATAGTTTTTTGTAATATGTAGTGAAAAAACATGTGATGAAACTGGCGTGAAAATGTTGAAAACAGTACTACTTTTTCATTGATTTTCTTTTTTCTTAAAATACAATTTGCTTATTTTCGGCGGAATGAGTTATTAAGTCACTTGGAATGTCTTTTACGTCGAGAAGTATTCATATTTCCTGCCGTTCTATGTAATTTAATTTTTTTCTGTTAAAAAATAAAATTTTTCCAAATTATGAAAACCTATTGTTGTTTATTTTGGTTTATTTTTCATAATACTTGCGGGATTTGGCTTTGGCTAATTTTTCGTAATTTTTTTGGGGGATTTTTCAGAAATTTTCATATTGGGTTTCTGGGGAGATTTTTCATTTATTTTGGCAGATTCTTCATTTGGGGCATTATTCCTATTTTTTGTGTGGTAATTTTGCATAGAGACCTATTTTTTGATAAATTCTAATGAAATGTGTTTTTATATTTGTCAGACCGTAACTGATTTTCTTGCCACGTATCGGACCTTCTAGGGTTATATGGTTGCAACGAAAAGTCCACTTTTCGACCTTTGGACTTTTTCAGAAAGTTAAAAAGTCGATTTTTAGAGTTTTCGAGTTTTTGTGAATTACAACTCGATTTAAATCGACTTTTTAGTTGAAAATAATACAGTTTAATTCAAACTTCTACATTTCAGACGTTAGAAATCGTACAAACAAGATATCAATTCTGTTCCACTTTATGGTATGTAAAACAAAAAGTCTACTTCGATATGAACCACATATATTGTTCATACCGTTACTGACCATCGGAATAAGAATTTTATTATTTTCAGTATAAAAGTTATCAAAATGTCTGTACAGACTTATTTAATTTAAGCTATATCGGTTGTTTATCGCATACTGTCTTTGAAGATCTTTGAGTTCTTTAGTAGGCACCTCACTGCTCCTAAAGAAGCGAACCATTTTACAGCAATGGTGTAGCCTCAATATGTCTGCCACAATTCTTTTAGTAGTAGTCAGTAGAAAGTAGTAGTAGTAGAAACTCATGTCCAGCAGCAGTTTCTGGAATATTTTATTTCACTTTGGACTATTTTGTAAATGGTGTGCCCGAAATATCAAATGACAGCCATAATATTAGCTCCACGGAACGACAAAAAATATTTTCAATTAGACTAAATAGTCGAAAAATTTAGATTTTCTCCTTTTTTATATATTAAGATGTCATTTTTCAGGTGGCGCATAAAATTTTTTAGTTTTTTTTCATATTAAAACTTTTCTTTTTGTTCAGATTTTGAAATTTAATTTGAATTTTCGACTTTGTCAAAAAGTATCTCATAAATTTGTATAGCTATTGCACACGTAACGTTTGTTTTCTTATCTTTATTATAACGTCAATATTTTATTAGTACCAAATATTGGTTATAAAAAAAACCACACAACTTTTGACAGTTAAAAGACAGTTAGAGAATGGAATACCGATTTGTCCCCCTCTAAGGGCAAAAAGTAAATCGAGAATTAAATAATTTTTCCTCATTAGCTTTGGAAAATAAAGTAAGCGTCTTAAAATATGAGCTTCTCCGAATTGTAAATTTTATACCAAACGGATTTCACTTGTCAAATGGCCAAAAAAATTCCCGCACCGACATATTTAAGGAAAAATCTTATTTTTTTTTACCCCCAAAAATAATTAGAAGGACGAAGTGCATGACATGTAAATCCATGGTATAACGAAGTGGATAAAGCCCACTGAGACTGAAGTGCTTGGAAATGATTTCTTAAGGCGGCCAAGGACAACAACCGGTTGTCGGTCCAGCAAGTAATTAGATCATATTTAGTTATTGTTATCTTGCCTTTCAGATCTGAGTATGAATCATTAAAACATATTGAAATGAAATATTTTTATGGGATTTCCACAAGATATTCCAGTATGGGAAATGATACAGGTGAAATGTGCACATTTTACCTCAGAAAGAATAACACTACTTTACAAAATAACATTTTTTTCATGTACATTTGATGAGAGGTGACTTTTCTAACGTATTTCCATCTGCTGAATTCAAAAATCAAGGTAAAAATTTTTTTTTTATGGAACAGTTTTTGAGATATCCTTATATTTTTATTTTTTCGTCCTTTTTTCACTTGACAAATCATATCTCGAGCTAGAAATGTCTGATTATATCATCTTGGTACTTAAATGCAAGGTATTGAGTAGACGAACAAACATGTATAATTGGATCTTTTATAAGTTAAGTGGTTCAAAATATATCGATGAAAATAGGACAAATTTTCAAAAAAATCATATTTTAGAGTGATCCTGTGCCGGCGGAAAAGTACATACCGTTGAAAAAACGTCTGGTTTCTCTTCGTGTTCGTAAAGATGATACTTTAACGTAAGAACTAAGACCAACCACAAGAAAATCGACCGAAAAATGACAAAGTTATAAGCAATTGAGTGAATAAATCCAAATCCCAAATTTTACCTTGATTTTTGAATTCAGCAGATGGAAATACATTAGAAAAGTCACCTCTCATCAAATGTACATTTCCGGTGTAAACTAGTGTAATTTTTGCAAGAATTTCTTGGCTTGGTTTTCACATTTAGACCGTAGAGTATTCTCAGCTACAAATTCTCTCAAAGGTATCCGCGTTTTTATAACTCGTATACTTTGTGGCCATCTGAGCATTTCGTTAAAATCATTTGCCGGCCACAGTGACTACATTCATACAGACCATTATGTCGTAAGTTAACAATTTATATTAACTTTTAAATTCTCGACATTTGAAAGGAACAATTGATAACCGTCTCACCGAAGAGACTTGCCGGCAAAATATCATACGTTTTCTAAAATCAATTTTTAGTGTTTTGTTTCGTTTTTTCTTTTTCTTCTTTGTCCAATCAATTATTAACTTGGTTTTTCAATTACCATGAAAGTCTAAACGAGATTGAGAACGAAAATGTGATCGAAGAGGAAATGCAGGAACTGCTGTTGATGTGGTAACTTATACTCGTATTTCGTAAATGGCGAAAAGAAACAAATATTGAATTCAACCGAATGAGGACAAAAGTACAGCTTATGTTTTTAATAATTCAGCAGCAAATATACGACAACGACGAAATCTTATCAATGTTGTAACATACACCTGACTATCTGGCTGACTGGTTGACTGACCGGATGGATGTGTAGGAATATAAAGTTGCCGGATTGAATGCTTATCCTCCGTCCTGTGCTACTCCTTTATCATCTGCTGATGTAGCAGCACAGGACAGTGGCTACAAATAGAAATAAAACAGCAAATGATATCTTTTGGAATTAATTCCTTATACATATCTAGTTTTATGAGAGCTGTAACAACGCATTGATTTTTATGTTTCTGGTCGAAATACAATTTGGGAGAAGCACTGAGGATGTTGCAATTATTCTTCAACCTCAATGATGTTTGGCAGACGGAACTTTGTATCCCAGAAGTTTTCACACTAATTTATCTCTCCGTTTCACTCACATCTAGCAGCCACTTTGTATCCCAAACTCTTGTCGAATTAGGCGTGGATAGCGAAATTTCTTCTCTAAAGTTGGATTTAATAGATCTTTGTACCCACAATATAAAATCCCTTCTCTATTTGCCGTTCAGTCACTTTGGAAAAACTTTTATAAAAATCATTTTTTAAAAATCTCATTTGAGAACACTGTGCATGCAGCAGCAGTGAGCTGTAATCCCACAAACAACTACTCAGGTTTGGTTGAATGGTTAGTTGGCTAACTAACTGTCGCTGTCTATGTCCATGTCTCTACGACTCTGTGTCGGTGTCTGTGTCTGCCTGTCACTGTACTCGCACAATAAAAAGACCAAACGAAGTGGTTTCAAGATTGTCATTCCATTTGAGGCGGCATCTACTAGTAACCGAATCAGACCAAAGCAATTCAATTCTAACCACCCACAGATTTACTCCGTCGCTCCAGCTATCTCACATCCTACACACCCACACACACACACACACACACACACGAAACAATACAATTTTGTTTAAGTTATACAATGGTCCGTGTTGTTATTACTGGAGCTGGGGTGTTGGTCGTATCGCTGCTGCTGATGTTGTAGGAGCTGTGCAACCACTTTTGCTGACTGTGAATCTTCGATAATCCTTTGGAATTGCATAAGAATTTAATTTTTTCCCTAGCAAAGTCACAACTTCAGAAATCCACAATGACAGGCATTAAGTCGGTACTCTGTTCGTTCAGCCATTTCATCATTGATATAACTAAAGTTGAAAGCATCGTATTGCTTCGAGATTTTTCTTTTCCAAACACACGCCATGCGGGATGGGATGCACGTTTCATCCTTCCAATGTATTGTAAACAGATACACACTCACCCATTACTCCGGTTGGTAAACGACCAAAATGACCGGAGAATACGCAAGCCATCACATCGTACAAAGTGAAAATAAGTGATAATTCTCTCTTTCATTCTTGGCAGGCAATAGAATCGTGCAGTTTACGACCAGCTGGAATAGTCTTTGACATGTAAGGCAACAAACCAAAAGTTTGAACAGATGGACATACACACATACTCGTACAGAGAGACAGTCGGTCAGTCGGTCCTTGTTGCTGGTTACGGGGCGAGCAGCCCACATGCGTCGTAAAGATGTCCATGGGAACGAAGATGCAACTTAAAATCTCTGTGATCATATAAATTCTCACATGCAATATAAAAAAGTTAACACATTTGGTATATCCATAATATTGTGATGTAACACACTGGAGACGACAATGCAACCATTGGAATCACACTGCGATGGATGAGAGGACAGATGTCAGGAGTGAAAAATCGTTTTGGAATCAAGAAACAAACAAACATACCTGCATATGCAGGTACCTAGGCATAGAAACATAGGCACATAAGAAGACATCACCATTATTGAGATATCCTTACATTTAGCTTTCCACTCCATTTAACGAGACACAGATCAATAGTTCTTTAAAAAGACCTACAGGCTCTCTTTGAATAAATTAAATTACAATTATCAGATTAACCGAAGAGTTGAAGATGATGAAATATGAAATCAGTTGGATTCAGGTCGTCAGTCCGTCTACACTCTGGATTATAAAAATCAATAAAGGTACATTATTTTCAAGTTATCCAGGATATCCTGGGAAACAGTGGAGAATAAAAGAAAATGTAATATCGGCGAAAGTAATGGAACGGTCATCATAAAATACGTACTTACTTTACTTAGTTTGGTTCTACATCCTGTCTTTCCCTGCTAAATAAATGATTCCAAGCAGTTCGGTCGTCTGCTTGGCTTCTTCAGTCCGTGACACCAAATATCTGTATGCCTTATTCCACTTCGTCCTTCCATCGGAGTCTTGGACTTCCTGGTCTGCGCCTTCTGTGGTAGTTGTTGCCTTTCCGTCTGTAGCTTTTCGATTCAATCAACCGATACTTCACTTTATTTCGATAATACTTGCTACTTTCTGTCGTCGCGACGTTTGCCTAGTCAATGCAAGCAAATGATCTGTCTTGTCCACGTTCATCCCACCCATCTTCGGCGATACATGTTTGATTTTTAAAAATGCTTCAGTAAAATCTCGCTTTAGCCTTCCCGCAATATCAATGTCGTCCGCATATGCCAGGAGAATGAATCCCTTGGTTGTGAGAGTGACAGCTTTATTAATATTTTCCAAAATCTTCTCCATCAGGATATTATAGAAGTTTCACGATAAGCTTTCGCCCTGTCTTAAAAGTGTGTTATATGGAATGGATACTTAATCCGCGATAGTTGGCGGAAATAGTTTTGTCTCGCACGCTGAGGTTCCAAATATCACACATGCTTTCAGCTATCCAGATTGTGCAAAGTAGCTGATGCACTTTCTCAGCTCGTTTTCTTCGGTCTTATACAGCTCTGCCGGTATTTCGTCGGCACCTGCGGCTTGAGCGTTCTTAAGCTGGTTCATTGCTCTTTTTACCTCATCATGGGTAGGGGGTGGACATTCCAAAACATCATCTTTGATTGGACGTGTATTTTTTTAGCTGGATCTTCGGCGGCTTGTAGTCTGGAGAAATTGTGTTTCCACACTCTCAGCATACTCCTCGAATCAGTTACCAGATTCCCATTTGCATGTCTAGCCGAAGTTATGTCAGTACTCGAGTCTTTCGGTATCTGACATCATTTATACTTCAATACATCTGTATACACCTCTAAAAAATAAAAGAGAGGAAAATACGACAGTGTGAGGAGCGTCACCTTTCCATCTCCCTTTTATTTTTTTTGGAATAGACGATTATCCTCCCTCCTCAACTATCGGTATCGCTCCGGCACAGTTTGCGTTGCCATAGGCTGGAGTGTCGCCTTGTATGCTGCGTTCTTAGCTTCATTGGCAAACTATACACTCATCATCGTACCATTGGCTCCTTTGTGACGGCTTTTTTTCTTTGGCGGGTTTTGAGATAGAGTCTAGTATGTGTTTCCACTGAGCGGTGATGACATCGGGAGGGAGAGTTTTGGCGTGCGGCAGTTGGGTTAGCTTTGTGGAGAAGGCATGGGCTGTTTGTTGAGAGTGGAGCTTCTCGACGGTAGGACCAAAGATGTTCTCCCTGCCTACTTTGGCATTAAAATTCCCTAGAACGATTGAATGTCATCAGTGTTACCGCCGAGTATTTTCAGAAAGTATCACAAAAAGGGTAATTCTTAAAAAAAGTGACACAATATTTTTCAAAAAGTGGCACAGAAAGTGGCACACTTTTTTGGTTTTTATTTTCAGAAAACAGCAGCAAGAAAATTACGAGCTAACAAAAAAGGACAATTTTAGACAATTTCATAAAGCGATTCAAGACTTTTTTCATGAGATACATTTTTAAATTTAATTTTTTTCTTCATAAAATTATTTATAACTACAAAACTGTTGATTATTTAGAGAATGAGTGTATGAATAGATTAAAGAAAATGTAATTTTAAATTTTTCTAAATTCAAAATCGAACATGAGTGTTGTCAAAATAATATAAACAAGAAGATTAATCTAAAAATCGAAAAGTGGTACAAAAGTATAACACAGGGGCACTAAAATTTTTCGTATTTAGTGACTAAATACGAAAAAGTAGTATATTTAGTATCAAAATAAAAAAGTGGCACAAAAGTATCATAGATCGAAAAAAGTGGCAAATAACGGTAACCCTGAATGTCATGGCCAGGGCAGCGGTCGTAGGTCTGTTCCAGGCGCTCATAGTCTCTTCGTCGTTTTCATCCGTCGGCGCGTGGGCACAAATTTGGCTAATGTAAAAATATTTGACTTTGATGCTTAATTTTGGCCAGCCTGTCATCTACTGGCGTAAAACCAGCGACAAGGTTTCGCATCCGAATTGGTGCTTATTCTCATGGCAGTTGTAGAATATATCGCAGTCTTTCCTTTTCGTCACGCGGTGTCCCTTCCATTTCATTTCCTGGATTGTGGTGATGTCAGCATGGTACTTTCCGCCAGTTGGATAGAGGCACCTAGTCTCAGGAGTGTTCTTACATTCCACGTGCATATCCGTAAATTTGAAATTTTATTTAAGTTTTCATTTCAAATTTGGGTTTTACTGAGGTGGCACACAAGGTCTATGCCCAAATTCTCCTCCTGTATCCGGGCTTGGGACCGGCTGATCGTACAAAATACAAAATTATGATTGACAAAAACTTGAGTGATTATTTCAAATGTTGCATAATATCGCTTTGCTCCTATCAAGCTGGGTATCGAAAACACACCTATTGTGTAAACAAACATCATAACCTTGGCGTTTTGTAGGTGTGCCAACAATGTGCCAATGCGATTGTGACGAACAATACAACTATTTTGTTATTTAGTAAAGATATTGATCTATATGGTAACATAATACAGTGACTGCGTTAACCTCTTCCACTACTCGTAATCTCCTGTAGTAATGTTCGATTTCCGAGCCATTATATTTTTTGAAGATACCAACCATATCTGGAAACTTCTCTCATGTTCATATTTAAAGAAGAAGTTGAATGGACTTTTTTTTAAAGCTATTGTGGTGTTCTTTGTATATAAGATATCAAAAAGTGTAGGAGTTAATATTTTGCCAACAACGTTAACGGGTTTCGACAGGAATAGCAGATGACAAAGAGAATATCTAAGCAAATTGAGCAGCAGTTTGGACGGGCATTCTCACACAGCGTTTTCCATTTTCTGAACTTTTTTTTTGAATTTTATTGCGATTTTTCATTTTAATTTATAAAACAAATACAAAACATTCTCTACAAGTCCTCTTATGGCTAATCCGCGATGCCATTATGGCTTGTCTGCAGTTGTGTCACAATTAAGCAATACCAATTCCAAGTACTTGCATAAGTACATATAAGTCTTTGATATACATATGTATATGTACATTCCAAATACAATGGCCTTAATTTAATTTCTTAAATTGCAATTTGAATTTAAATAAAATTACCAAAAAAAATGTAATACTAAGCTTTCTTCGCACTAACGACCACACCCCCAAACCACTTGACACCACTCACACACATGTTCGATATTATCAAAAGTCACATTCTCGACCACATAACGATATGTAAGAAATGATATTGTGTTGTCACTGTGTAAGTGTGAACTGAGAAACTAACGAAATTGCCAAACATCAGTAGAAACCCCGCAACAATTCAACACACCAATACAATTGAAATGACATCGTCTCACATACACACACACACACACAGAGTTCATCTGCCATCCACACACATTGTTTGAACCATTTAACTTTAACGGAAAATTTCCTCCGTTGTCATGGCGCATACATGCTCATATTCTTTCGCACATACACTCTGCCAAATGGTCGTTGTACGAGTGAGTGAATATTTGTTAAGCATTTGATGGAGACATGTGTAAACATCCGCCTTGTTTTTGTGCCTCATGCAATTTCATGGCATTTCGTTTCGTTCTTCCCGTCTGTTTTTTTTTTTTTTTTTGTGTGTGCTGTCGCCATTCCACAAATGTTTGGTAGTTTTCGTAATGATGTTTAACAGGAAATCGTGTTCAACATTTACATATTTATGACAGGACACAAACTCCTACACACATGCATACATGCGTATGTATGTGTGTAAACTCATACACACTTGCATAGATAGAGATGCTTACATACAGCCAGAAAAATCTGACAATCTAAGGAAACATATTGGCTAACTGAGACACTTGATTTAATAATGTTGAATTAACAAAAATGGAGCAGTTGCGTTGATGATGATGTTGTCCGACACGTTGTTCGACAATTATTGAATGTCATTGTGGGGAAGTTTCTTATCCATCGTATTACATGTATGTACATATGTATGTAGATAACGATTTCCTATTTACTTTTCGAAATAAAGTAAATTATAGGGATATACAAATTATTATTATTACAAAGATTGTAACAGATGGTCAAATCTACATAAATTCGGCAAATTCAAAATTCAAAAAAAAAACGAATGTCAAAATATCGTTCTTGTGGTCCAGGGCGAATGTATATATCGATTTAAATGTTAAGTGTATTTTTTGAAAAAGGAATTTCATGGGCGGTTTCAGTTTTTGCAATTTTTTGAATTATTTTTTTAATTTTAAAAAATCGATCACATTGCAAATTTTTTCGGCAAAAAAATATTTTATTTCTGAATTCCCCCAAATAATGTTTTTTTCTTAAGATTTTTAAAATGGGGGTTTGTTTCACTGGTGGCCGTTTCATTCGACCCAAAGTACTTACTTCAGGGCCATTATTCGGGTTTGGAAATACAACAAGTGGACAAATAGTAAGTTCGGCCGGCCCGAATCTTATATACCCTCCATCATGGATCCTTAAAAAGTCAATAAATAAGAAAACTAACTGAGTTTTTGGGCCGCTCGTGACCCGATAGTCCCAGGAACCCGATCACAAATTTTATCCAAATCATGAAAATAAATGCATATTTGGGTTCGCGAGAAAATTTCGTTGCATTTCGATACCCATATGTCCATGTTTGTCAAGGGACGGTTTTTGGGCCGCTGGTGACCCGATAGTCCCAGAAACCGGATCAAAAAATTTAGGCAAATCATGAAAATAAAGGCATATTTGGGGTCGTGAGTAAATTTCGTTGCACTTCGATACCCATATGCGCATGTTTATCATGGGCCCTTTTTTGGGCCTCAAGGGTCCACGGATTATTATATAAACTTAGAACAATTTTACCAAAAAAAAATCAGATGTAGTGAAAAAAATATTTGAGAAATTTGATTATGGCCGGGATATATTTAGTCCCGTAAAGGGGAACTTTTTCCCCTTTGGTCCGATATTGCCCATTCTAGAACTTAACCTGCTTATGGGCAAAAACACCTTCCTACAAAATTTCAGCTTCTTAGCGTTGGTCGTTCGCACTCTATCGTGATTTCAACAGACAACAGACGGACAGACGGACGGACGGACAGACGGACATCGCTAGAATGTCTTAGAATGTTACACTGACCGATAATATATATTCTTTATAGGGTCGCAGATCACTCTTTCGAGGTGTTGCAAACGGAATGACAAACTTAGTATATACTTCATCCTATGATGGAGTGTATAAAAACGGCACTAGGGGCTATATCGGAAGAGTATGCCGAACGAGGTAGAAATTCGTAGCCCACATTATGGATTTGAGCGTGCTACTTGTGATATCTGAATTTGTCGGTCAGTTTTCCATTATTCGTTGCTTACTTTTTTCACTTATTCGAGTTATACGATTTCGTCTACGAACTTTAAGTTGCACCTCTACTCGCCCGCCCGGAGTGCCACAAGGTTCTGTCGTCTCACCTTCCTTATTTCTTAGTTTCATTGACGACCTGTTGGGACAGACTGTGAACCCAATCTACTCCTTTGCGGATGGCAGCAACCTCTGTCATTCGTACTCATTTGAATATCGGCCAGGTCCCCCGGAGGTCGAGGACAAAAGGCAAACGATGAACGACTCAGTCAACCGCGATTTGGGGACGATTTGTGAGTGGGGCCAAATGAGTAGATTTTAATGCACATAGACCCAGTGCTGTTTGATGTCACACAAACGATCCAGTGATCCATCACGGTCGTCAATCTCTTTGGGTGGTGTGGATATCGACGTATCAGATACTCCTGATGTTCTGGGCATGAAGATACAGGGTGATGCTCGCTGGGTTAGCCATATATTCGAATTGTCGAAAGAAGCATTCAAGTATTTAGGATTTTTAAAGCAGTATTACTGTCATTGTGCAGAGACGCCCGACTTTTCCGTGGATACGAAATTCCATCATGTGTTAAAATAATTCTGTAATCCATTATTTTCGGCAATGTGAACATCTGGTCGGTTTTATATTTTACAGGTATACTAGCACTAACACCGACCTATATACAAGCCAATGATGCTATTACAAATGTGTTTCAATTTTTAACCAAAAACCTACGCGATTAACAACAAAAACGTTGTGGGCCGCCACGTGCCTTCATTTGGTCGGATGCCCGAACATAATACGCCTTCATTTTTTTTTTTGGCAACAAAAACGTTGTGGCATCCTTTAACCTGTATTCGGTCGGATTACACGCCTCCATGTTATTTAGTCAATCGAAATAACAACCTTTGAGACTAGCTGTACAATTATTTTAAATGAATTAAAATTATTTCAAAAGTTCATTAACAACATAATTAGTAAACTGGATGTCAATATGAAAAGGGTGATAATATTTTAAAAAACATAATAGTGCTAAACTGAATAAGAGATTCATAAGAGTAACATTAACAACTCCGAGCAAAGACTGTATATTTTTCCTGTAACTCATTTGCTTAAGAGAAAAAAAGGAAGAATGTCATTGGAATATAAAAGCTCATTGAATTTCATAAATGATTTTCGACCAACACCAAGTAAATGTTTATGTGACCGAATTTAGACTGCAAATGAAGGGTGCGTAAAATGAACAAACGAGTAGTGTAAAATTGTTTCCGTATAAAGATCACAAAACTCAGCCGCATTTCTGCTTATGAAGTGCAATGAAATTTAAATGACCAAGGTAAGGTAAGATTGTGACAAAAACAATACAATATTCACATTATGATACGACTACAGAAAGTATTGGAAAGGTTAAGTAAAATTATACTCTCGAGGTACCCGAAGGGGCTTTCACAAAACTGTGAGTAAAAGCGAAAAGCCTCCATAGATTTTAATGATCTATACTTCATTTTAAGTGTAAGATATTGGGCTTTATGATAAACTATGAAAAATGGACAGTTTTTTGTTCCACGAATTTTTATGATTTTTTTTTCAAAAACAAAATTTAGAAAAAACTAATTTTCGACTTAAATTGGTTTATGATTTAGATTTAGGCAACGCTAATAATTTTGTGCTGCATTTTTTAACATTTATTAAGTAATTACACTTTATGTAAATGGAAACTGTTAAAGGAGGAAGAATTAATGAATGTTTTCATAAATGTAATGGCAGAACTGGTTATTTGAATATAGTTTACAATTATATACAGACGTCCCCAGTACTGACGGACGTAGCCAAATGGATTCAGAGAGCGATTGTGATTCAGTCCCTAAAATCAATATGTTGCAATCTTTTTCCCTTTTCATGTAGTGTTCTGTAGGGTATAAATTGACCGCCGACATTTGCGGCCGGCATTGATGACACTACTTTTGAAATGGCATTTGTTTGGTTATCATGTGTTGCGGTCGCCAGTGTCCGTGTCGCAAGTTAACAAGAAAAAAAAAAAAAGTTAATTTCCAACACGATACGTGAGTGGGCCCGTTAAGTATGATACAACGAGTAAAGGCAATCTATGTTAATGTGTTAGTAGCGTGAATTACAACAAAATCCAAATGATATCTAGTTCAGATCATGACCATGATTGTACGGGCCAGCGGGTGTTCGTTCGCCCGTTGTATTGACGCCAGTTTGTTGGTTTTGCACATTGTCTCTTCTACAGAAAACCGTCGGACAGAGTGTCAGGCATCAATTGAAATTAACAGCTCTCAAAATGTAAACATGATGTGCCTTCAAATGGTCACACATGCATACTTTCGGACGCTGGCATGTCTGTATGTATGCGTGTAGGGAAGTGTGTACTACGTGCAGTCTATATTGGTTGGCTGGGATGTGCGTTGTATTCGTTCGTGTTTGCAAATGCTTTAATTTAATCGATTAACACTTGCATGTTTACACAATCATGCCAAACTCTAAAAGGCCTCTAACATTAATCTAACCATACTCCAACACTAGCCCATCCATTCACACATTCGCACACACACATGGTGTACAGTACACTGCGAATAATTATAATAAGATTTGTATACGAATGGGTGAGTAGGCAGTATAATTCGAACTGAACATCTACAGTTGCTATCCTATTAGAAGTTATATTGACCTTAATCTCCAGAACTTCGTTGGCATTAAGTAAAAAAAAACAGAATATCTTCCTCACATTTACACCAGTTTGAGGACACGTAATGGAACGATTTGCAGAGGTTGTCACCCTACCTTACGATATTAGATTAGTCATTTCGTTTTTAACTTATACGAGAAGGGATATTTAAAACCTTAACAGATAGAGTTGAATAACACACACGTCGGCCATTAAATGTTGTCACTTGTTTTTATTTGTAATTTTAAAAATTCTATTTTTTTTAATTGAATACTTGTTATTTTAATTGAAATACCAATTCAATATTTTGATTTAGATGCCAAACTCTTGCCGCTAGAAAAGTCACACATTTCAGCGAAACTTTAGAAATCGCATGTCAGAGCTTGTTCAAATTCGGAACGGCATATGATGACTGACCAGTAACCTACTCTGCAGGCCAGTGTTTTGAATTATTCCCCATACCAAGGTATAGGGTTCTCCAACAAGAGGTGTTAATTTGCTATTCATTTTTTGAGATAATTGATCGGATGTTTATTACATAATAAAGAGGAAGGTATGCCGTTAATAATGAAAAACAACATCAACAAACAACTTAACCAAATCGCAAAGTTGCCCTATGTCCTCGATAGCCTCACGAATTCTATTTTTGAGGTCTTGAATCGACGCTGAGCTGTTGGCGTAGAAGTTATCTTTCACGTGGCCCCAAAGAAAGACGTCGCAAGGTGTTAAATCACAAGATCTCGGTGGCCAATTGTGATCACCTCTTCGAGAGATAACACGGTCTGGTAACTTTTCTTGTAAAAGAGCATTGGTTTCGTTGCTTGTGTGGCACATAGCGCCGGCTTGTTGAAAGTAAACGTTGTCCAGATCAATATCATCCAACTCCGACCATAAAAAATCATTAATCATCTCTCGATAGCGCCGTAAATGTTGATTCAACCTCATATGGTCCAATGACCCCGCCGGACCATAAACCGCACCAAACAGTCACACGATGCGAATGGTGAGGCTACTGAATAAAAACTCTTGGGTTTTCCGAGCTTCAGATGCGAAAATTTTGCTTGGAAATAGGCCTCATCAGTCAATATGATTTTTCGATGGAATTCCGGAACATTTTCATGCATTTCAAGGACCCAATCAGCAAAGACACTACGTTGTTGATGATCGGCCAGGTTGAGCTCTTGTGTTAACTGAACTTTATAAGCCTTAAGACCTAAATCTTTATGCAAAATACGGTGTAATGGTGTTTGTGGAATGTCCAATTCCAAAGAACGACGAGGAACGGTTAAACCTGGGCTTTCTTCAACACTTTGGGCTAGTGCAGAAATATTCCCAGTTGTTCTTGAGCGACGTACTCGGGTTTTATTCTTCACATCACTAACTTGTCACAAAAGATCGAATTTTTCCACCAATTTTTGTATTGCGGTCCGACAAAGTGCTTCATGGCTACCCAAAAATGGAATAATCTTCCAATCCGTTCGAGGTTGGTGACGAACCGTGATTTGGCTCAAGACTTTCCATGATCCAGCATCGTCGTCAGTCTCTATGAGATATCGACATACACGAAACTCTTGATGTTCTGGGCATGCAGATATAGGGTGATGCTGGTTGGCCTAGCCATATTTTCGAAGAGTCGAAACTGGTATTCAAGTGTTTAGGCTTTCTGAATCGGCACAACAAATACTTTACCCCATCTGATCGTGTAAATATTTACAACCACTTATATCCGGTCATAAATGGAATATAACTGACATGTATGGACAGGTATTCCAAAATGAGATTCTGGACCGTGTACAGATTAGAGCGGTGGAGGATGATACGGGATATCCAATTTTTTTGTCTCCCTTCATCACCACCGGAACGTGGAAGGTATACCTCTGTTCGATAGATATTTATATGGTATTTGTTCCTCAGATATTCGTCATCTGGTGCCTGAGTTTAGAACATTTAGCCGGAATACGCAGCTATCCAGCGACTCTCTGTTGTTCATTGTCAATGGCCGTTTGAACGGACGATGTACTATAGCGAAAATTCGTACTTCAGCCGAACTGTTTGTAAGTGAAATACTCTTCCAGCAAATGTGTTTTCTGCCAGTTGTGACATTCTCAAATTTAAGACAAATAACAACATACACTATTCCCCCTTTCCTCCACCCGATAGCCTAATTTTCTTTCGCTAACACATTCCACTGCATTTATAGGGGACATATATTCAAGAGAAAACAAATGGTTGTTTCCTTATTTAAGTAATGCATAGTGTGTGCATACACACAGCCACATAAATATTTCTATACAGATGCCCGGAAACGCCCACGTGGACAGATATCATAAGCACGTAACGAGTATCTGGGCGTGTGTGAGTGCGTAGCAAACGTATACTTCCTCTGTTGTTTAGAGGTAAAATTGTAACCGACAATACAAACATTGAACATTGTGCTATTTGCTTTGTCACTTTTGTTATGCCACTTTACCAGAGAGTACATCACATCAAGAGTAATGATGATGACACATCTACTTACGCACACACCACACACGGGGACACAGACTGGGCATGTGTGTGTGTGTGTGTGGACTTACTATACCCACACCAATGCAGCTTGTGCTATGGCAATATCTCAACATTTACCGCTGTGTGTGTGAGAATGCCATAAAATGTTTATATTGTTTTTATGCCGGTATGTGTAGTAAGTATGCACAAGCACTTGACGGCGTGCGTGTGGTAATGGTAGGGGTATGGATCTGTTTGTATTGTCTTGGTAAAAGCGCTTCGAGGACTTCTGCACAAATCCGTAAGGACATCCACTCTGTCCTACTTCACCGCCCTCTTTTCTCTTCACTAATTTCTGATAAAGATTACCTTATTACATAATAGTGTTAGATTACTTTGTGTGTACTCTTATCGGTGTTTCGGTGCGTAAGTGTGTGTGCGTGTGTGTGTGCACCTGGTGTGGAGCACAATTTGAATAACCTCAGAAAGTGAAAATGTCCTTTCTTATGGCAACCAACTAAACCAAACTTAAACACACTACTCTGCTGCTCTTCGTGTGCCCAAAAGGACAACATCAGATGTCTAATATAGGTAAGGCGCTTTTATGCAAACACACAGATACCCACACTCACATCTACATATGTATGTACATTTACTTGCGAACTGTGGGTTTCTGGTGGCATTCGGCTTAAAATGTGACAACAAATAATTTGTCTCAAATATTCCGACCATATTAAAGCCAACTGATATATAGCTTACTATCATACACAATAATGGCTGCATTTCCACATGTCCACCCACTGGTTTTTGCATCTTGTGGGGCGTAGCCAAATAAAACCACATTTTCTCAGATGGCAAATCCCATCAACTCGAAGAAACTCATGCAAGAGAAATTCTCAGCAAATTCATCGGTATGATTATATTGATGAATTTAAAGCAGGACTTCTGAACAATTTACACTCCAAGGCGCTTTGAAATATTGGCAAATTAATATGCTCGGCATACGTTAAGAAATCTACAGTGGTCTTGTATATAGGGTATACTTATAAAGCACAACACATAGTGCATACGAGGTGAACTAAGCATGGGTTTGAAAAGATTGGCTGACTTTCTTTGACTACAAAAAACAAAATCCCGCAGAGGAATAGAAAATTGCATGTTTGGTACTCGGAAAAACCTGTGTCATCAGTTATTATTCAATTAATTCATGTATAATGTCATTGTATCAATGAACATTTTCTTCAATATGCAGATTGAGCGTTTTGTCACTATTTTCGTTATTATTCATTTATTTATTTATATTTATTCATTATTAACTGAGATAGTTATTTTCTAATGGGTTCTTACTATTAAAATCGATAAAAAGAATGGAAATTAATTAAATTTATTTATAACTTCTATTCAATGAATGTTGTAAGGTTAATTGATGACAAATCAACTTCAAATTAATGGTTAGTATTCTATATCAAATCCGATTAAATTATTGTGGGCTAAATAGTAGTGAACAAGTTCATCAAAACAATGAAATAATTTACAAAGCTTTTTAGAGGTTTTGGAAAATTAAACTTTGGTTAAAATTTTAATACCAGGCGCACCGGTAGGCGAGTTGGTAGTGTGCTTGTCTATCAGTGTAAGGGTTGTGGGTTCGATTCCCACCAGAGGCTTTGGTCTGTCGCTGCAAAAATCTAGACATATGGTCTGTGTAACCCTCTTTACCCTTGGACCCAAAATTAGAATATAAATTTACTTTGTATTGTAATTAAATAAAAATTAAAAATCAAAAATATTTAACACCATTTTTGTTTGTTTTCGTAGTTTATGGACTTGTAAAATATATATTCCTCTATATCACCCTGTTATGTTTCACAACCCATCATACTATCGAATAGTTTTAGTACTAACGTACGACTTGAATATGCAACAGAGACTTCAAGTCACATTGCTTATTAATCGTACACTCTCTTCTGTAACAACCTTTGAATAGTAAAGTTCACTTTTTGTTCTCATGTACTTATTCGACTTTCATTAAATACATCGACTGCTAACATAGGTTATGGGCCCAGACATTGCCTCATGCCAACAGTATTATTAATGTAAAGTATAAGTCGGTTGAGAAATCATTTTTGGTAAAGTTTGTAAAACGTTTTGTTAAAGTTTTGTTATAATGGCAAGTTCCGCACAAATCGAGAAATTGAGTGGAGACAACTACCCGAGTTGGTCGGTCCACATGAGGAGCTTGCTAATCACTTTGGACTACTGGAATGTTGTGGAAAGTAGCTCACCGATATCAGCATCCGCTGATGAAAAGGCTGCATGGACCGTGATTGATTCAAAGGCGCTGGCTACCATCATACTGAGTGTAAAACCGTCAGAGTTGATACATGTAAGAAAGTGTAAAACTGCAAAAGAAGCCTGGCTAAAACTAAGTGCTATTTACATCACCAAGAGTCCCGCCAGAAAAGTAAATTTATTTAAAAGATTGGTTCGCTTCAAAATGCAAGACTCCATTCCATACCAACAACAAATAAATGAATTCAGTGCTTTGGTTGAGTCATTGAAAGAAATTGATGTTTCTGTTCCAGATGATTTTATTAGCATATTGTTGTTGTGTAGTCTGCCAGACGAATATGAGAGTTTCATAGTAGCTATGGAGAGCAGAGATCTATTACCATCATTAGAGCAATTGAAGGTCAAAATCTTAGAAGAGCATCGACGTCGTGGTGAGAAGATATCTGTGGGAGAAGAACACGTGTTTGCGGCGAATTCAAGGTGGAAGAATAAATACAAAAGCAGACAAAATGAGAAAGAGAGTGGTGATCATCAGCGTTTTAAAAATGTGCGCTGTTACTTGTGTGGTAAAAAGGGCCACATCAAAGCTAATTGCACCAACAAAGCTATGATAATGAGTGTAAGAGAATGCAGTAATTTCGAGTCAAGTAATAATGAGTGGATTGTTGACAGCGGCGCATCATCACACATGAGCGGTACAAAAGGCATATTCTCTTTATTAAGAGATCACAAGCAAAAAGTAGTACTGGCATCTGGTGACTGTGTATATGCAGAAGGTATAGGTAATGTACACCTTAAATCGGATTATACCGACATTATTTTATACCATGTTCTCTTCGTGCCTAAGTTAAATGCCAATTTTTTATCCGTGAATAAAATAATTGAGCATGGACACAATATGCAGTTTACGAAAGAGAAAGTCGCGGCAAAATCTAAAGACGGTCGAGTTATTTTTGAAGCCCATTCTAATAGTGGAATATTTACTACGAAATTTAGTATGAATGAACATGTGATGATGGTTACCGAAAAAGATGACAACATGATATGGCACAGAAGGTTAGGTCATTTGAATTACCATGATATGGTTAAGTTGCAAAATGATGGAATGGTACGAGGTTTAGCTGTGAATGCAAAGAATAATGTTTCGTGTGTCACGTGTGCTAAGTGTAAGATGACTGTTAAACCATTCCCGAACTTTGGTGCATGTTTCACAAAAAACTTATTGGAGGTGGTGCATTCTGATATATGCGGTCCAATGAGGGTGACAAGTGAAGGTGGTTCGCGGTATTTCATAACGTTTACTGACGATTATTCACGTTTTGCCTCAGTATACTTTCTGAAGCAAAAGTCGGATGCACTCAAAGCCTTT
Source organism: Hydrotaea cyrtoneurina (assembly GCA_958296145.1). Lineage (NCBI taxonomy): Eukaryota > Metazoa > Arthropoda > Insecta > Diptera > Muscidae > Hydrotaea > Hydrotaea cyrtoneurina. The sequence continues at coordinate 89,234,010 of OY282512.1, forward strand.
AAGGAATATCGAGCTGTAGCAGAAAGGCAGACAGGTTGCAAACTAAAGACACTACGAAGTGACAATGGGAGTGAGTATACAAGTAATGCATTTCAATTGTACTTGTCGTCTGCAGGTATTGAACACCAAACAACTGTATGTTACACACCGCAACAAAATGGTGTTGCAGAGAGGTTGAACCGGACTTTGGTGGAGATGGTGAGGTGTATGCTTTTAGATTCAGGCCTGCCACATTCGCTATGGTCGGAAGCCCTTAATACGGCTACATATATAAGAAATCGTTGTCCTACGAAGGTGCTGAAGAATAGGACACCGTATGAATGCTGGTTCAGAAAGAAACCTACAGTGATTCATCTTCGATCTTTTGGCTGCGATGTCGTTGCCTTGGACAAGAAACCTGGTCGCTCCAAACTTCAACCAAAAGGCACACAATATATATTTGTTGGTTATGCTCATCAATCGAAGGCATATCGTTTATACCACAGAGAGAGCCGAAGCATAAAAATCGCCAGAGATGTAGTTTTCTTCGAGAATTGTTTTTGCAAATCAAGTAATACATCTGATGACACAAATAGAAACAATGAAGATGATTGGTTTTGTGTCGCAGTGAATAGATCTGAAAATCATGATGCTTACCGAGGAATTGATTGTCAACCTAATGAAGAAACAAATGAAAGTGAAGTTTCTCAACACGAATCAATTGACATTCGGAGTGATGTATCCATGGACGAGTCAGTTACTACCCAAGCTGGTGAAAAACGAAAGAGAGGTAGGCCACGAATAGAAAGAACTGGAAAGAAAGGTCGTCCGAGAAAAGTTCGAGTTGTGGAGGCTGCAGAAACTGTTAACAAAGTGGTTGTACTACATAGTGATCCCAATACGACGGAAGAGGCGCTATCATGTGAAAAAGCTAACGAGTGGAGGTGCGCGATGAAGTCAGAATTTGATTCTTTGCTGAAGAAAAATACCTGGGAACTTGTAGAAAATCCTGTTGGAAAAAATGTCGTAGGATGTAAATGGGTATTTGTCACGAAAAGAGCCCCCAATGGAAGTATTGAAAAACATAAAGCTCGACTTGTAGCCCAAGGTTTTTCACAAAAGTTCCAAGTCGATTATGCGGAAACATATTCTCCCGTTGTGAGATTTACTGCAGTTAGAATGTTGCTTGCTATTGCCGCCCAGAAAAAACTTTTAGTCAACCATATCGACATTGTTGCTGCTTACCTCAACGGAGATCTTCAAGAAGAAGTATATATGCGACAGCCACAGATGTTTGTTGATAAAAGGTATCCAGATCGCGTTTGTAAGCTGAAAAAATCGATGTATGGACTTAAGCAGGCCGGAAGAGATTGGTATCGTAAGATCAATCAAATATTAACCGATCTACACTTCGTTCGCACCAAAACGGATAATTGTTTGTACGTACTGAACAAAGAAAATGAATATGTTTTTCTAGCAGTTTACGTCGATGACATATTGTTGTCATGTTCCAAAGAAGAAACTATGATCGAAGTCGTGGCCAATTTGAATAAATATGTCGATGCTATTGACAGAGGCGCAGTAAAGTATTACTTGGGAATGGAGATAGAGAGAGATGGTCTACGAGGTGAAATATCAATACATCAATCCAAATATACAATGGACTTGTTAGAAGAATGGAAAATGAGTAATTGCAAGCCTTCATCTACACCGTTTGCTGCTGGTACACTTTTAAATAAATGCACCAAGGAAAACTGTAAAGGTTACGAGGTGAAAAAATATCAATCATTAATTGGATCATTGACGTATTTGGCTGTAGCATCTCGTCCTGACATATCCCATATTGTCTCAAAGCTCTCGCAGTTTAATACACATCCCGAGAAGGAGCATTTTATTGCTGCCAAATATGTATTGAGATATCTCAAACATAAACCAAAAGGTACGTTGTGTTACAATTCTACTAATGGTTTGATTTGTTATACAGATGCCGATTGGGGTTCCGATGTGGTGGATCGGAAGTCCTACAGTGGTTTCGCCATGTTTCTTGCTGGTGGGCCAATCACTTGGGAATCGAAGAAACAGAAGATTGTTGCTCTCAGTTCTATGGAGGCCGAATACATATCCATGTGCCAAGGTACCAAGGAAGTGATTTACGTCCGTAGCCTTCTAGCTGAAATTGGACTTGATGAATATATAAAAGCACCAACAACAATCAAGTGCGACAACCAAAGTGCTCAATTTATGGTACAGAACCCAGTTGCTCATAAAAGGAGCAAGCATATAGACATAAGATATCATTATATTCGACAGAAATTTGAAGACAAAAACATCGTTATCGAATATGTACCCAGCATTGATAATGTAGCGGATTTGTTTACTAAATGTTTATGTAAAGAAAAACATGTAAAGTTTTGTAATATGTTATACCTAAATTTTTGATAATTGTATTAATTATAATAGTATTTGGGTTGAAGTAGGGTATGTAAAATATATATTCCTCTATATCACCCTGTTATGTTTCACAACCCATCATACTATCGAATAGTTTTAGTACTAACGTACGACTTGAATATGCAACAGAGACTTCAAGTCACATTGCTTATTAATCGTACACTCTCTTCTGTAACAACCTTTGAATAGTAAAGTTCACTTTTTGTTCTCATGTACTTATTCGACTTTCATTAAATACATCGACTGCTAACAGGACTATCCAGAAATTTTTTTTTTATTTAGTTTTTGTACTTTTTATAGATTTTAAAAAATATAAAAATAAGCCAAAAAGGTTTTTTTTTTAGTTTAAAAAAAAAAATAATAGGTTGGCCGATTTTTTACAAAACTCATATCATATTAAATAGAACATAACAAGCTTAACTAATGTTTTAAGGCCCATTTTTTTAAATTAAGTTTTATGCATTTTCCTTACATAGTTTTTTTTAATAGTTAAAATTTTTAAAAAATTTTGTTGCCTCTGATTTTTCATTAAAATTATAATTCGGCAAAACTTTAACTAATCAAAAACGGTAATTTTATTAGCTAAAGTTTTGCTGAATTATAATTTTAATGAAAAATAAGAAGTGAGACACTTTTTGGTAGTCGTCTCTTTCCGTCAGACTTTACTCTTCTTTTACAGCCTTTATTGTGTTTCTTTTAACAGATGACCTCGCGTACGGTAAGAGTTTTAATTGGGCCTTACACCGTTATCAATATATTAATAAACTATGGCATAATGCTATTCGGAGTTTATCGGTAAATCATACAATGAGTCGGTACAGTTTGTTTTTTGATGTTGTAGACACCCTCAATTAGTCATGATACCGATTGCAGGAGAGCATAAACTCATAGATATTTTATTAGTTTTAATCATTCTAAGGTTCAAATGTTCTAGTATACTTGTGTTATCTTGCAAAATAGCTTTAACATTTAATAAATTGCCAGCAGTTCGTTTTTGACAATGCGTACCTGCCTAACCCTCTTCAAACTACGCCAATGTTTCCCGCTTATGATGTTTCTAATTATTGTTAGAGCATCATGCTCATGCCAAAAAAAAAACTGACATTTTGACATTGTGAAAAATATTTGGCATCGCAAAGTCAACGACTTGATTAGTGATCAACCTGTTCATATATCTCCCCCAAGCCTACGATAGCTCAGAATATTCTCAAATGTTGGGCTGTAGTCATTTGTCTTGGAATCTCTAACAGTCTGCTTGCTGTGTAAGGAATCCTTTCAACGTATGTGGCCAGAAATGCACGTATATTTATGTGTATGTGTTGATATATTTCTGTGGAGGTAGGTTCGTGTATAGCAAATGCGAATACTGGTATGGCTGGGTCGCTTCATCTTTATCTTATACGTTTTACGTTATATAAAATGCAGAAAGGCGTAATAACAAAATGTTGTGTATTTTTTTTGGTGGGTTATGGGTTATTGGAGTTAAATATTAGGGTTAGTCACTTTTGTTGGCGACAATTGCTCCATCCACCAGTAATTTGTCGTCAGTTGCGTGCAAAAACTTCTCGCACAAATTGCAATTACTGTAGTCCAAAATCAATTTTTTGATATGAGTTTTTTTAAATTTTGAATTTATTTTTATTAGATTTTGAATTTTTTTTGGAGATATATGATGTTCCAATATCTTCTTTGGGGCAATAATGATGCCATAAATCTCGGTCTCTGACCGTACATTTGTCTGGGAATCTGGAATCCTCCACAGCCTGGCATAGTCAGTTCAGAAAACTTGGCGTTCATTTCTCCGTGGTCTCGAAGTACTTGGTGTACTTAAAAATTGTCTAGCCAATACTTTTTTTTGCCTCAGAGTGCTTTGATCCATAGCTGTGAGCCGTACTTGATGGTACTATTGTGTCAAGCCTAAGTTTTGAGTTCGAGTTGGTTTGAATTGAGTCTTCATAACTTAAACATGCCTTCTCCGGGAAAGTCGCCGATCCAGATGGATCCCCAGGTATGTTACATTACCTGACTGTAAAATAGAAATATCATTTCATTTTAATGACGGACAAGTTTTCAAATTCATGGTGAATGTTATCTGTTTGCATTTTGTCTCGTTTACTTTGATAACCCAGTCAAAAGATTTGTCCATTTAGTAAACGGTTAACTTGTTCTACCAGGAACCAAACTGGTCCTTTAAATCATAAATATGCTATTAGATTGTTTTGTCATTTAGGCAATTAAAATTATGCTATTTAAGTACATTAAGTTGCAGTAATATCATCGCATCGCAAAGTGAATACTATTGTATTAGATTCCAATTAAATTTAATTTGATGGCATTTTAAAAATTAATTAGAAGGATGGTACCCCACAACAAACATTTGTTTGTTAACTCATTTTTAACTTGGCCTAAGACAATTCTTAACTGAACTCGGCAATCTCATGAGAAGGTTATTTTCGAAAGTACGTTAAATCAAAAATTTAGTTTTCGAATATTATTTTGACAATTTTGGGAAATGTATGGCAATATCGATAATTTTTTAAGTTGACCCAGGATTCCAGAATTATTTGTATATTGAATTTTTAATTCGATATTGTTTTTTGGTTTAATTATATCTACGAATTATATAGGTAGTTGATATATTAATTGGCAAAGTTATTAATTCACTTTAGAAATTGAAAAACGTCAGCGTTGTAATAAAATTGGTGACGACTGACTCTTTATCAAGCAGAGCGATCTAAAGAGCAACGATGCACGTAGTCGTAGTAAAATTAATGTGTATGAACACATTTATGTATCATAAATTTTGCTATATTTTCATTCAAACTAAGCAAGACGAAAATTTCCATTTTCTCAACATTTTCATAATCAAAAGTCGACTTAATTTTTCCTAAAAGTATTTCCTTTCAGGGTTAATAAATGGTTTCCAAAAACTTCGTTCTTGTGCAATGTCGATCGATTGATTACGTCTGTTTTCTAAACGAATATTCATATGTTGGTCGTTGCAATTCTTATACAAATATTGCTTCAAGTTAATATGGCAAATGAAAACATTATTTTCTACTTTACTTCACTGACTCATATCTGGTTAATTCTATAAAATGTCAGTAGAATGGTTACGTATCTGTGTCTTTTCAACGAGCGGCAAATATATATTTACACAAAACATTATTAAAAGTAAAGTGATTTGTATACATTTTGCAATCAACATGTTCAATGCCATTCAACAAAGACAGCAAGAAACGCGAATCAATGTGACATGAATTGCGAAATCTGCAACATGACATCCGACCATCTATCTACCCACAATGCCAACACTGCACTAAACTTATCATTCCATTGTGGTTCTCTATTAGAAAAACCACTTGTCAATTGTAATGGACACACATGCACATGGAAAGCACATGTCATCGAAAATATATTCATACTCCATACATGGAAAATATCAGCTGCACCGTGGGGTGGTGTTTCGTAAATGGCATACAACAAAATTGTGTATACCACAACCACAGCTGAATGACTTGGTGGCGATTAAAATTGCCAAAAACCATTAAAACTACAATAATCCCTGAATGTTATTGTTGTAGATTACACATAAGACATACAAATTTACATATTAAAAACGAGAATTCTACATAAATTTGTTTTTGTAGCTTCGGAACATTCAATCAGATTAAGAAGTACTAATATCATAAATAAAGACAAATTTTGTGGAAAATTTTTTAAAAAAAATGTCGACATAATTACGTTATGACAATCTATGGCTCCTTTCCATAGAAAAAGAATTTCGACCATTTTTGTACTCAGGGATCGCAGTATATCAGAACTGTATAGTGGTTATTTTTTTTTTTGCACAATAGTGTTATATTTGGCGAATCTGAATTTGGCGTTTGAAGAGTACACCGTACAACACAAATAAAAACAAATATTTGTCATGTATACACTGTATTTAAAGCTGAAATGTTGTCAAACAAGAAAAATATATTCTGCAAAAAAATTAAATACCTACCAAATTATAGAGATGAAAATGGGAATTTGGTAACTGATAAGTACAGTGGCCAAAAATTGAGACGAAGTACGTTCCGACTATTCACGAAAATACACCCCAAACCTAAAAGGAAATTAGGCTCCAAATTTTGGCGTCTAATTGGATTATGAATATAGACACCACGAAATTATAACCCAAACATAAAATGAAAAAAGGGCCCTACAATTTTACTAGGGCCTAATTTCATAGTGGTTATTTGAAGGTATGTAAATACAAATATGCCCCAACATTGTTCTCCATCCACTAATAAAATACTTGATTTTACATCTATTTAAGGCCCCGCATATTAAGTTTGAGAACTTTGTATAAACTGCAGCAACATTCGATTTTTGGAGACATTACGCCTAATGGATTAACAAAAATGAAATTTAAATAGGGCTTTTTTTCTTCACCAAAGTTAATTAGACCCACAATTTATTTTGTGTGTCTCTAAAATATATCGAAATTTAATTGGATTCCAAAATGCGAAAATAGGCCCCATGTTTTTTTTGAAAGTATGCCCCAAAATTGTTTTGGGGTCTAGAGTCAAACAAACATTTGGGGTCTAATTGCATTATGAAACTATACCCCAATAAAAATATGAAATTATACCCAAAAAAAAACACAATTTTGTGTTGTTGTTTTCCATTTAGTTTTTTGGGGCCTAATTTCATTTTCAATTTGAGGTCTAATGGCTCATAGTAGCAGGATTAAAAACTATTAAGCCTAGGGGGCCCAAGGAATTCCGGCAGAAAACAGGAAATGAGCTGCTAAAGTCATGATTAAGGATGACAAATTATTGTATCTTCAGCGTAAAGACTGCGCACGAAAAATATAGTGCACGGTTTAAAGCTTACAAGTATTTTTGTTTGAAAATAAATTACATAGTAGCTTTACCTCTGACAATGCCGTTAGAAACAACTTGGTTAATATAACCTCAATCGACCAGTAATTATTTGCAAATATGGAGTGTCAGCAGGAAGTGTGTGAACGGATTGTTGAAATTGTTCTCGAAAATGGGATAAGGCTATTTAAAACAATAACGAGGAAGTCAGGCGTATCCAGAAATATTGTTTGAGCAGTTAGAAGAAAATACTAGGACCACCTGACCTTCAAAAGAAAGTCTGGGCGATCCCGGAAAGTGAAAAAAGAGTCAGGTATGAAGACGTAAAAAGTCCAAAAAGTGCTCGACAGAAATTCCAAAAATACTGTGTAATGGATGATGAAACATACGTTTTATTGGACTTTTTACAGCTATCCGGCCAGGAATTCTATATTGCAGATAGCAGAGGAAAGAATACAGAGTTAAAAAAAAAAAGTTTTCAATAAAGTTGTTTGTCTGTCAAGCCATTTGATCGTGTGACCAAAGGAGCAGTTCGTTCGTAACGACTGGCACTATCAATACCGAAGTGAACGTAAGCGAATGCCTACAAAAGCGACTTTTTCTATTTCTATGACAACATCAGTCACTAGATCAGTCCAGAAAAATGTGGATGCCTCATATTGTCTTAGAAATAGAAAAAAAAAACAATTGAGTGTATCACATGAAGTATGTGGTATTTGTTCCTAAGGAGGCTAATCCACAAATCCATCCAATCGAGTGATATGGGGCTTTGGTTAAAATTTGCTAAAAGGCGTCCAAAAAAAAAGTGTGAACGACGTAAAAAAAATTCCTGAGAATGTGTACGGCACGGGATTACGGATCGTACTATAGAGTCCCTAATGAAAGGCGTTACCGAAAAAATAAAAAAAGGTTTATAAAAAATAAATACATTTATTTAAAACTACGCAATGAATGAATACAACCCTTTTTTGTTTAATAAAAACAATATTAAACAGTTTACGGTTTAACTAAGATACAATTGGAATCTTAAATACAGTTTTAGAGAAAAAAGTGTAAGTCTAGCCACGACCATTCTGGTGCCTCCCATGCAAATCCGGCCTCTTTGACATGATTACGATCATAAGTGTTACAATTAATCGAATATTTTCTGAAACAAATGGAACATAAGTTATGTGCTAACGAAAGATATGCACAAGTCAAATTTTATTAAGTTCTCTGATTTCAGAGAGACGCCAATGGGCCTGACTCAAGGTCATATTGCAACAAATTCTACAAACAGCAGAAATATTCAAAAGGAAAAATGTTTGCCTGTTTAATATTTTGTTCATGATAATTGCACCAATGTTATACAATCTACTAAACCATTTGAAACATAATAGGTCTGTGTTATAACCAAAAGATGTTCAAACATGTCCTACTGTTCACTGGAAACCGCCAAAAACTACGCACGAAACATACGGAATATCCAATAACATAACACACAAAGCGAAGGCACGTCATTTGTAATTTATATAAGTGTAGACCGATCGATCGGGAACTCTACATAACATATATTTCATTCCTTGCCATAGTTTGAGTTAGTTACTGCACTGGGGGGAAAATAACCGGTAGAGGAGTAGTCATATAAAGGGGTATTATGGACAGTAACTCAACTTATGTAGTTATCACTACATTATCAAGCAAATCTAACATTACTTCAATTGTCTGAAAGCATCAAAAAAGATTTTTAAAAAAAAGAAAAAATTGTCTCACCTATTGGCTCAGCATATTATGAGCAATTGACATTGACAGTTATATATTTTTTTTTTATTTTAGGGGATTTCTACAAACACAAATACCTTATTTACAAAATATATATACACATTTTTAAAACGATTTTTTCCAAATATTTATTTCAAATTACGATTTTTTTCCTAAGCAATTTTAATTATTAAGTTGTAAAGAAAATAAACCTTTGAACTATTTGCATCATTTAATTACTTATACTTACTTACACACATCTCTTAACATTCCATGAAAATGACGGGGAACTTCTTTCGAATCAGTGGGCGATTTAATTGTGTATACTGACTGATCGGGACCTAGTGTTAACAGCGGGTCCGAACGCTTAATGCTTTTCTAGAGATTACACTCTTACTCGTAAAGTCGCCAGCAATTACGAGGTGGACGCTTCCGCTGAACAATTGTTGATGGTCTAAGCAGTTTTCCAACCTGTGTTCTGCGAAGTCTCATCCAACCAAGCTACGCTGGTAAAACTTGTTACCTGGAGGTGGCCGAAATTATCGCTTTCTATTTATGCTGAGCTCTTTTCACAAAAAATGGGTTACTCAGATAAGATAATAAAAAGATAATTGAGAACAAAAAATATTTTAAATTTTCATTTTTATAGCGACGATCAGTGTTGCCACTACACACATTTTTTGCCTACCAAAAATTTCCAAAAAACCGACCAAAACCCCTATTGAGATCAACAATTAGTTTGTATAGCAACTGTAATTCTTCATGTATCCTTTAGCCGACCATTCGTAGTGGGGGATGTGCAAGCTCTTTGCATATCACAATGCTATTGATAGTATTTGGTTTAGTTTGCTTCTGGGCTTAGTTTCTATTCACGGAAGTGGTGAAAACTTACTTTCTGCAGTCCACAAAACAGTTTTCATTTAAACTATTTATAATTCAAGAAGAAAAAGAATTAATATTTAAATCGATAAATCCAATTAAATATTCGTTTCTCTGAGAACTAAGAACTTTCAGACTGGAATTCTTTGTTAAGATTTTGAGATTAAGTAAAATTTCATGTGCAATGCGTATAGGTTGTACTCCTTGAAATATATAAAAACAAGAGATAAAATAGAATTTTAAACTTTCTCATTGCCCGAGAATTCTTAATATTACGCCCTTTACCCTTAAATGCAGGAGGTAAGGTTATGTAAAATAGCTCTCTAAATATAAATTCGAAAATAAATTTTCTGAGAAATAAATTTGTAAAACCCATCCCACCAAATTTGGTAGAAAAAGCTCAAAACATCAACGCTGCTCACGATGTCGTACGTTTCAAACTGTAAACAAGTAAAGAGAGCAAAGCGCTAACTATTTTCCACCAAATTTTTTTTTTATTTGATTTGCAAAAAACTATTTGTTTGTTACTAATATTTGATGAGCATTGTACAAATACCTTTGACTCACTGATAACCAATGTTCATTTGCAGTATCGCACGCGACTTTTAAATACACGGTAAAGCAAAAAAAATTACCGTAATATGCAATCGCATCAAACGTTTTACATTTTTCTTATATTCGTTAAATATAACCCGAGAAATAACAAAGCAAATGTCAATGCATAATGCCTCTCATTAAGATCATTAATCAAAACAAAACTTGCAATAGAAATGTTGAAATGTTTAATGTTTGCACTTGTTCGACTTTGCATTCGAATATTTCAAAATGTGTTATGAATTGTACAATCTATTTACATTAGTTAAATTTGATAGATTCCCCTAAAAAATATGTTATAACAAAATATTTTTATAGACTTTGAATTTTGTTGGCTGCGGTTGACATTTCAGTGGAAACCCCCATATGCAGTTCATTGCAATTAATTTCGTTGCGAAACATGTTAAAATGAAATGTATTGGTCCAAAAATTTTCCAATTAAATTTGGGCCAAATTTTATACGAAGTATTGTTTTGGATAATTTGTAATTTTTTGTTTTCAATGAATCCATAATGGTGGCAGTTAGAGTTTTGGTCCCGGGAATTCCCGGGTTGGATTTCCCGGGATTCCCGGTCATTTTTTTGTCCCGGAATCCCGGGATATTACTCGGGATTTCCCGGGATTTTTTAAATCTATTTACTCAATATAAATCGCCGAGACATGAACTTATTGACCGCTGATGTCATAACAAACACTTTATGTAAAGAAATTTCATCAATACATACGACTCTAGGCCAAACAATGTACGAGGCTTTAACAAATCGTATTGTTGAAAGAAGACATAAAAAATTCTGTACTCTCATCAACTATTTAAAAGATCCAAATTAGGCGCATGTTTACTGATCCAAAGAACTCTTCGAATTCAGAATTTAATATAAATGAATGCATTGTTTTGCCAGAACAGTCTTTTGAAGAAATTTTAAACAATGCTATAAGGAATGTGTCCGAAAATTTGGCATCAACATCTTCTGTCAATACTGTGTCAATTAAGAAAGATTTAAATTTTTTTAAGGAAGTGGCAAAAGGTCCGAAAGCCTTTATTGTCTATATAATGCTCTTTTGACAGTAAGACCCACGTCTGTGGAGAGTGAAAGAGTATTCTCGCTATCTAATCAATTTGTTACTAAAATTAGAAATAGGCTTTCCAATGAAACCATCGATGCATTAAGTGTCCTAAAAACTTATTTTAAATCAAAAATGGAATCATTGTACGCTTAATCCTTTTCTATATATACCTACATTACTTTTTTAAACCAAAGTCTGAATAATTTAATTTTTGTTTAAACGCATTGAATGTGTTATTTATGTTACGTATTTAAAGCAAATTTGCCATTGATCTCTCAAATGTGATTTTTACAATCAAAAATTACTTTAAAAGCAACAAATTTGTTTGTTTAACGCATTTTTAATTTGACCCGGGATCCCGGATTTCCCGGGATCCCGGGAATTTAAAAAAAAAATCCCGCTGTCCGGGGAAATGAAAAAGGCCGGGAAAAAAAACTTTAGTGGCAGTAAAAACGGACCAAAAAAAAAAAATCGAAAAATGGCCCATATTTGTAACATATTATAAAAAAAAACAAAACGCTCGCTGGCCTTTTTTTTTTGTAATTTTTTGTGGGATATTTGGTTTTGGGCTATTTTCATGCCGCCATTAAAAATTCATAGATGTACTTCGTTGTCACTTTTGCGATAGATTGTCTAAATTTAACAATACCATAGATTTAATAGACTTCTAGTTTTAAGTTGTAGTCTGTAAGGATTGTAATATTCCATACCCTGAATGAATAAATAAATAAATTCCGCAGCAATGTGTCAAATTTGACCACATCTGTTGTCCAAATTTATCATCACTAAATATTTCAGTTCAAAACTGAAGACATAAAATATTCACCTACAATAATTCTGCTTTTCGACCATACCATATGTCAATACTCCGAAAAAATATACAGGTGGTCGTAAATAGAACAAAAATTATTACTAAAAGTCAAAAATTCAAAACTTTTCCAAAAAAAGAGAAAAAAATCAGTCGAAATTCGGCTAAAAAAAGTCAACAATTTCTGGACGACCTAAGTCTATTTGTGGAAGTAGTAGTGCGTCTTTAAACTCTAGATATCACTACTACTCTCATAGCAAATCAGTTTCTTGTTCGTAGAAAAAGTTATTGCTGCCAAAAGTTGCAGATAAACGCATGTCTACTGGATAGCCTTTGGCTGACACAAACTTAATATCGCTACTTAAGGTGACACCTGAGCTATTTGATCCGTACCCAATATATACAATTGAAAGGAGCCTATAATACTACGGACTAAGGGCTTAGACGCGTAGAAAATATCGAATGTGCTACAAACGCTAATGAACATCCAGTGCACAAGTCCATAAACTATTCCAGATAGATATTCGCTATACGCCCACTTAACCAATCAGAAAGAATGCTCAATGTCGTGACATATATTCGTATGAATGTTTGGGACTGGATGTAGGGTACGTATGCACAATAGAAAAAGCAATAAATGAATGTTTTAAAAACACAACATGGCAGTCGTCATTACAATCATCACCGCGACGTCACTATCACCAGACTCGCTAACAAAAAACCACACGCAAAAAAACAAACAACACACATTCGCATGCAAACACAAGCGAATACGACTGAACGAACGAACGCATAGAGAAACACAGTTGGAAATGCACAAAGAAAAGCGATGGTGTGGGAAACGCAATGTTCTGCAGTGAATGGATGAATGACTGCCATTGAATTGTTGAGGTTGTTGTTACAATGTTTATGGTAACAGCACATACAACAACAAGACGTGAGAAATGTTGGCAGTGACAGTTGCAGTTGCAGTCATAGTCGAAGTTGTCGGTTGTCAATGCTTCAGAGAACGTATTTTTCCGCTCAGTATCCGTTAATTGGCACACATTTCAATAATCACACACTTTCACAAACATACGCACACATAACCTCACAACACTTTTAGTAACGACAACTGAAAGATAATCAAACAAGAGTAACTCATCGTTCTTTCATACATGCCTATACGTTGTCCCAGGCATACATTAGGATGGGTCGTGAAATACCACTACGCCGATCATAACTTTTGTCCAATGTTTAATGTGTATTTTTGGTGGAATCGTGTTAGTATGTGGTAATAGTTGGACGAGCGAATTACGTATTTTGTGTTGTATTGTCTCGCAACAAATAAGCCACATATTAGTTCTTTGTCTGAATAATACTCGACCACACTTTGTTTATAGTCTGGTTTTAGTTTGAGGTATCGGACATGGACCAAACTTTGTTTGCAGTCTGGGTTTAGTTTGAGGTCTCATACATTTTTGAAATTTTTATGTATTTCTGTTTAAGTTTGTGTCGTCAGTGGATGGAGAGGTGGAATACGCTGATTTCACACAATAAACTGAGTTTGGAATGCCAGAAAGAACGTCGAACGATATTATGAGGTCACCCACTTCGTAATTCCATTGAGAAATTGAGTGTGCGGTTTGTGGGTTCGTTTGTGTGTCACACGGTTTAACCTTGGACCCAAATTAGAATATAAATTTACTTTGTATTGTAATCAAATTAATTAAATAAATAAATTAATTGAAATAATTTTGGCACTACTTTCGAATGTATTATTCAAAATTGGCTATAAAAATTGCCCTTTGGATGGAAAATTAAGACGAGCGATTGGAACGTAAAATCCTATGCGATGGTGTAGATTTTATGCAGTTTCCGGAGGTAAAGTAAGTAACAATTTATTAAATATGTTATGTGTAAGTAAATATATTTATTTGTAGATTTGTGCGAAATTTCTGGTTTAACATGGAAGCTTTTAAATATATGTTGGAGAGCATTAGTATGCAGCTGCCAACAACACTTAGATCGACTGCTGTAAAACCATCAATCAAATTAGATGCTACACCTAAGTTTCTTGGCCAACTATGTCATACTGCAACAGAGAAATGTGCAATGCTAAAGAGAAGGTGTTGTGTCCGAAGCTCATAAAATTGAGCATAATTTCAAATTTCCTTTGCTTCGTATTAATATTTTTTTGTAGCATTTCCCCTGTTGAAGAAGACTTGTATTAATTTGTATCTATTAATATACATACATTTATGTAACGTAAAGTAGTGTTGTCATAACCGTAGAACAACAAGTACTCATCAAAAGTAGACGTATTTCGTGATTATGATATTTAACCACAGTTCGTTTTGTACAATGTTGTCTTAATGTCTTTGAATCGTTTGGTTTTGTTTGACAATCCCTGTATTTCCCTGTATTTTTTTTATATAAATGCAACGTTGTACATAGTTTTTACTTTCACGATCTCTTTGACGTTGCTCTCTACTTCAAAATGTAATTTCGTTGTCATGTAACTACTTACACATATTTTCCATAAGCCAAATGATTACTTGCTACGTTTACTGGTTGACTACTTGGGGCTTTATAACTTGTGGGATACCTGGGCGTATACTTTATTTTATTTTTTAAATTTATGTATAACCCATACGCCCACTGAGCTGTGGGCAGTCTTTCAATAGTTGACTCAATTTTAGCTTAAGCCCGAAAATACTAGGACTCTTCAGCTTAAAAAACAATAGCTAATATCAGCTGGAGCTTAAAAAAACCAAACAGATTTCGAAAACAAGAGCTAAATAAGGCTGCAGCATCCGAAGTGAATATTTAAACATAGAAATTGACGAGCAGTCAAAAACTTTATAACCGAAAAAAAAAATACTGAAGAAAACTGTTGTGATCAGCTTAAGTTGGCTGTTAAGCAGTAGACGCGTGTTTTTTGTCTGACAACAAGCACGATAGAGACCAATGATTGCGAGCTCTGGCAATGAATGTTCGAAACGAATATTCATTACTTTTATAAAAATTGTTTCTCCACTATGTTTGTAATACCGTTTTATTTTCAAATATATATCCTTTGGTGTGGCCAAGGAGTGTATAGCATGGACAAAACCACTTAAGGACCCAGTCATGTTTTAAACAAATCCGATTTGTGACTTTTTATGGAGTTTGAACCCTATCTGATTAGCACGAAAACTCTCGAGATAGAAGAGAGTAATCGCTTTGTCATATTGTATGTAGTACTGTGTTTACGGGAACATAAAACTTTTTAGAGTAACTCGACGAAATAGTTAGCCATGTCCATTCTGTTACATTCCAAGCAAGATTATTCAATCGTATAACATTTTCCTTAATGAATGAAGTAGGGCGTGGCCTTAGTACGTTATTACGTATTCCAGTGTGTATTCCAAAGGTGTGTAAATAAATTTAAGCAACTTTAAGAAAATGTAATTGACGACGGCCAGAGAAAGGTCGCCTGGGAACATTATCCGCCGCTGTAGCTGTATTGTTCTAAATACCTGATGATTTTGAAAAATATAATACTTTCTCCGTGGTTAAATCTCGATTTAATTCAATTTATAACATTTTATTTTTCTATATTCCAAGTTGTGGAAAATACAGGCTTTTCGCTGAACAAAGAATTCAAAATGCGTAACTATCAGAAACCACACCCACTTTCCAATTGTCATAACAACAAAGTTTTATTTAAATCGACATCGGTTAATTTCAGCTTCATGATGAATCACTTTTTCTGTTACTCCTCACCAGCATGTTTCTTACTGCAAATTTGACTACATACCGTTTTACATCGAAATCTTCGTGAACATATATCAAAATAGCTCTTAGAAGTGAAATTGAAAAGAAGTAATGTGTGACAGTTTTTTTATTTATGTGTTGTTCTATGCGTCTATAGGTTTACGGGCTGTTGTCCACTCTTTTGTGAAGTGTATTCATGTATGGTCTTCCTGCTGTAGGCAATGACAAATGAGAATTTAGATTTGCCTACATTAATATAAACTTGCCGTAAAAATTTAAAATTAGAAATCCTTAAATTTTGTAATTTGAAATTGTTTGTTTTCATATGTGACTCTTCTATAGATCATCCTATTTGAATCTATTAACGGATAAGTACAATATTCCGGACTAAATAAAATCCAATCAAATAATTTAGTATAAAAGAAGCCATAAATTACCAACACCTATCGCCTGTAATACACAAATTTCTATGAGGTAATGCAATTGCAATTTGGTAGAAATCAGCGGTCGACCAAATAAAATCGCATATAAAGGGTGTTTTTTATTGGGGTATAGAACTTTAAGTTGGCATCACTTTTTTAACTGGCGGCCATTTTGTCAGCTTTCAAGTGATTAATATTTAGTTTGGTTTGCCATTTCATCATGAACAGGTTGATAAAAGAACAACGCTTGCAAATCGTGCAAATTTATTTCGAAAGTAATGGTTCAGTTCGCGAAGTTCACCGCAAGCTCCGTCCGAATGAATCGATTCGCCACCGTGCACAGCAATTGGAGCTTTGTCCATCAACTTTATGGAAGATTTTGCGCAAAGATCTTGGCTTGCGACCTTACAAGATCCAGCTTGTGCAAGAATTAAAGCCGCGAGACCATGCAATGCGTCGTGATTTTGGTGTATGGGCCGAAAATGAGATTCATCTCGATGCTGATTTTCATCACAAAATTTTGTTCAGTGAAATTGGACCTGTAGAATTGGCTTTATTCGAGCCAGCCGCGGCGGCCACATGCCCGAAATCATATTTAAACATTAATGGCATAAAATTATCCTTCCAATAAAGCCAAATTGATGGACATTAAAACGATTTTGTTGTGTTTTATTTCAATTCGAAGTTCTATACCTCAATAAAAAACACCCTTTATTTGACACTCAATGGTAACTTATCAGAATGGGGTTCGACTTGTTAGTCTTTTGTTACTACTTATTATTTGATTTGAAATTTCGTTCTTACCTTCATTCGTTGGCTTTACAACATCTTGCTGGTCTTGGCCTTCTTAAAAATTGATTTTCAAACACTTCTATCTTCCTCAAGTTCGTGATACCAAGCATTAGCATGTCGTTGTCCCTCAACTTTCCCGTCAGAGCATTCCGTGGCAGTTGTCGTCCTAAGCCTTTCTCAATGGACAGTAGGGTGTCAGTGCAGCCGCTCTCTTCACGTTGTATATGTATAAATATATTTAGCTTATACAGCTTGTGGTTTGCCCGACACCTATACTAATGTTAATACAGATGAGAGTATAGGCCAGAATGAGACTAAAAACATCCTGCAGCGCTGGTAGTTTGAGAGTGTTATTTTGTTATTGTAGTTCGTGGAAAGATGACTCTGTCGTTGTATTGTTTACTTCACCTAACGTATCATCGGACATAATTCTTTTTATTGCTGAGACCATTTTGAGAACCATGTTGATAATGAAACCAATAGTAAGCGTTCAAGATCGTCAGGGGAACCGTTTCTGTTGATCACGATATTCGCACAGCAGGTATTGTACTGACCATTCCTCATATGTATTTTTACAAGTTCTGCAGTAGATCTCACAATGGTATTTGTCACCTGGACTATCACCCAGTGAGGACACACGAAGGATGTAAGGTCTCATTTTGCCTAAAACCAGTAAGCTACTCTTTGTTTCATTTATTTCTGACGATAAGGTCTTAGTAATCTTATAGTTTTGTATGGAATCCCACTTTTGTCTGAGAAAGATTATTTTACCATTTTCAATGGCATTTGGTAGTTCAGCAAAATGTCTTTATATGCAAGAGATTTTTGGACCCTCGTCCGTTTCCGAGTCCATCGTAGCACTCAGTTCGATATAACCCTGACATAGATTAATAAACGTTAACAAAAATAAAAATTATAATTTCCGTAGAATTAAAAATTACAGGAAAAATATGAGCAAAAATGCTTCTTTGGAAGGCCATGGTGACAGAGAGACATACGGTTATGATTGGACGGACAAATTTGCCCCATACATACATAAGCTGTTACGTGGCTTTGTGCCCATTTACTGTTTCAAAATGCGTTGGCCTTAGGAAGTAAGGGTTATAACTTTGGTTTTGAATTTGCGAATTTGACAGCTGGCCGGAAACTTTTATCAATTCTTACCATGGATACAAATATGGAATAGTGAATTAGTCCGAAATTTAGCATTACAAATGGAATTCTGTAAATCCTCAGAGTTTTATGCAAAACCTCAAATCGCTGATTACATATTGGAATGCGACAATTCCAACCCACATTTTGAAAAAAAGCTAGTTACATATGTTCGATACATCTAAAAAGAATATATCGAAACTATACGAAAATCGTTGTGTATATAAAATAGGAAGAATGTTTCATATGAACATATCATGAAGAATCATTTGAAATCGAATGATTTGTTTCAGTGTACCTCAACAGCAACGACTATTGCATCTCATGGAAAGACTGTCAGCGTAGTCTTTTTAGACTAGGTCTGTATTCCATTGGTGAATTTGTAACCAAATGTATCATAACTACGTATGGAAATGTTCGCAGATGCGTATGTATAATGTTTTATATGGTTGCGTGTGTGGCTGTAAGTTAAGGGGGTGTTAATGTAGGCCACGTTGTTATGACATAGTTATCGAAGGCTGTAGCAATCCATCATCATCAATAGACTCTTTTGTGTGATCCTTTGTGTTGTGTTGCCTCTTGTTGTTCTGATATAAATTCAAAGGAAGAGCACACAACGTTGTATGCAGATAGTGTATTCCAACACCTGAGATGCCTGAAGCCCTCATCGAAACAAGTTCTATATTTAATTGACGTTTAAAGTTGCTGTGATGGCATAGCAGCAGCTGATCGAAACAATAAGGCAAATTATACAATGACTTATGTATGTAGAATGATTGTAGCAACCACCGAAACGAACCGCCTGCCAAGGCCAAGGCATCCAACCGGACACCAATTCTGGTAGAATGACAACTTTTTTGTACGTTTACGTTTGTTGATGAAGAATAATGTATGCATTTTTATTAACACATGAAACGTTTAAAGTGATTATGATTTTTCTTTTTTTTTTACTTTAACTGATATTCTTAAAAGAATTTTAAACAAAGGCATATACATAATTTATACAAACTTAATCACTTGTTTCTAACGAATTTTCATTGTAAAGAAAAACATTGAACGAGTTTTAGACTAATATAATGTACTGGGTGATCCCTCTAGTGTTTACTTTCTTATACATATGCTACATGACAGCAAATTAGTAACAAATTGCCGTGAAACGAATTGACTCGCAGTACTTATTTCCATAGTCAACGCTGTGTAGCCGATATCCTGCGTTTATTGAATACTAGTGAAAAGCCCGTCAAACAACGGTCGAAAAAAAACATGTCTTTCTGCTTTTTATGTGTGTTTGTTGTTCTTTTTGTGAACATGACAACAACAACGAAACAGCCAAACACACATGTGTAAACAACACACAGCCACACACACTGCGACTGTGAAAAGAGAATGATGACGTGTTAAAAAATGAGCGAGCAAGAGAGTAATGAAAGAGAGTAAAGAAATGCTTCACCGCAGGCAGTGAGGTGCACAAATTATTATATTTAGGATAGGATAGGATATGTTTTGGACGAAACGAGTCACTCACTGCATCTGCCGTAAGCAAGTATGTGCAAAAGATTGGCACTAGTGGACAACACTAACGGTCACCCTCATTGTCGTACGATGCGCACTGTAGCCGAGAGTGTGCATCTTCATCCTGGAATATCGACTCGACCACACTTCAGCCTGATGTGAACTTTGTACAAAGATCTAACATTATTCACTTACTAGGCTCAATTGAATCGAATTGAAGAACACGACCACTTTGTTATCGCTTCTCAGTTTGCCCTTAGGGTAGCTGATGGCATACAAACACGACCACGCTTACAGGACCATATCCTTTTTATGAAATTTCCCATAACCAAATCGCAAATTGGCTTCCCTATGTCCTGGACAGCCTTACGAATTCTATCTTTGAGGTCTTTAATCGACGCTGGGCTGTTGGCGAAGACCTTATCTTTCACGTGGCCCCAAAGGAAGAAGTCGCAAGGTGTTAAATCACAAGATCTCGGTGGCCAATTGTGATCACTTCTTCGAGAGATAACACGGTCCGGAAACATTTCCCGTGAAAGTACAATGGTTTCGTTGCTTGTGTGGCACGTAACGCCGTCTATCATCCAACTCCGACCATAAAAAATCATTAATCATCGATATTCACCGTAACTGTTGATCCAACCTAATTTTCGAAAAAGTAAGGTCCAATGACCCCGCCGGACCATAAACCGCACCAAACAGTAACACGTTTAGGATGGAGAGACTTCTCAGCAATAACTCTTGGGTTTTCCGAGCCCCAGATGAGACAATTTTGATTGGTGAGGTGGAAATGGCCCTCATTAGTCAAGATGATTTTTCGATGGAATTCCAGAGCATTTTCATGCATTTCGAGGACCCAATTAGCAAAGACACGACGTTATTGATGGTCGGCCGGTTTGAGTTCTTGTGTTAACTGGACTTTATAAGCCTTAAGACCCAAGTCTTTATGCAAAATATGGTGTAATGATGTTTGTGGAATACCGAATTCCAAAGAAAGCCGAGGAATGGACAAACCTGGGGTTTCTGCAACACCTTCGGCTACAGCAGAAATATTCCCAGTTGTTCTTGAGCGACGTGCACGGGGTTTTTTTCTTCACATCACTAACTTGTCCCAATAGCTCGAATTTTTCCACCAATTTCTGTATTGCGGTCCAACAAGGTGCTTCACGATGACCCAAAAATGCTTTTGTTTTGCTAACTGTGACTACATGATTTTCACCATTTTTGTAGTGAATTTGAATAATTTCAATGCACTGTTGAAGAGTGTATCGTTCCATTATTAGTAATGGAGTAGATTCTACTTGTCAAATGTCAAAGAATAAAAGCTTCCAAAGTGACAGCTACCGAAATACCGGGTAAATCAAAATATCACCACTTGTTGTTGAGTCACCCTAGACTTAGACTCACCATAGCTTGTAAATGACCAAATTTAACAAAATAAATATGGCTCGAGTTAAAGCCATATTGCAAGACATTTTGGATTCTCAAAAAGGCACATATTGTTTTGTTTCCCAGCCGAAAATTAATTTCATAAAGCAAATACAACTGAATATGATTCTCTCTTAAATTACCTATTTATTTATATAGAAAAAAGGGACCACTTTTGTATTTTTTTTGTTGCATAGTGGTGTCTTAGATTTTTTGAGGTATTTGCTGTGCCATACGACTTAATGTCATTAGAATCTACTAGAGTTCTTGGCCTCTGTGGTACCTTTTACTCTACACTTTCATGGTTGGTGGCCGGAGATAGCCCCTCACTGTCAACATGTTACACCTATGCATGGACTATCATCACAAGTGACCTGATTTATTTTCTCGTGCATTCATTTTCGTTCTGAATGTTCGTTTTGTTACTATTTGTAATGCAATTTCGTTTCAGTCTTTTGTCGACTTTAATTGTATGGTGTGCATGTGCCACTGTAGGGATGAGATTGCTGAAAGTATTTGTTCGCACCGCATGTTGACTTTCCACTATTTGCCGTTCGCGTGTGTTGCAATTGACGAATGCCACACGGTTACGGCAGCATTTTCAACCACCTAAAATGCCTTGTCGTCATCAGCACGTCAACAACACAACACAAGTGGCCAGAGCAGTAACGGCATGACAACTTAATTTCACTTACAGTCACTTTGAATTCTTTATTTCACGTTTTTCTGCATCAATTTTAATTTGTTACTGTTTTCAATTCGATGGTTTGTCAGTAAAAAGTGTTGACATTCGACCGAAATAGCATTCAATTTATCATGAATTGGATGATTGAAATAATTGGACGGCATTTTCTTTTAGGGCTGTTAAACTTAATTGACCATCATTGATTAGTAACCATTTTAGAAATTCATAGAAAATTATATAGCTATAGTAAAGTGTGTACGCAGTGAACATTAGGTGAAGAACCTAAAAGTATGCTATTATTTTTATGGTTATTGTTCCACACAAATGGTATGCAATTATTAGTAGAGCAGCTATGCATGCAATACTTGCTAACCGAATGTTTCACAATATGATATTAAAGGCCAACTAACGAGTTTGTTGTATCTGTTAAGGTGGTTGCCGGCCTTACGGTAATTAATTACAGACAGCTTAACGAATTGTTTACAAATGTAAAACATTCAACGTACATATCATGTGCAAAATTATATGTGTGAGCTACCTATCCTAATTGCAGAATATAATGTTGTAATATCATGTCAGACAACTCAGTGGCAATTGCTGATGAGTCAATGCAGAAAACCGAAAAAGAATCATATTAATAGTGCAATGAATACTTTTGATTTATTATGCAATATACGGCCCGAATGACCAGGCTACGTATAACGAATGCGTCCAGACGCAAAGTTTCGATGCTAATGGTTTAGGGCATTGCCTCTGATACTTTTTAGAAGACGATTGATTAGCTTGTTTGTTTTTTTTTATAGTTTTCTCCAGGGATTGCAGATATTTTTAATTTATCATTCCCAAAATCATCATATTACAGACATTGGATACTATATTGTATTTTTGCTCAGCAACTTGACAGAAATTCTGCATCTGTTCCTTAAAAAAAACGATTTGGTAGGTGGCTCTATGATCCATGTATATAACAATAAAAGGGCTTATAAGCGCCCCGGTAGGCGAGTTGGTAGCGTGCTTGCCTATCAGCGTGGGGGTTGTGGGTTCGATTCCCACCAGAGGCTTTGGTCTGTCGCTGCAAAAATCTAAACATATGGTCTGTGTCACCCGGTTTACCCTTGGACCCAAAAATTAGAATATAAATTTACTTTGTATTGTAATTAATAATAAATAAATAAAATAAATAAAAGGGCTTATGTTCACAGTGTCCTTCGAGTTTGAGCCTGAGATGTCACAGATGTAGTAACTAAGCTGCGGCTGCCATCGCCACAAGTAAAAACAAGCAAACTGAGTACAGCCGGTAAGCGAATTCGAGAACTCGCATTGGGGTCGAGTTCTATCTCTTGATAAGGGGTTGAGGTCTACCTAGCACCTTTGCTACCTCGGGTCGCAACTTAACGACCTTCGGGTACCTCCCCTACAAATCCTCTATTTCGCCCACTTTATAATAATATTCCCAACGCGATATTGCCCAAATTCTGTATTTAGTAAAGCTATGGCTAGATAAAATTTCGGACAAAGACTTGGAAGTCTGGCCACGCCCCTTCTGGTACCTCCCATACCATCCCGTACCATCCGCCCAATTTAGTAATCGTGTAGTACAATATTTTTCTATAAAGTCGATATTTGCTATTGAGGTTGCAATTATAACATTTAATCAGATATTAAATTTTATTGTATTGTATTTTTACTGAGGGTGAGGGTATATGTAAATCGGTTTACCCGACTGAAACTTTCTCAAAGGGTTTTAGTTTCATATAATAATCGAATAATCAGGCATGTCACAGAAATTTTACGAAAACGATTTGAATTCGTGTTTCCAAATTGTAACATTTTAATTTTGCTTCTTCAAAAATTCCTGGGTTTGATGAAATCGAATCGAATATTTCTATTAAAAATATGGTAGCATTGAAATTAGAAACAGCTGGTTTACCCACCGCCGTCAAAAATTTCGATACGTCTCCAAACTTTGACTGCGATTTTAATTAAAAAAAGTAAACAAACAAACAAAAATATGCCTGGTGTTTCGATTTTTGCTGTGATGGAAGAAGAGAGAAAGGCACATTCTCAAATTAAATTAGATCGCCGACGTCTAAGGGATGCATCGGATCCTTTGTCCGACCACCTTGTCTCCTTTCACGTAACCTCTCGCAATATCTTGGTGGCATTCCATAAAAATTATAAAAAAAATTGCCCCTTTAAATATGTAAAATATATATATTCTTTGCGGAGTTTCCTTCAGATATTTTTTTTTTTTTTTTTTTGGGTTTAAGGTTTGGGTTAGGGTTTTTGGTTGAGGCTGCCAATTTTATGTCTTTGACATGCCTGGTACTTTATACGTTAAAAAAGATGTTAAAATTATCATATTCACGTTTAGTACATTTTTTAATAAAAGCAATATTCAAAATTAATTTTGAACAGAATTTCATTTCAATTTGGAATTTAAGTTACTTAAAATATCAATTTCACTTCAGATTTTGTCATCGGTTTCAAATCGAAAATTTTTTCGTTTTCCTTTTTCTGGAGAAGCTAAAAACGTTTTAGTTTCAAAATTTTACGATTTGGGTTTCTGTGACATGCCTGAATATTAATTAATTACTCATACTTATTTCCCTAAAACTTCCATGAACTTCTGCGATATAATTAATTATACTTACAGACAAGGACCTACTAATGTTGAAATTATTCTGTTGCATAATAAAGCCACTGCTGTGTTCAGTTTAACTTAAACATATGCTGTAACAATATTAGAAGATCGGAATCATGGGAATCCTTATTTTCGAAATGGAATTTCCAGTATTACTGTAAAATGAAAATATGCATATGGACAAGGTGGTATTTACGATACCACATTTAAATGTTAGGCTTAAGTATATCATCTGAGTTAAATATTCGAAAAAAATTATAAATTTAATTTTTACACGATATCATTCGTGTGACTGCCTAGGCTGGCTTTTCAGTAGCGCATCCTGAAAAAATCCTATTCAAAATTAATCGGGGTGGCAATACCTTTTTGGTGGCTAGCAATTAAAGTCAGCTGATTGCAAGTCAATTTGTTTTGTTAAAACACGCGGTTGACTTTGAAAAAGTTTTATTATTTAATCTATGGATGGAGGTGTGTAAAACTATGAATTGATGCCACTTTGGCCATTATTGTGTGTAATGTGTAATGTTTTGTTAGTGTATAATTTGAAATTGTGTTTGTGGATTGTAACTCTTGAATGGCAAACCATTGCAAAGAGTTGCAAAATGGCAAGATATTAAAAGAAAGTGTGCGGATTAACGAGAAACTCATCATTCTTGCTCCTTTTTGTTCCATTTTGACAAAAAATCTTATTTAGCAAATAAAAGAAAGTGGACGTTTTTTTCCTCTTTTCAGTCGTTCGTCCGACTTTTGCCTCTACTTACTTGCTTTCATTTATAGCATTTGAGGACTATTTGAGGACTATAGGCAGAGGTTGTACTGGGACACTAGAATCAATAATAGAGACAACTTGTCAATGTAAGTTGCCGCTGCTTGGCCATAAAACATGTAATTACAATGCCCTTTGAAGAATCAATTAATCCACCTACTTGTTGGCGTTCCTCATTAGAAAAACTCTGTAAGAGAATTCTTGGGTGTATATCCTCATACACTATACAATGCACCACCAAATATTGTAGAATGCAATTTATTATAACCTGTGCTAAACTTCAATTGAAGGTACACACTCACAGCTATTATAAAAGCTAACGGCGGGGAGGATACCTTAACGTACAATATGAAACTGCCATAGTCGACTACCATGAAAACTACGCTCCGTATTTGAAAACCATAAAAGGAGTGAATGCCGAATATGGACCCCATTTCAAAATGTTGCACATTTAACGGCAGCATTTTTATATTCCCATAAAAAATGTTTGAAAAACAAACTTGTGTGCTTTACAACTTTAAAAGTCATAAATTATCTTTCAATATTACCATAGAAATTGAAAATCAATTACCTTAAATTTTATGACACATAAAAGTCAACTCAAGTCAAATGGCCAATAGCAAGCAATTTATGGTTTTATAACTACATACTAAATAACAAAAAGGCACAACTGCCACACATGTGAAGGCAGGAAGGACACACAAGGAATCTCTACTACATGTGAAAGGCTAATCTGTGGCAGAATATTGTAAAGGGCGGCATCAGTTGACAACCAAAGAACAACAACAACAAAAAATTGCATCATATCATACGAGCCAAGGGAGGGAAATCGATAGCTCACCATTAAATCCATTGATTTCACCAGTTATTATGTAGAATAAAAGCGAACGAAAGATGGAAATTTCTCTTACACTAGGCAGTTGACTTGAGCCACAAAGTAGTAGAAAATTACTTGACAGATAAAAGAAAAGTTACATTTGAAGATCATTTTTACATCCTACAGTAAATTCTGCTTTATGAGCCAAATGTATTGAGTTAACTTAATTGTTTATTCAAAAAGTGAATTTGTTTATTATCATATTACTGGAAGTCAAAATAAGTATTAACATTATCAAAGGCCGGTCGGTCCATCTGCCTGCTGCCGTATGATCAAAGTACACTAAAGGAAAGACGTTACATTAAATCAATGTAAATGTGCAATTAATTTATCTTCATTGAATGATGCAATGGATGTTTTCACCATTTGGATAATTATCACTTTCCATCACTTTTGCTTGTAATATCGCACATATTCTACTAAAGGAGCACAACTAAAAATTTTCCATTTTCCAAGGGGCACAACTGGTGGTTTCCATTACAGTAAGTAACGGATAAGTTCTTCTATTATAAGAAAAACACCGAGAGTAATCAAATTTCTTGACTTTTTTATTCGTTATCTACTGTACAATATGACAAAATAAAATAACTTGATCTCTTTTGAGCTGGTCGATATGAGTTTTGAGTTGTGAGAATATCTGCGATATGTCTTTAATTCAAAACTACAATGAATGGTTTCACGACTTAACCACAAAACCACATGAGGCAATATGAAATACTTTCATATGTTTTTTTTTAATAAATTCTTAAATCAAATGATTATGTAATTAAAATTAATTATAAAAAAGTCGGCTTTATCAAATAGGCGATCCCAGCATATAGCAGACGAATCCAAATCGCAACAACCAGTCAGTTTTTGTTTAATTGAATAAGAAATGGTAATTAAATGAATTCAGTTACCATCCTAAGATTGAGCAGCTTTACACGCTGGAAATAAAATCATTTGTAGTTGAGGCAACTCTTTTTTTTTCGATTATATAGCAAATTATATTTAACCGGAGTGTAAAGTTGTTCATAATGCCGAAATCGTCCATTTCTCTTTTTTTTTTAACTCCACAAATATGACAACTTGTTTATAGTTCATTGTACCTCACCACATCCGTTTAACTTCCAGGGAAAACCCTGACTCTGAGCATACAGTCCCTGCACTTCTTCTTCGCCAATGTGTTTGCAAGAAGATGTGTATGTACTTGAACATCATTCCAAATATTGACGTTATAAAGCACGTGTCGTTGGTGTTATATTACCGGAAGGCTGCATATAACACCCACCATCCCGGCGTCACATCAACACATGTGAACTCACCCATTTTGTATGTGTCCAGCGAACTAAATGTCGGATAACAGACTCAGCTTTAATTTAATTTGTGTAACCTACTGAAAATTTAGTTTATTAGTAAGTTTGTAATACTTTACGGTAGGTTAGAAAGGTGGAGTACTGTTTCGTGTTAAGTAAGCGTTCTTTTCGGTCTATCGAGTACCCGCATCCCCTGTCGCTCATCTAATACCCTTATAAAACTAATTAGGTTTTCTACACTTGTCTCCAAGATGTCCCCTAGTTCAGGCAAAAATCTATCCCCCAGACATTTTAGTCTGTGGCTTTGCAGACTTGGACAATGACACTATTGTCTCCAGTTCAGTACATCCCGCAGAAGTCTGGAGATCTCCTATCGCATCTGCTGGCCCTAGCCCGAACTGAACGGTGACTTGTGATGACTCCTATTGCAATTCTGAGACTTCTTCTATCTCACTACCCTTGGCTGAAGTCCCCAGTTCTTACCTATGGAGTTCCTGCATGCGTAGTAAGGATCAAGTCCCTTTCTGAGTCTTCCCTTACTGTAATATGGGACCATAAAGCTAACCCATTAGCATATGGGAATCAAAATGATCTTACAATTAAAATCGTTGACGAGGTATAGATCATTAAAATCGATGGAGGATATTCGGTTTTATTCACAATTTAATGAAGGTCCCTTCTGGAATCTCCACTAAAAATCTTTGGCTATATATGATTAATGAAAAATTAACGGTGATTCTCAAAAGGACCTTCACTAAATTAAAATTAATTGTAATAAAAACAAAAACGCCCATCGATTTAAATCGTGTATATCTTGTTTTCAGATAAGAGAAGATAGAAAAGTATTAAGTGGAAAGTACATTTAAAAATGTATTTCAACTAAAACGGACAAGTCATTTTCGACAATTATCTCTCACATTTTTTTTTTTTAAAGTAAATTGAAATAAATCTATTTTGTCTATTTTTGTACACAGTACATCAAAATAGTCCTGTCTTTATTCCTAATAAAAAACTATTTTTTGTTGCCTAGTGTAATCATTAAACACCTAGTACAGTTAAAACTCTTTAATTTATCTGCAGTTTTGGAAAAATATTTACAAAATACTTTTTCACCCCCATGTGCAAAATAGAAATTCTGAACTGAAGTGAGAATTCCAACTTCTGAACATTTGGTTTGCTGGGTAGCTTTAACAGATACACCACGTGTACATGAAATCCTTCACAGTAACAAATGGCAAAGTCAATGACAATGGCCAAAGAGAACCTGCAAAAGGTAGCAAGAACGCTTTGGTGAACTGTGGTAAATTGTTTTAAAATTTTAGCAGATATTTTTAAGAATTTTGTTTATTAAATCATTTATGTTTTTACAAAAACTTAATTCATTTTAGAATAAATTTTAAAGAAAAATGAATTCAAATTCGACAGAGATAGTATAATGTGAAAAAGCACCATTGTCATCAAAAGAAAGTAGAAAATATGACTATTTTTTAGAAATGATTTTAACATCACTTGATTTATTGAAAATCAACAACGCATTGAAAATCTTACAGTGAACATCTTACAGTCACAGATCGCAAACCTAAAGCATTTTTGGGTCGTTGTGAAGCACCTTGTCGTACCGCAATACAGAAATTGGTGGAAAAATTCGAGCTGTTGGGACAAGTTAGTGATGTGAAGAATAAAACCCTTGCACGTCGGGTCCTTGAAATGCATGCAAATTATCCGGAATTAAATCGAAAAATCATTTTGACTGATGAGGCACATTTCCAGCTCGGTGGCTTCGTCAACAAGCAAAATTGTAACATCTGGGGCTCGGAAAACCCAAGAATTATTGTTCAGAATTCTGACCTTCCTCAACGTGTGACTGTTTTGTGCGGTTTGTGGTCCGGCGGGGTCATTGGACCTTATGAGGTTGAATCAACAGTTACAGTGAATGGATTGCGCTATCGAGAGATGATTAATGATTTTTTATAGTCGGAGTTGGATGATATTGATCTGGACAACGTTTACTTTAAACAAGACGGCGCGACGTGCCACACAAGCAACGAAACCGTTGCTGTTTTTCGCGAAAAGCTTCCGGCTATCTCTCGAAGAGGTGATCACAATTGGCCACCGAGGTCTTGTGATTTAACACCTTTCGACTTCTTCCTTTGGGGCCACATGAAAGATAAGGTCTACGTCAACAGCCCAACGTCGATTCAAGACTTTAAAGATAGAATTCGTGAGGCTATTGAGGACATAGGGCAGCCACTTTGCGATTTTGTTCTGGAAAATTACATGAAAAGGATATGGACCTGTAAGCGTGGTCGTGGTGGCCATTTGGCTGATGTTGTTTTTCATTATTAACGGCATCCGATCATTTATCTCAAAAAATTTACTTTTTCTATGAATACCAAAATAACACCTCTTGTTGGAATGCCACCGAGATTGAACGTCATTTTACTAAAACAATAAGAAAATTGTATTCAAGAATCAATTAATAAACTACGAGTGTAGTGGATTGACATTTTTGTTCAGAAAGATAGTCGATTCTCTCGGTCCAAGACTTAAAATCAGTATATCAGCATCAGGCTCATGCAATCAGATGCACTGTTTGGGGTGGTTTTATGGACACAGAAGTCATCGGCCCTTCAGAATGCGGGGTACCGTATTCCGCTTCCACGGTATCCGTGTTTTATTAACTATTTTCATTATGCATTGTAAAAATTTAAAGTGAGTGAAGTTAGCTATACGCTGCTACGTAAATACATGGCGGAATATTCTCAATACACTTAAAAAATTCTAGCTGAATTGTAATTATTGACAATGCTGCTGCTTAGTATTTTTACTCCAAAAAGTTAAAACTTAGCCACATTTAACCCATTTTAAGAAGATAAAACCAATCACAAATGTACTTCTTCGGATTGCTTTGGACACATCTTTGTGGATGTGTTTAAAACATCAACTCTGGCCGTAGTCTTACAAAATTACCCAATCCAAAAACCTCTAAATACAAACAAGTTACCTTAATTTGTTTCTGTCGATTGTCAAATATCCAGTTTCAAATGTACCACTGTGCAAGGACATCATAGTAATGACTTCTGAGGAATGAGTATAACGGTAATATTTTTGCTATATGCAAAATGAAATACATACTCGTCGGGAGGAAAGAATAACGACCAAGTGTCCAGTTACTAAAGAGGGTCAGCTTACTAGTAAGTTGTTACAATGTAATGTTACATACATGCAAACATATTTAAGTTCAAGTGGAAGCGTAAAAATTCTGACATGGACAAAGTTTGAAAAGTCAATGATTTGTTTGAAAAACTGTGTATTTAATTTAATTGAAATTGATTTGATGAAAAGTTCGATGACGTTCATTGACTTTTAACAAGTAAATTTCACATTTGAATTTAATTAAAAAAAAATAATAAGAAAATAGTGTGAAGGTAAAGGCAAGTTGTAATATAATATAGTGAATCAAAGCAACTGTGTGTTTTGGTAATTTGCTAATCTGCTGATGTTATTATAACCGCTGTTAAAGCAAACTGTTTTTTTTTTTCGATAAACTATACCCAAAAAAAAGTGAGAGTTCTCTTTTAATTTTGACTTTTTCTAACTTTGAATTTTTGAATTATTTTTTTATATTGGTACACATGTCACCAACATATGTTGACATTATCAGCTATTTTATATGTTTAGTTTGTGTTTGAGACCCTGTTTTTTGACGTGCTTGGAGATTTCTTGCTAAGAAGAAAATCTGAATCAAACTTTTTCTGAAAAATAATATGAAACGAACCAGTACACTGAAAATAATTGGGAGACTATTTGGAGCAAAAAAAAAAAACTGAATAATAATGAATCAAATTGTTAGGAATTGGATCGACAGAAAAGTTTTTTCTGAAATTGCTAAACTTTTATCGTAACAACCGTACACCAACAAGGAGCATCGGTGTTGAATGATGTCATCGTTGATCCTCATTTGCTCAAAAATCTAACTGGTTACATTGTCCCAATCATTCCAAGTTATCGCTACAAGGTCGTATGCTCCATATTACCACGAAGGTACGATTTCAATCCAGACAATTTTTTTGAATATATATAAAAATTGTTTTGACAAATAGCCTAATTCTAAATATATCATTTGTAACCAAAGTGATTTTTAACGAAATTATTCTTCATTGTTTTAAAAATACAATACTTTCGAGCATTAGTTATTCCAAATGAACAATTCAAGATATCGATTTTTTAAAATTCGAAAGTTTCGTAGCTTATAATGAAACTCTAAAACGGTTGATATTTATAAAGATCCGAATCAGTTAAAAAGTAAATATTTACCCCAAATAATGACTCGTAAAACGTCTGGAAAACTTGATTCTTTTATGAATATTTGTGGGTTTTCTAGAAGTTTTCACACATTTTTATGTTAGACCTAAAAATGTTCTTAGGCCATGACAAATGGGAGGAAAAAAGTATATAGTGGTCAAAATAATGCGGGCGGTGTCGCTTCTCAATTCTGAAAATACATATCTTAGAACTATGAGAGGTATTTAGTGAAATACAAACTTTCGACAGAAACGTCGTATAAACCTATCGCCATTAAAGTGTAGCGTAGAGAGATTATGGGCGAATTGTTATAGACTCTATAAGATCGTGATGGGAAGAAAGAAGAGATTTGGATGATGGAGACTTAAGCAAGTGTGTGAAGCAGGTAATCAAAAAAGCAATCACTGAATGTTATTGGACAATCTTTGAATATCCGTCATGATTTTTAAATTTTAGATTTTTACAGTTTCCTTCAATCGTAGTTATTATTTTTTTCTCAAAATAAAACTCACTTCATTAAGCCAAATTTGGAAGATTAAAGTGCATCATCCTAGTCAAATGCGCTGTCAAACCGAAATATTTTCTAGTCTAAAAATATATCATTTGGAGAAAGTAAACGCGAGAGAATAAGAGTAAAAGAACACACAGTTGCAGCTAAATAATTTATCATTTGGTCATAAGTCGGAGAAGTTTAACATTGTCTTTGCTTCTTAGGGATCGAAGGGATGATGGATTGGATGGTATAGAAAATAACATGTATTAACGTAGCTTCAAAGCTCGTACCAACATTTACAGAAATAAAATTAATAAAAAATACTTATGAAATAATTTTTAATATTTTTTTGGCCTTGGTAGGTTACTCTGGGTTTCTTTAATCAGAATACGCAACGATATTGGCAAAAACCCAACAAAAAAGCTGTTAATTGAGTGAAGTGAAATTTATTTTAAGCGAAAAAAATAAAAAACGTAATTAATTATTAATTTTGTTTCTGTATTGTTGATCTATATTCTTCATACAGTTTTGTTTCTGTTAGTCGAGTTGGAGATCATTTATTATTTCTATTTCTTTGCAGAAATAGAAATGTTTAAAAAAGGTTTCAAATTTTTTATTTGCCTTGATTGCAGGCAAGGTATACGGATCCGTTTCGAAAGCTGCCAAACTTCTTCATCGGTGCCCATTTGCAATGATTTCTGCTGCAAATTATTGGTCTAATATACGCATAGTTCAAGTGAATGAGAACTACTGTTTAGTATTTTCGAGTTGTATTCTTCTCCTCAAAACTAATGATTATGGGGATGATTTTTGTAATATTACTCAATTCTTAAAACTCATAATATAATCGTTAATAGTAATTTTGTTAATTAAACTCTCAATTATTACGGTTCCTACTGTGAAATCGATTCCGGTCGAAACTTTAAACATCGGAAAAAAAACTATATCTTCTTCCTCTATCATTTCGAGTAATTTATCATTGCATAACATAAACTCAGTTAATTGTGTTGAACAATTATAATTTTTTACTCATACATACGTAGTGAACATGTCTTCCACGACAGTAGGTTGGTCATTCTACACAGAGTTTTGAACTCCCTTCTGCGTTCTGCGATGTAATCACTCGTTTCATCTTCTGCATACATTATGTATGCCATTTTATAGGTTGCTCGCCAAATATTTAATTTCACCACTGCGCATATCGGATGTTACTTTATTGACTTTAAGCAATATCAGCAGTTCAATTTCCATTAAATTTGTTTGAATTTCTGGTTGTTTAAACATAAAAACACATTTAACATCAGACAAATCCTGCATACATAATAAAAAAATCTTCACTTTTTATTGCGTTTGCCGATGAAGGTTATCGTCAATTTCATTAGCCCAAAAGTGAATCACTTTAAGTTATGGCACGACGAGCGTACACGAGCATGTTGGCATTTACGTACTTTTAGCATATGTATGTAAGTATGTGCACATATTAGGGTGAGACTTTCCTGGTATTGAAAGAATGTAAATTGTCTGAAGATTAAATCGAAAAACGAGAAAGTAAATTGAAAAGGAAAGAGTCGACAGACTCGATACAAGAGATAAAAATACCAAAGCATATTTGTATCGGTCGTGCAAATGAAAATATCACCGATATAAGAGTAAGCATTAAAGAATATCGTTGAGGTGATGCCAAACTACAAGCAGTAACTTAATATTTTTCAACATTGCAATGGGTGTAAAGTGGACGTCCTATCATAATCGTAATGTTTCTTGTACAATGTAATACATGGCTTGTAGATTACTTTCATACGTGTAAAGTATTTGATGGTCTCACCAGGATACGCACCTGCATTTGCTGTCTACCTCACCACGGTCGACCGAACAAACATTGAAACCAAAAAAAAAAAAACATTTGCTACCAAAGCAAATACATAGAAAGGGAATTTTTTTAAAAAACATTCCTATTTGAAAAATAACAAAAACTGTTAAAGGCAAAGATTAAAAAACTCGAAACAGATTTAAAAGAAAAAAATACATCATTTTATAAATGTTACATTTAAAATGTTTCGATATTTTCGTTTAAAATCAGTCCTAAACTTTAGCAAAGAGTTAATATCAGCAAAAAGTGTTTTGTTGTTATATTTCGAGTAGAGTTTACAAAGTCTACGAGTGGAGTTTATAAAGTCTATCAAGAGTTCATCTAGAATACAAGTCGACTTAGAAATTTCTAAATTATAATGCTGGACTTAAGACATGGCCGCACACTATGATTTAGCTGGGCGGAGAATGTAAATATCGGATATTGCAAATTTTTGTTTGTTTCTCGAATATTGCTTATTCGTATATTACTATAAAATGGGGTCCAAATACAGGTTTATTTTTCAGAATTCAAAAAAGTCAAAAGAGAAAACTTTTACTATACATACATGGGAGACGGATCCTTTCCTGTGCCTGACTCGACCGTTTAGCAGTAGCCTAAGTGACGTTTTCTGGCTCTAACTCACGAATGGATATTTTAACGATATCTGTTTGTCAGATTTGTTAGGGCGGATCGTTAAACCAAATTGCATTTTCAGCAGCCTTTTCAAATGCAAAATTTGCCAGCGATGCCAGTGCTCCCAAGTACGCATCAAACTGCTTCTCTCTCCGAGAGAGAGAACATATTTTTGTTCCCAAAATGTAGGTCTACAAAATCGGACAAGTCGTTTTCGATTTATAAAGATTTATAAAAATCAATGAAATTTTGCTGAAACAAAAATAAATCCCTTTGGGTTGTACTTTTCTTTCTATACATAACAATGGACTAGAATATGTTTTGTTTTTTTCCACAGTTCTGGTATTGTTGCTGATGAATACAGACTGATGAATAAACAGAGAGTATATGTGTTTGGTTTTAAAGTACATATTAAATATTATTATAGGGAGTTACATCAATTGGCCTGTGATTAGCTCTTATAACAAGTGACATATTACTTTCAATCCATCAAAACGCGATGTCCTACGCGATGTGCCATAATACGACAGTTTTGGTTTACATAAGTTCAAAATTGTAAGTGCTGCATTCTGCTACTTAAAGTAGAGTTTAGAATATTTCTGATTTACTGAGTGTTGCAATCCAATCTCTTCACATAATTTCTAGATCAAGTGCTTTACAATTCCAAACCGACCCACGTCAAATTTACCAAATGGTGTGGAAAATATTACCCTAGTGTGCATGTGCTTCAAAGTTTTCTCTTTGCGAACGGTTTGTTGTTTTAAATTTATTAGCATTTAGTCTATACAGTCCCTTGGAAATTATTCCGCTTTAAAGCCGCAAAATTTATTTTTTTTTTCGACACTTTTTTTTTTTTAGAAACAGCATCCGTCCTCACTCGTAAAGCTTGGAACTTTCACTGCTTTTGTATTGTTTTTATGTATGTGTGTGTGTATATAGGCCAAACAAAATGTAACAGCATAACACAACTATGGGACGAGAAACTATGGCCTATATATTTACTCTGAGTTTCTTTTGTGTACCCTTAATATGGGTTCACAAGTTCACATTATTTTTTCTTTTTTTTTTTTTGCCTTTTGGAAGAATCGAGAACATGTTTTCACGCTTAAAACAACACCCTAGGGGGTGATTAAAAAAACGTTGGAAAAAAGTAGAACGGAGTGCGGGAAGAAAAAAAAAGACATATCCGGAAAACGCTCACACAAACATATACAGCGGTTTACCACAACATTACCGCTTACATAAATACCTTTCAACAAACACATTTGTATAAATATATGAATGTAAGTTCAAATGCCTACAAACACTTGCATACCCACTCCAGCTATTTTACAATTGACAATATTTTTTAATACGCCATGGCATTGATGCTTTTATGTATATGGGTAACCACTCTAAGGTAGTGCTACACTAAATGCGAGGAGTCTAATACATTTGATAAAACGATTAGTTTTCACTACCGAACAATTGTAATCAAAGTTAAGCCCTGATTGCCATATATTTCGATGTTTATATACGCTATACAATGAGTATATTTCATACTTAAAAATTTTCAATAACGATAGGTATAATGACCTAATTTTCCAATGATGGCTTGTTTTAACCAAAGGCTTGTTTGATATTCACCTTAAGGGACGAAGTATTAAAGAATTGTATACATAGCTTCGGTTCTTACTCCACAAAAAGTGTAAATCGGTGTCTAACCGACATCTCCGAGCCTGCTGATAACACAATTACCGAACTTGGTAAGCAGGATTGCTGATCCTACTTTGATGCAGACACCCTTGCGTTCTCCACAGTATTTCTTCCAAACATCAGGATCAAAACCCTTATTCGGTATATTTATTAGTGTGAGTATGGGCTCGCCCTCCGGTATTGGAGGAAGGGACGTTCTCTACCTTTATGCCTGGCCAGAAATTATCTAGACTTTGGATGCAGCTTTCTTATTACTGCAGCCGATGATATTAACGTCCTTTTGTCATTGGGAACTGTCAAATGCAGTGAATACATCATCAATGTTCTTAAGCGCTTCATGTATTGAGCCAAGTATCCTTTCTTCGATCAGTAGCCATCTGTTCCTGTAGACATGTTCCCTTCCGGGTGACTACAGTCTAAGACTACGGTCTAAGGTGGCTACTTGTAGCCCAGGTGCTCATGTTGTCCTAAGGAATCTGTGTGTATGTGCCACTGAACCTCTGTTGAGTTCCACCAGATTTGGATTTATCGTCCAGGTGTTGACCCTTATCTTTCGATATGGGAAAGGCTTTCTCGACATTTTGCGGTCTCGATTTGGTGTCAGTGTCCGCACAAAGGTCATCACTTTGGCCATGCCGACCAAAGTTCGGTGCTTGTGTTCTTTCCAGCTGCCTTAGTAGGTGACAACTGGAGTGGTAAGATTGCCGTAGGCTCGTTTTTGTGAGATTTTTTGGTGAACGACTGGGCATATACCAGGCGGACATCTTCGTCGTCGGTTTCATAGAGGAAGTTGTTATTCAGACCTAATTGGTTGTCGATGGTGTCTTCATTGACCACTACATCTACGTTCGTCTGCCTTGTGACCGCCGTTGTTCTTCTATCGGGGACTGATCTGTATTCTGCACCGGCGAAAAGATTTCCAGTCTTAGACAGGGCACCACCTGCAGAGTTCAATTTGATATTTGTACTCATCATT
Source organism: Hydrotaea cyrtoneurina (assembly GCA_958296145.1). Classification (NCBI taxonomy): domain Eukaryota; kingdom Metazoa; phylum Arthropoda; class Insecta; order Diptera; family Muscidae; genus Hydrotaea; species Hydrotaea cyrtoneurina. The sequence goes on from OY282512.1 coordinate 89,271,659, forward strand.
GGAGTGGGTGGGTATCCGTTATTTGAGTTGTTCTTAATGCTCGTATCCTCATGTAAGGGGCAGATGCCTTATAGGTCTGCCAGTTCCCCTATTTGACGGCGCGAACCGTAAGAAACAACCTTTAAGCCACCGCATCAAGATCGATACCCATGGCGGCGGGTATCAGTTCTTACAAAAGAAAAAAAATTTCAATAAACCAATGTAGCTCAGCACCAAATCGCGACCAAAATTCGGCCAATTTCATCTAAGCAATTGATAGCGACAGAATTCTTCTCCTGCGGAAATTCACATAAATATTCAATTACTCTGCATTTTGCTCGTTCATTAACATAGTTATTATTCTAAAATAGGATATTCATCTAATTTACTTATCCCAGCTGATAGATATAGCGTTTGCAACAGATGGCCTGCTAAATATTTTGTGATATCTCGAAAACTTGACAAGACTCATAAAGATGAATGGAATTTGCAAATCTAACTGATTAGCATCGTGTCAAATTTTGAGTCTCTATCTGAATAAAGCATGGACCTTCCATACGTGTAACTTTTCTCAATACGACACGTGCTGGACGACCTTTTAAAACCGAATTGAATTAAGTCTCTATAAAACATGTGGTTTTATCACAGGGTACAACGAATTTCCTCAACATGATCTACTTACTCTAACATTAGCTGTTTAAGTTCATATTTGTTTTAGGTATAGTTTCCCATATTTTGATACAAGTACGAGTTGTCCAATAAAATCAAGAACGAATTCATACAAGGTAATAAAAAAACGTTGCGTAATATATATTTAAAATATAAACCTCTGCTGCTGATTCTAAACCGATCTGGGAAGGTCTTAGTCAGGATGTCTTCTTCGAGCCTCTTCAAGCCACAATCCCATGCATTTACGTCCATAATATGATCGACTAGATACACGAGCTGTATGTGTATCGTATAAAACTTTGACTCTTACTTTAAAAGATTCATGGGAAACTTCTCTCATTCAGTAAAACCCATCACACGCATAATATTGATATTTTTTTTAAACTTTTTTCAGACCCTACCTACCGTTGCGCGTCTTTTTTATATCAAATAAAATGTGAATTTAACCTCTTTTAAATGGATTTAGTTTTTGTATGAACTGGTATGTGTGATAGCATTAGTGTGTTGGTGTTTGTGTTTGAGTGTTGGTGTTTTAGTTTATAACCTCACTCAACTGCATCCATGCTGGCAGCATAAAGCAGGCGTGGTTACACATATTTTTATTTGCTCCAATTTCACGAAAAATTTAGTTTTTTTTTTTGAATCCTTTAAACCGTCATCACCACACAGCGCTCGCTATGTGTTGGTGTATGTATACAGTCATCGTGGTGATGGTGGTGGTAACATACGGGTTTCACTTGGTCTATTTCCAAAATATTTGCGAATTTCAAGAGTTGTTGTATGTATGTATATGTGTCTGTATCATTTGAATCCGTTTACCAATATTTGGCACTTAATGTTTATTGCTGCACATACAGTTGTGCCAAAAAAAAAACAAAACAAAAAAAAAACATAGTGGGGCACAATACCGAACGATATTGACAGTGCTTTATTGGGTCTATTGTGCTAAGTACACACATATACAGATGACAATTTCTACACAAATTCGATTTTCTGTATTCTGAAGGTTAAATTTAAAGTCTATTGATTTATAAAGAAAATATAGAAATTATAGAATAAAAATATTTTTTTTTATTGACGATCACATTATTCAGAAAGGCAATAACTGCCTGTTTCCATAAAACGAATTTGTTCGTTCGTTGCAAATTGTCAAAATTTAAGGCACAATAAAATAGATTCTTATCAGTAATGGGAGTTGATTCTTTTGGAATTGTGTTCCATATGTCGAATTGAATATTGTCTGAAACTCATTTTATAACACTTTCAATATTGAGGATTTGTAACGAACAAACAAATTCGTTTTATGGAAACAGGCAGTTAAATCCATATATTTGGAATGTTAATTTAAAAAAAATATGTATTTTCTGTTATTTAATTTAAAAAAGTATTTTCTGTAATATCTTGTTACACGAACAATTAATTTATACTCAGATGAGTAAACAATTGTCTTCGAAACAATAGTAAAACAGCGAAAATCAGCTGGCAAAAAAATCAAAATTAAAATACAAGTTTGCCCTTTATCACAAATAGTCAAAGAATTTGGGAAAAAGTATGGACAAGCAAATTTTTTTACACAAATACATCAGAATTTTGTTTTTTTTTGTATTGGAAGAATTCTTTATTTATAATAATGCACAGAATTGAATTTGTGTCATAAATTGACACAAAAAAATATGTGTTGGGGAACTCTAACAATCGTGTCTGTGTCAAAATTTCACTGCCAAAGAATTTTCGTTGGCAGCCGGCCTGTCAGTGCTAAAAATGTGAGTGTATTAGTAATATTGTGAGTGTGTTGAGTTTTTCGAAATGAGGGGATCATGGAAAAGCCAATGGATTCTCAGAGACAGTTTTGTGAGCATTTCGGTGGCATTTTTTATGAAAATTCTCCGGGAAAATTTATTTTGGGGGTTGTTCCCCGCCCTTGTCAAAATCAATCTTTTACCCACAAATTTCAGAAATCGTATTATCAGCCGCCTGGGAGATGTCAATTAGACTCTTTGTTGGTTCAATTTAATGCAATTAGGCTTTTTTTTGTTGGTCCGAGAATGGATGTATGAACAATAGATCATGACACCGCCAATAATGTCTTCAAGAATTTGGTTGGCATTATGCAATACTAGAAAGCCTGTCGAGGCAGCCACTGAGAGAGTAACAATACGTGTGAATTGAGCGAGCACAATTGTGCCACTGGTGGACAGCTATGTTCTAAGATCACCACGACTTATGAACAACGTAATAATTAAATATTAATAATACGCACCGGTGGTTTACTGACTATTTATGTAGTGCACCTCGAAAAATAACACTGTGCGACAGCCACAATCGGTTTGGGATGAAACCACCGGGGAAAGTTATATTGGTAAAAAAAAAGTCATACGTGTTCCAGCGTTTCGCTGGGTCTCATCTAGGAATCGAGATATATCGATTTGAAGTTAGTAAGTATCGTATAGGGGAATTTGTCACGTTTTAGGCTCTTTTGTTTGACATAACTCGAGAACCACTCGTCCGATTTAACTGAAATAAATTTTAAAAAACCAAGAATTACAATTCCCTTAATCTGTTCATATATTATTTTCCTTTACAAGTAATAGTTTCCAAGTTAAAAATAAGCGCATGAAGAAAAAAATATTTTTTTTTTTTTATTTTTTTTTTAAATACATTTATTTACATTTTAATAGGACTTGACACTTTTTACCGTTTTGGATTTTTTATGAATTAAAAAAAAAAAAAAATTAATTTTTAGGCAAAAATATTTTTTTTTTCATACATTTATTTATAATTGCGAAACTGTTGCTTAAGTAGGAAAACGGTTTAAGAACAGATTAGAGGAATTGTAATTCTTAATTTTTCTAAATTTGTTTCAGCTAAATCGGACGAGTGGTTCTCGAGTTATGTCAAACAAAAGAGCCTAAAACGTGACAAATTCCCCTATACGATACTTACTAACTGCAAATCGATATATCTCGATTCCTAGAAACGCTGGAATACGTATGACTTTTTTTTTACCAATATAACTTTCCCCGGTGGTTTCATTCCAAACCGATCACTGACCCTTACCATTTGTCGCAGAGTGTAATCATTGTAAATATTATTATTTTTAATTATATTTCGTTATGTGGGCGGCCGTGGTGTGGTAGGTAGTGTTTGCGACTATCACACAGAAGAACCCGAGTTCGAAACCGGGTAAGACCATCAAATATTTTTCAGCGACTGTTTCCACCTCGTAAATGTTGGCGGCCTTACGAGTAAGAGAGCAATCTCTCAGCCATGTAAAACTTCTCTACACTGCTCACTGATTCGAGAGAAGTTCCCCGTCTGTTTCTTTATGTAATGTTAAGGGAAATAAGTAAGTTAGTATTTCGTTATCTCTTACGAGTTGTATAATTTTTTCGGATAGTTATTAAAAAGCCCACTTAGAAATATCTATTAGTTTGATCTCACATTCGGTAGAACTTAATTTCGTACAGTGATGTATATGTATATGTAGATTTCAAAACACGCACAATTGCGTTTATGTAAAAGGATTTGTTTGTGTACTAGGAAAATCAAAGAAAGTAAATATGAAGACTAGAGCATTCTTTTTGTCAATTACAAATTGTTTGTGTAATAGAAAGCAAATGATCTCAAGCTGTTATTTATTCCACGATAAGTGAGAGGGTGTTTTCGCTGTCCGCCCCTATGTGATTTGTGGGTATATAACGCAAATTTTACTGAAGAAAAACATACAAAAGAGAAATGTCGTGAGGACCACAACGAGTGTTTATGATTAAAAGTTTTTTTTTCATATATTCGGAAAATAAATTCAGATACAAGACAATCCGAACCCATCTTCTCTCTGGTTTGAAAGTACACAATGTATGAAACCAAATGTTCGTTAACACTTCGGAAATGTCTGCTACTTTACGAGTAAGAAAATAATCATGTACAATTTCTCTAGAACAAGAAGTAGTCATTCGGAAACAGCTTTAAATAGTAGGTTCCGGTCAGTGAGTATTTGCCAGTTACATGAGAGTAGTTCCATGTCAGCGCCTGCAAGGAATGTTACTGTATACATATGCACTGATGTATGCACACAAACTAGGCAACATTTTATGTGCGTAGTGAACAATTTCTGATATTATTCATGAGAATGTGGCAAAATGTTCATGATAAATGTGTGTAGTGGTAAAATATAAACTTCTTCATCTGTATTCAGTTATAGATGGCAAAATCGGTTCGAAATTAAAAAATCCGTTTCTGTTGATTGGTCGCTTAAATATATACGAAATTAAAAGTATCCGTCACTCCTTGCCTACAACACCGCCGTAAAAAGTTTTTTTCGAACCCTTAGAATATATGGTTAGCCCAACTAGCATCACCCTGTATCTTCATCAATAATATCTGATTCGTCGATAACTACACCACCCATAGAGATTGACGACAATGCTGAATCAGGTGAACGTTTGAGTGACAACAGCGCTGGGTCTTGCGTGTGTTAAACTCTACGCTGATCATTTGACCCCATTCATAAATCATTGTCAAATCGCTGATGAATGAGTCATCTGTTCTCAAATTCTAGAGGTCTTGGCTGACGATTGAATGAATTGAATGGCAGAGGTTGCTGTCATGCGCAAAGGAATAGCTTGGATTCGCAGTCTGACCCAACAGTTCGTCAATGAGAGTAATATATAGAGGTGGAGAGAGAACGGAACCTTGTGGCATTCTTGTGTTCAACCTATGCTTGTTGGATGAGACCCCATCTTTAAGAACTCGTATTGACCGATCTCTAAGAAACCTCGATATGAATCGAGAGAAGATATTACCCACACCAAATGCAATACGTTTTGATATGAGTGCTTTGTGCCAGACCATATCGAACGCCTTTGAAATGTCTAGAGCCACGACCATTCATGCAAATAATGACTATGGTCCATTCTGAAAGTAAAATGTTTCCAACATTTCACTAATGACAAGTGTAACGTTGTCTTTCATTGCGTCTAGCTTGTCACTTTAGAGGAGAGAGTTCGCGTGCCTCCACAAAAAATAGTCTAGTAAGGTCAAATCAAGCGGAAGATGCGGCAAATAGGGATGGCAAAAATATGAAATTAATTTCTTATCATACTCAAGTCTGCTTTCGCGTGCAGTGTAGCTATGATTGTGTTTGAAGAAGTACGTACCAATGATGCAGATAAATTGGCAAGGCAATCGGAATATTTTTTGAGTTGGACAATCGCGTGAACTGGCAAGAAATTAACACTGACAAGGAAAATATCAAGAAAATCACTATATATCAAAGTTATATACCAATTTGTGTATACAAAGTGTGACGGTCCGTAACATGGAGATTCATTTCTATTTCAGTTGTCTTATATTTGAATGTGCTCTCGTCATATGTTCAGCTGATGACCACTCTCCTCTCGCCTGATATTCATTTACTTTTTTCTATTTAAATGAATGCACAAATGCAATGACTTTGAATAATAAAACTCTGTCTAACAATTGGTAAACAGTTTACTACTTAGATGTAGCAATACACTGTCACTCCAACAAAAATTCAATTGTACTAATGGAATAATGATCACAGCATTTCACTTGGAAAAATGAATTTGGTTTTAGAAACCAAATCTATTTTCTATGTCATCTGTCAGCTGAATTGACTGCCGCCTGTCTATTATCCACCGGTAAATATATTAGACAATATTAGACAAACCTTGACGAATGCTGTGGTATTTGTTTCAACGTTTGTTAAGCTTTCGAAATTGGTTATTTTGCACAGTGGTTTCAAAATTGTTCGGAATTTAAGTTAACCTAAAAGGATCTATTCTGTGGAAACGTCGATTTATCTGTGACCTTTATTTGTGATTGGATTTTGATTTTTGACACTTATTAATGAATTATCTACTTATTTATCTTATAATAATACCAAACAATTAAAATATTTCGCGATATATCGACTTGGGATCATAGACATGGCTATTGTGCGTGAGGTTTACTGGTAATATTCCCTCATACTTTATTAATATATTTATAACAAATTAATTGACATTTGTTTTCAAATGTACCCTACATTGTAGTCGTTTTTCGGCATTTCCGAAAACTAATGTCACCAGCCAATTATTGTTTAAATATAATTGAAGTGGGTGCTCTTTACACGTTCTTACGTGTCACTTCTTAATTCTTACTACGATTCTTGTTAAAGACAACCTTTTCTACAATATTCACAACATTATTTGGGTCAGAGGGGTGGCAACCTAATTAAGCTGCTGTATGTCCCGACCTTTGACATATGCTATGTCCATAATCACACTTGTTGTTCCTACGACTGTATTCATTGTTTTCTCCCAAATCTTAATTATTTACTTGTATTACAGAGACGAAACATGAGGACAGCGCAAAGTAAACCGAGGAAATCCTACACGAAATATACATAAAAACTGCGTTAATAAGAATGCTCTTGACCAAGTTTTTTTGGCAATAAATGCCAATATATCATCCACAAAGAAGTTAACCCAAATTACCAGTAATGGTCTCCCACTCATACACAGAAACAAACGCACGCTAACACATAAATATACCCAGATTCTGGGGTGGGTGGGGGTTCAGTGAGTCGAAGTTATTGGACAGCACATCATTAAAAACGTATTTATCTTTTTCTGTTCTGAGTTATAATTTATTTTCCAAGTTGGCGGTATTCTTAGGCCATTAATAAGGCAACGCAACAGCAACGGCATAAACTATAACCGCAACTGAAACGCCAGCACCAATTATAATATGTCCCAGAACGAAAATAACCCAAGGACCGAATGTACAACTTCCAAACCGAATAATTGCCAAATCATTTAAACCACACAAATAAACGAAATTAATATTTAATTTGAAGAGAGAAAAAAACACATGAAAAATTGTTTTTTTTTTTTTGGTGGTTATTCCTTTAGTGTTCCGGTGTTGTTTTATAATTAATACGCACTCCAAAAATTATGCGTACTTGTTTCGTTTTGCATACACATTTGGCTGAACGTATAAAATTGTGTATTTGTTTTAATTAGAAAGCCCGACAAAATAAGACTTTGCGGTTTTTGAAGGAATTTTGTGAAATACTCCAGATGTACACTTCAGTCTCGAGTGTAACACTCATGTCTGGAATGGAGATCTCTACGTTCTTGTATCACTAATCTGTCATCTTGCGTAAATAATTTTAAAATTTTTTGTTTCTATTAGTCGAGTTCGAGAACATTTATTAATTTCTATTTCTTAAATAGAAATATCTGTAACCCAATGGACACAAGTCTAAATAATTTGGTTGGAAAATAAAACTTTTCGCCGACTACTCACTTCAAGAAAATCCTCCACGTATTGTTGGGGAACACTGCCACCCAAATCACACTTAAATACTTAAATGCATGTATCTATTAATCACACAAAAGGAATTGTTTTTCGTAAACAGTTCTGGATTTAAAATAGTTATTATAATAATTACATTAATAATTGTAACAAAGAACATGTTACGCAGTCTAATTGTTGATTTCCTTAAATGGGTTCGCTGACATAAATAGTTAGCTTTTTGTATTTAATGCAAGCTAAATGGTTTATTACTATCAGTCGTTTTTGTACTTTACCCAATTACACTGAACAGATAGTAATCTAATAAAAAAAAGAAATAGTAATTTATGCCGTACACCAAAATGTCAATCATTTAGCTTTCCAATTATAGAACAATACGAATTACGTTAATGTCGAAGTCTAGCACGGTTGTACGTTTGAGTTCTGTGAAAACGGTTGTAGGCAAGGACTGAGAGGTTATTTTATGGTGTTACTTAGGGTTGAAAGGGCGTTTTCCCAAAATGTGTTGAATAATTCTTCTCGCTCAACAAATAAAATTAACCCGTGAAAATTTTCGTGCGATGATTTTTGACGATTTTCATAATTTTCTGGTATCAAGAGATCAGTCTCGGTAGCCATTTTCTCCAGGATGAATTTCGTGAAGGTCGTCCAACTTCTGGCGTGAACAAATAAAGCAAGGCCGATATGTGACATCAGCTAACACAATGGACTATTTGAGCACTCAAGATGTCTAATTGATGGGTCATCCGCCGTAGAGCCCTGATTTGGCAACCAAGTACTTCATTGGAGGTATTTCAATCGGTGCGGAAAAAGTGATTTGATTTTTGATTTTTACGGAGAATTTTTTAAAAAACTACCATTTCCAATGAAAGATGATTATTTTTTACTAGTAAGTTGTAATGCGCCTATGGCGCCCGTTAATTTGCTTGAGAAAGTATTTGTTACTTAATTTGTTAATGAGAAAACTATTTTGTAAAAAAAATTCCGAAAAAAAATAAAATTGGAAAAAAAAAAATTGTGAAAAAAAAAAAATTGAAAAAAAAAAAATTTGTTGAAAAAAAAAAATTTTTGTGGAAAAAAAAAATATGTTGAAAAAAAAAGGTTGTTGAAAAAAAAAATGTTTGCTGAAAAAAAAAATTTAGTTGAAAAAAAAAATTTTGTTAAAAAAAATTTGTTGAAAAAAAAAAATTTGGGAAAAAAAAATTTTGTAAAAAAAAAAAATTTGGAAAAAACAAATTTTTGGAAAAAAAAAATTTTGGTAAAAAAAAAATTGGGGAAAACACAATTTCTGTACAAAAAAAATATTATTTTTTTTATTATTATTATTTATAGAATTATTATAGAATGCCTATTTAAATTCCTACGTACTGCGTGACAGAGTTAGTGAATCAGTGAATCAGGGAATCAGTGTATCAGTGAATCAGTGTCGAGGGTAAATATATATTAAGATTGCTGGTCAAATCGAGTGTTTTACTGGCTCAAGATGCAATCAATTATGTGCCCACTTTACTCTCCACTACCCCTATGAGTACATCTGGCGAGAAGCATTCAAACATTCCATCATGAATTTCCAATAAAAATCGACGCTAAATTTCGACTTCGTTTCAGTTAATAAATATTTTATTACTCCCTGCCATAGGAACATTAGTTTAATCACTTTCTTTAAACCTTTTTTATGTTTCTGATGTTTATAAACGAGTTGGTTGTTTGTTTCATTTTGTTTTCTCTAAAGTTTTATTGGAAAAACATTTTATTTTATTTTCTCCAACCCCTCCGTACTTAACCAACATTCAAAACAATAACCCGAGCTAAAATTGCTTTAATGAAACGTAACAGCAGAAGGAAACAAAAAAAGAGGGAGAAAAAATACCAGTAAACTTTTTTTTCTCGAACAATTCCAATGGATTTCACAAATCGAACGCAAAACAATTGTTTTTTATTGCATTAACTTTGGTTCGGTGTTGGTGGCGTTTGTGTGGGCAACCGGGTGTGTCTATATGCGCCTGGCTCGCTCCGGGTATGGGTTTATGTATGGTAGGTATGCAACAACAAAAATCAGCCCTTAGCTTTTATGTTCTAAACACATTTCCCGTAAACGTTTAGCTTAGATTTCTTGTTGTGTCTAGAGATCCGCTGTATTCGCTAAACCGAGTATTTGCGGAGAAAAATAGTCGTTTAAAATCCGGGTTTCAATTTATATTTTGGTGCAAATGGCTATGGTTGTGAATCGATGGGTGTAATGGAAATCTCTTGCATATGTGACATACGTTAAATTATTACGATGTATTGGACGAAAGGCAAATATGGCAACGAGACGAATGTGGGGACCTACAAAAACTGGCCAGAATAGTCGCGCTTTGTGTTCAGACATGAACCCTAAAGGGATTAAGTAATTCTGGCCGAAATAGTAACGCAATATTCTGAGAGGATAATAGGTATATCTCTATTATGCCACTGTCCAGGTCTACAGGAACGTCGACTCACTCAACTTGAGAGAAGGTCCCTACCACACAGGTGAGACATGGCACGCATTTAGTGAGGGCCATTAAACACTTCAATATTAATACTAATATATTTATTCCAATAAAAGGTAAAAGGATTTTAAGTATAAAATCTACCCAGAAAGTATTGTCATACGAGGGAAGTGCCGCTTGTATTTATTTTGGGATTTTGGCGAAGATTGAAGTGTTTTTTTTTTAAAAATGTTAAAATTGCTCCACTTGCTTGAAATTGGGAAATTTTTTTAATTTTGGTGTTGATTAAAAATTGTTTTATTTTAAGGGTTTTTTATATCAAAAACACCGATAATGTGGTCGGAAAATTGCAAAAAGTAAAATAACCCAAATGGTTCCTGCTTTAAAAGTCAGCTTAATTAAATCACAAAAATATCGAAAATGTCAAAACTTTGGATATCAACAAAGCGATGGGCCATCACACAGATATCATCGGCCACTCGGAAACTGTTCGCATGGTCTTTGTAATCTGGATTTCCTCTGCTCGTAAAATTATAACATAAATGTCCTTGTATTGTTTATAAATGTTCGACCATATAACTTTCAATGGTTATGAAGTAAAATTAAAATGTTTCGTCTGTAGTAAAAAAACGCCTTACAGATACCACTTTTTCAGGATTAGAATCGTAGAACTGTCTGAAAACTCGGTTTGCCGGTTTTTTTCCAGTTGGCTTTGATCGGCACCAATCGTTTTTTAAAGTGAATGTCTACTTCACGGACTGTAAGAGACCAAATGTTCGTAAACTATTTAACTAACCATACAGTACATCAGCAACAACAACAACAGTAGCAACATCACCACCGCCATGACCACAACAACAGGACCAACTAGAAAAGCGCAATGAACGACAGCTTCAAAGGATCACAAATGTAGTGTAAGGAACAGTTGCTGCAGCCGTAGTAGTTGTAGGAATATTAGCGCTGTGGGTTGAGCAAAAACAAAACTGAACACATAAAATCTGCGAGTTTTTCTTTGTGTAAAAAAAAGGAGCAAAATCAACAACAAACGCTTAAATTTAGCCTGCAGTTATAAGCAGAGCAATATGTGTGATTGTTATGGTTATGAAATCCCACAACATTGTAGTGCACTCAACGTCTGGTACGGGGGAGGTGATATATTAAAATAGGCTCTTCTTTTCACAGGCATGTAGTGCAATGTCCGGGAAACCACGTTTATACGTATCGGAATTGACTATATAATATCGAATGATGGAACCATCGACGCATTTGAAGTCGTGTAAATTATTGATCGATCGCATGATTATTGTCAAATTTAATCAATTTATGTATGGATACTTCAAATAGTATATTTATGTATATAGGTAGACATTTGTATGACATTAACGATTTTGATTAACAATGGATAAAATCGGTCAAGCGAAAACAGTTTATGAAAGTTAAAAGCATTACAGCTTTCAAACGTATTGAAAAATCCTAATGGCAATTTGAGAGTACCGAAAAAGTCTCCATTAATCCAATGACGATTTTTTTTTTCAGGAATATTATGATGTACATTATGAAGATGACTTTCTGAAACAGTTTTATAAGAATATTCAATGAAAATGAATTCTTGACCATCATTGAGTTTTACTATCAAACTGCTTGCTCTGTGGAAAAGGTGTGTTCACTCGTTTTATGTTCGTCTTAATCCAGACACGGTAGACTATTCAAGCCATTGTGATAAAACTTCACACTAGTTTCAATCTAACGGACATCAATCTACCAACTCGTGTCCATAGAGTGCATACCGAGCAGAATATTGCTGCTGTATACGCCAGTGTTAATCAAGATCAATACCTGGAGGATTTTAAGTATGGGCATGAGGGTCAGAATATTTAACATGTAAATTTCGTTTGCTGGAAAAGTTTACCTAACTCTGCTCAATAATCGTATAAACCGCTGGTATAGTTTTTTTTTCAATTTTTTTTGTTTGGACTTTTCTGCTTCATTAAAAATCTTGGTGTTCGGATTGACCGAAATTTTGGATCCTATTAAAGAAAACACTACGGTCTATAATATGTATTCAAACTTGGTAATTTAAAAACAACCGTCTACCATAATCATTAAAAAAAATTATATTGATTAAAATTTGACTACATAACATAGACCGCAGTGGATAATCAGTTTCCGAACAGCTAGACAATTTTAAACCCCACGCAAAAAAAATATAGCAACATTTTACACGACTATGAATAAAGGTGCCAATTGTACTTGATTTTCAAGTATTATACTTGATTTGAGCTCAAGATACTGCAGGCAAAAAGATACCGCATTTTTCGTATTTTTTTGCGGGTGAATGCATACATTTTATTTTTCAAGCAGTTTTTTCGTTTATTTGTATGTGCTTCGCAGAGGTCCAAGCCGATTCAGACTCTGGAGTAAATGAACTATTAATGAAAACAATAAAATTTGTATAAGAAAAATCTTCGGCTAAAGACGGTTTAGAGCCGCCGCTGATTTTTTGCATCGACTTACACCACTTCTTAACACTAACGAGGCACATTACCAGCTGTCAGAAAAAGTTTTCATTCGTTCAATTTCTATCAATCTCCAAGTTGGTTGTCGTGGTGCTCTTGTGTAAGTCAAATGTAACATGTATTGATTTCTTTAAATTTTTTAAAACTCGTCCAGATTTGATGCGAAAAATCTCCTCAGAAGACAAATATGAGTTAAAAAAAAACCGGAGCAACTTCATGATAGTCCCATGTCAGTTCAATTTGATGATTCGGAATCGCAATAATAAAATTTTTGTAATTTTCACATTTTCATGCCTTAAATTTCACTCAAATAAATATACTGCATTTTATAATGCATTTTTGTATGTAGATACTGCATTGTACTTGATTTTTAGGGGTTCGAATACAAAATATACTGCATTTCACTCAGGTACAGTTGGCACCATTAATTATGAAGAATAGTTTATAACCAGCATTTGTTTGTTGCTAGCGCATTATATTTGAGATTATTATAATTTCTTATTTTACATATATAAACAAATAAAAAAAATAGTTTTATAAACATTTCGACCAAAAAATGTTTAGGTAGATGAATATTAAATATTCTAACGAATAAAATGTCTCGATTGCAGTGTATCTTACCAAACCCAAGTGGCTGTTGTACTTACATTGGGTGTGAATAAAAACGTATTTTTCAAATCGTATAAAATCGTTTGGAATGATTCAAAACCAACGAAATTGGATTCAATATTAAGTGGTTGGATTCCACATGAACACTGAATGGCCATTTTGCAATGCATGCCCAATATATGTCATTTTGCTTCGAAAAATTACTAATAACTTTATCGAACAAAATACTTAATACTGAACTTAATACTCAAGGAAGTTCTACTCCATCCGAAGGTTCCTTCCATCAACTGCACCTTACCAAATTTGTAGTATATTCTTCATAATTTCCCTATTTTAAGTCTCTAGGGCCACAATTCGATAGATATGTTTCCCGTCTGTGCGTTACTTGAATAAAAACGTTAATAGACTCCAGCTGTATCAAAATATGGACCAATCCGATCTTAAATGTTCACTAAATCAATGATGTTATATAAAAATGCACTTTAGTGTATGGCTTAGCAAATGCGAACCGAAACACTTATTTTGCACCTTTGCAAAGGCTTCCAATTCTCCTGATTTTGTTTCTAAAAGTTTTGGTTGTTTACCAAAACGGAAAATGGCTTAAACGCTTCTTCACTTGCTACAGACGTCGTTTGTTTCATCATTTCATCCTACTTGCCAGAGTCAATGTAGTTTTCTAAAACTATTATTGCTTATTTCATTGTACGAAAAGGATTCGTTGGTGAACGATAGGGAGACTGCCGCAGAGAAGGTGAGGCAAAGTCTCGTAATGTTCGGATTACACAGCAATTACACAGCAGTGTGGTTTGTATCAAATACTTGTAAGAAGTCATTTTCGAGGAATGTTAAAATTTAATGTTCATTTCGAAAAGAGTTTTAATTAAATCAAGCAAAGTGTGTTGTAAATGCATAGCAATTTAAAAGGAAAGGTGTAAGAGGTAACGAAATCTCATTATCACAAACGTACTACCTATATTGAGTTAATGTTACATATGTACATTGTACGAAGTTAAATCTTCATTGACTAAACGGTTCAACGACTTAATTGAAACCAAAGTCAGAACAGAATACACGTCTGTATATTGAAATATAGTTTGATTTAATTAAATATTGAACACATAGAATGGTGTCAATTGAACGTAGACTGTTTAATGTTAAGCGACTACATTCCCCAATAACACAATAATAACAACCAAACTTATTTAACAACAATTCACGCATTCATTTTAATGAATCTACAATCCTTATGAATAATTATGACAAATACATATTCATTTTTTTGTTTTGTTGCATAACACATCATAGACATGCGAAAGTGACACAACTCATATGTCTCTGTATGTGTTTATGACAGACTAAATACGTGCAACAAATGTTCATATACAACGCCATACATTATCTCCATCATCGGAGTCATCAGTCTTAAGATATTGGGGTAATATTTATTTGAGTTATGGCAAACATTCTTTGTCATCATTATCATCATCATCATGGGGTCGTAGGTCGAGCACATGCATGCTACGAAAGGATTTGTGTTGTGCTATCACTTGAGAGAGAACATAAAATTGTATCATTTTTTATTATTAAATAAACTTTTATCATAGCTTGTTTTCTTATAACCTATCTTCTGTCGCACAATGGGATAAAATACACCTAAGATTCTGTTGGGATTCCTAAAATATTCTTTTCCAAATTCCAACAACATTTTTGAAAACAATTGTAAAATATGTTAGTTTATGATTGGCCAAACAGTTGTCGCAACGCACCCTACTTACATATTTCCCTTGATATTCCATGAGACAAATCCCTGTAGAGTTAAACAGGGAGTTCCCCAGGGAGGGTTAATAGCACCGGGCCTTTTTAATCTCTACATTTCTGCAATCAGACAGACAACTGACCCTATAAAAATCATTCGCTGATGATTGTACAATTTTGCCCCTAGGCTCGAAAATATCTGCGGAATGCTGAATGGTTACGTCACCGGTTTGGACGTTTCTTCACTGCGAGGAATATAAAGATATATGCACAGAATACTCGGCCGCACTTTTTGAAAATGACATTAACTAGTCCCCCGGAGGTCGAGGACAAAAGGCAAACGATGAACGACTCAGTCCACCGCAATTTGGGGACGTTTTGTGAGCGCGGCCAAATGAACAGAGTAGATTTTAATGCTCAAAAGATCCTGTGCTGTTTGTTTTTTTACACAAACGTTCCACTGGTCCGGCATCGTCGTCAATCTCCACGGGTGATGTGGATATCGTTGTATCAGATACTCTTGATGTTCTGGACATGAAAATAATGGGTGAGCCATATATTCAAAGTGGCGAGTGTTTGCGCTTTTTAAAGCGGTGCAAGAAATACTTCACTCCATCTGATCTCGTACATATTTACACCACCTACATCCGGCCTAAAATGGAATATAAATCCAATATATATGCGCGGAAGCTCCAAAGATACCTTTGAAGCTTTTGGACCGTGTACAGAGGAGAGCGGTGGTGATGATTGGAGATAGTAGGTTATCCAACTCTATTGCCTTCCTTCTGCATCGCCGGAATTTGGGTTGTGTATCGCTATTCTAGAGATATTTCAATGTTGTCTTTTCATCAGATATCCGTCGTCTGGTCCCTGACGTTAGAATAGTTAGCCGGAATATGAGGCTATCCAGGGTCTCTCATCTGTTCATTATCAAATTGCCGGTTGACCTGACGACGCAATATAGAGAACATTCGTTCTTCAGCCGACTTGTACGTGTATGGAATAATCTTCCAACAAGTGTTTTTCCTACCTGGTACGATACTATCAAATTCAAGGCAAACACTATTCCTGCTTTCCTCCCTCCAATAATCGTTTTTCCTATCTCTAACACAGTGGATAGCATAGTGGCCATCCAGAGTGTTAGTAAAAAAAAATACATAAATTTATGCACAGTTTTAATTAATTTATTTCCCCCCCTCATTTGGATGACAAATTTAATGTAATTTAATATAATTTGTAGTACTTATGATAATTTGATAGGGAACATTAGATGTTTTCATAATTGAGCCATCTGTGACCATAGAAATAATTCGGTTAGCCACCAGTTTTTGGCTTCATGGAGTTGAAAATCAAAATTTAAGTACTTGACATTTCTACGCGCTTCCCTCAACATTCGATGAGGGACAGATGGTGAAGTTATCTTAAGTCAGTATCTTGTGCACCATAATCATTATATTTTCGCTGACCGGAATCTGCTGTGTATATTCGACCTCGATTAGCGATGTTTTTTCTAGAAGTTTTTTTTCGAAATTATTTGTACCTGATAAAACGAAAACGTCAGTTAAAAATTTTTTCTGTATTTTTTTTTATCGGGATATAAGCCTGGGCTGTTGTAAATATTACACAAATTTATAATAATAAATACACTAGCTGACCCGGCAAAAGTTGTTTTGCCTTCAAATTTTATTTTATTAAAAGTTTGGTTCATTGTGGAGGTTGTATGGGAGGTACTACGGCCATTTGTCCAATTGGACCGAATTGTAAATCTAAACCAAATCGGCCCAGAAATTTCGCTATTATCAGCCCGATTCTGAATACTCCAGGGGAGATAATTCCCGGGGAATTTAAATTTGTTCGAGAAGAAAATTCTCCTATTTTAAACAGACCGGGAAACAAACAAATCATCTGACTCGGAATAATCGAAATTGTATATCCCTTAATATTATTCGCTCGGTTTGTTTAGAATAGCAGGATATTGTTCTCGGGAGAAAGCAAATTCCCCGGGAATTATCTCCCTGGGAGTTTCAGAATCGGGCTGTATATCTTCTTGTGACATTGTGAATTGACAAAAATTAGGTGGAAGCGAAATGAGACCAGCGAAAGCGTCAACTGGAATTTCCCCATTGTCAATGTCTAACAAATTCGATGACCTTATTTTTGTTTCTGGATCTTTACGTAAATATTGAACTTTTCTTATGAATCTGAATGGATTAATCTGCAAAATAGCTGCGGGTATTGTATTGCATCATACGAACGATGTGTTTCGGAGATACCCTTAAAGTTATCACCATCACGCAGTCGAATAGGTTGCGCAATAATCTCTCGCTTCACTGCTCTTTTGATGACACATTTTTTTTATTAAGGGCTGTTTTAATATGGCATGTACCTCTAATAGTTCATATGGTGGTACAAAATATAAAGGTGTAAGAACGGGGACTAGGATATATTATTTTTCTCAATAATTTTGATGTTAATAAATTTGTATTCGCAATGTTATCATTGGAGAATGATTACTAAACGATTTTTGTTCAATTATGCATACATACACATTTCTCGCATGTGCAAACACACATACATTTTGAATTTCAATAAAATCGGACTATATATAATAATTTTCGAAACCGCTCAACAGCAGCGCGCTCAACAGCAGCGCCATATACCGGGTCCATGATGCATAAAATTTGTTTTCATGATGAAACAAACAGACATTCGGAAATTTAGTTATATTGGTCAATATATTGAAATATTCGATATAAATACGCTACTGTCAATCGAACCTCAAATTTTCCACGGCGTTGTTTCGTCATTTGCTAAACATGATTTGTTTTCAGAGTTTTCTAAGTTTTCCACTCCGATTTTCCCATTGCTCTCCTTTAAACGTCATTCAAAAATGAAATTCAATACAAAAATAACATAAAAGCGCCCCGGTAGGCGAGTTGGTAGCGTGCTTGCCTATCAGCGTGGGGGTTGTGGGTTCGATTCCCACCAGAGGCTTTGGTCTGTCGCTGCAAAAAATCAAGCCAAATAGTCTTTGTCACTCGGTTTATCCTTGGACCCAAAATTAGAATATAAATTTACTTTGTATTGTAATTAAATAAAAAAAAAAAAAAAAAAAAAAAAAAAAAAAAAAAAATAACATAAAAAATCATCATTTGAATTTTTAGCCAAATCGGTTCAGCCGTTCTCAAGTTATGAAGTAACACATATGCGTCAATTAATTTTTATTTATATAGAATTAGGATTCGGAGTTTTCATGCCAATACTTTTTAGCAGGATATATACGTTCCTCAATATAAAAGACATCCTGTAATGGAAAACTATTAGATATTCAACAACCTCAAAATGCCTACAAAAATATTAATAATTCGGTTAGACAAAACACAAACTTTGCTCTTCACCATTTAATCCACACAGTTTTTTCTTCTATATCCAGAACAATTCCTACCCACAGTGACTCCTCCCCCCATAAATATGTGAATTATTTATGTGTGTATGTATATACAAATTGCATATAAACAATATGTGGATTTAAAGTCTGCAACAGGTTTGCCACTATTTCCCATAAACTTGCGTGGGAGAAACTGAGTTATAGATATTCCGCAAAATAGATTTCAGTAAGTAGCAATTTGTTTGACAAAATCACAGAGGTGTGCGTCACAAATGCAAGTACAGTATGCACAACACTCCATGAAGGAACAGACGGGGAAGTTCTGTTAAATCAGTGTTCTGTGTAAGATATAATTTGTATACTCACCTAGCGGGACCTAATGTAAAAGCGGCAATGAGCAGATAATAATTTGTCTAGAGAAGTTTTACAAGGCTTACAGATCACTCGTAAAGTCACATATACGAGGTGAAAATGGCCGCTGGAGGGTCTTTCCAGGATACGAACATGGGTTGGCTCTGTGATAGTCGTACACACTACCTATCATGTATCCGTCCAACCACAATGGAATTCATTTTCTCACATTCTCTAATACTGCTCGGTAGTTATCAATAAAAGTTTTGAGTTGTCTTAGCCTGGCAAATGCAACAAAAGGCGGAATACTTATATACCGAAACGGTGATGATTCGGAAAGACGGTTGGTATTATTTCGTGCACTAGTTAGATATTATTTATATAATAAATAAGATTATAATAAAATATATTCTCACATACAGACATTACCACACGAATTTTGTATGAGCTATTCGTTTCAGGCTCTTCTATAATCGTGGAATCTTATAAAGGGTCTAACGTTTTTTTTTTCAACTAGTGCTTATTTTGTTTTCGTTATTTTCGTTATCGGGCCATGCTGAACGAATTTTTGTTTACAAAAATTTAAGAGTAGGATATTGGCAACATTTGGTTTCAACAGGACGGCGCTACGTGCCACACAGCCGAAGCTCCACTCGACGTTTTGCGCGCTGTTTTTGAAGAGCGCATTATCAGCCGCAGAGCTGATGTCGTTAGGCTATTGCATGGCCAGCCGAGGCAGCCATTTGAATGCAATTATTTTTCATTATTAACCGGAAGGATTGTACTTTCAAATAACAAAAAGAAATTTGAGAAAATATCCAGTAGTTTTTTTTTATATAATTTTCAAAAAAAAAAAAAGTTATTTGGCGGACCCTGTATGTGTATGTTAGTCAAAAACATATGATAATCTATTTCGTTATAATCTTTTCACAACAACCTGTTCATATGCCCACAGTACAGTTATTTAAGCACTTCGTCGTATTTGAGTATCCACCCTTCCCATTATTTGCTAAGTCGCAAAATTTTCGCTCAATTTAGTGAATTAAGCTCTTGCAAAAGCTCGTATCAAATTTATCAAAATGCTGATGATTTTATTGCAGATTCTGAATGCATACTTACGTTCCATTATCAATAAGTCTCTATGGTGTCATATGTATACTAGGGTGTGCAGTAAAGAAGTATCTCCTACACGACGTAAATTGAATAGAGTACAGTTGCGCGTTGCAAAGGTGCATAGTGTACTGTGACGAATCAAAATAGTTAGCTTATAATAGAGGTTATATTTTGCTTTCCCAATTTTTTCTGCGATGAAAACGCAGTCAACCTTTAGCTATTTTCAGCTGCCTAAGAAAGTTTAAATGGGATCGATTTGTAGAGCCATGACCTACAGGTAGGAGGGCATATATCTTTTGATACACATAGAAGGAGTCACATTGAACCCTAGGTATATTTTGACCAGATTATTCAAGACGCTTGAGCTATGACCGGCTGCTTCGTACAATAACTTTCGAAAGAGTTGATTTGAAACTTGACATAGGTCAATATTATCCCATATGGACCATATGGCCACATCCCTTTGGGTACCTCCCGCACAAATTTACCATTACGCTCACTTTGGAAATCAGCATTTTACATAGATATTATGACATTTTGTCAGATGTTAAATACGAATGTGATGATCACGCGCTGTATTGGAATTCGGATACTGTGGAATATGAACATTTTATATATTTTTTATTGAGGATTGTAAGACGGTTTTTACATGTTTTTTATGCTGGTTTTTGTAGAATATAGTACGAAATATTCCAATTGGGTTACAGAGAAGATCAATAAACCTTGAGTGAGCTGAATTTTCCATCTGCCAATGTAAGTCCACGTTAAACGTGACTAATATTTCCGAAAAGTTATCCCTAAAACAATGGATACTCTCTAATTTATAGGTTAGTTGTATATTTCAATTGTGACCATTACCAGGTTTTTTCTATGTGGGACCCGGTTTCGTTTCCAATTCATCACCGGTTATAGATTCGTCATTTTCATTATGTAAATTTATAGATTTTTTGAATTTAATATATTTTATTTCTACGGTTTATGTACCATAGGCTAATGCATACATAAATAAATAATTACTGACTTTATTATTATACAGTTTTCATTTCGAAGAAATGATGGCCATCCTAATATAATCAACATATGGCCGTACTTATATGTTGTTGCATTCAAACAGACGTATCGAACGTGAGCACATTCCAACTCACAGAGGCGGACTAAAGAATATGCAAAGGGAAGGCATTGTCTTTCGACGGCATTGAAGCAAATTGAGAATCAAAATCATGCTTTTCAAATTGAAATGCAATTCGAATATATTTAATGATAACAAATCCTATTGGCCGTACATGACTATAATGAAGTTTTCATAGCAGTTCTATTCTTTTTTTTTGTATATGCGTGTAGAGATGCCATACTTCTTAGTTGGCAACAGAAAATCTGAGAGCTCTTCAAACGGAATCCCTGCATTTGGATACCCTGACAGTTACGGCGTCTGTTTCCAATTTATAGGAGTACTGGGTGGCATAATCATAGATGCAATGTATGTCGGGATGTGACACAAAAGGACACTTTATTGAACGCTAATATTTGCGAAATTGAATTGCATTTCATGTCGTCATGACAATAACAGCGGCAACAACAGCCTCAGCAATGCCAGTGTGAATGGTACGAGTGTGTCCTCGAATGAACGTGTGTGTCGCCGTACTTGTGTCTATCCTGTGGAGTGGGAGTCATGATTTTATATTTTACACTCTATTACATGTATGTAATACAAGTACAACATGTATGCATCTATTACACGAACATAGGCATGTATGTGTCTTTGTAATATCACATTGTTCGCATAATGATATAAACCCATTCAGACGCACACACGCAACACATTTCTGTATGTACTTTGAATACATATATTGGAGGGCGGCAATTTAATTTCCGGAACGAGACTCTGCACAATTCCCAAATTCAAAAAGGAAGCTATCGTGACAAAACAGCTGCAGTTTCAAATTAAAGAAAAAGTCCTAGAAAAAATCGTAATTGCTTTAAACAAATCCACACGTTTTTTTTAATTAACATTCTATGACGGACAGACGGCAAATTTCTCAGGAAACAGTGAGCTGTGTGGGATATATGTTGTGTACGCAATGACTCGGAGGTACTGTTTAAAGTCGTCTCCGAACGGCTAATGCTTTTTCTAGAAAAGTTTTTACATGGCTTAGAGATTAATCTCTTAATCGCAAAGTCGACAGCATTTACGAAGTGGAAACAGCGGCTGAAAAATGCTTGTTGGTCTTACCATGTTGCGAACCTGGATTTACTGTGTGATAGTTACACAGACAGTCGACATGAAACTGATTCACTTTGGAAATGTTAAGAAGAACTAAATGTAAATGTATTCAAAAGGTGGTAAAAAAAAACACACATGATGTTAATTGTTAATAAAATAAGAAGTTTTCAG
The DNA here is from genome assembly GCA_958296145.1 of Hydrotaea cyrtoneurina. NCBI lineage: Eukaryota > Metazoa > Arthropoda > Insecta > Diptera > Muscidae > Hydrotaea > Hydrotaea cyrtoneurina. Next base: position 89,294,225 of record OY282512.1, read on the forward strand.
ATAATTATCTTAATATTTTTAATTATGCAAGATATCGGCCAAATGATAGCCACGGCTTCGGGGCATAACTTTATGCGATGGTACATATGTATTTTCAATGAGGTTTTATTGAGATTCACTGTCATCAATGGGCCGAAGTATCCTCTAGCTCCTTAATTGTTCTCTGTTTATTTTAAATATTTCAAAAGAAAGAAGTCAAAGTCACCCCTCCATGGTTGAATTTAGAATTTAGCAGTCTGTAACAATGAGATGTGAGTGAACGAAATATCGGAAGGTGAGAAACTGCGACTGTGTCGGCCAATGGAAATGGAGATGAGATGGAGATGTAAAGGCCAATACTCAGATTGACTGGAAAACGGACAGTATCCAAAGAGTGTCGAGTTCACGGAGTGGATGTCATATGGCAAAGTGGCTGCTCGTTCAACTTGGTGAACCCAGTGGGATCCGTATGGACTGCATCTCAAGCCGGAGTGGGCTCGTTCAACTTGGTGAACCCAGTGCGATCCATATCGACTGAATCTCAAGCCATCTCACAGACCTCCGTGTGGTAACTTCCAAGGCGACTACTAATGTGTGAGCGGCGAAACCTTCCCTCCGGTTAAGAGGTTGGAGTGGGGCTTATAATGCGCTTCACAAGTTCTTATTCCTCTCCATCTCAATATCCTTCATGTTGGAGGATATCCCACTTTTTTCGTATTTTTTAGTTCAAGTTCATATTTCGCAGACCTCGTTTACATATGCGGAGGTAATCGGGCATAAGTGATTTGATATTTTTAGCTTTATAACTTCCGTAATATTCTTATAATTTTTTTTTTGTCACACAAACACATTTTTTTTATGTTATTCCTCAATGTTGTTGCTTTTGTTTGGGTTGGCGTTGTTAACTTGAACGAGAAGTGTCTTTTTATCAACACAAGGACACATATCCATATGTACATATACGAACGTGTGTGTCACTTTTTTTTACCCACACACACACACGTACTAGAATATTGCGTTAACAAAAAAAAAATACAATTTTATTCTTGACTTCTTGTTTGCCTTCTTTGTCTGAAATATTATTGGTATTCACATATACATATTTTTTTCCTGGTGATACTTCCGCTTAGCATGCAAATTGCTCATATATTTTAATATTTAATATTATGTTGCTACACTTAAACACCCTGCAACACACACAAAACCCCCTTAAACCTCGTACGTAACGTGGCGTACACATATTCAAATTCAGACATGAAGTGTTACAAAAAAATTTACTAATCGACAGACACTCGTAGAGTGCTGTGTGTGGTATTGATGTTCCTGCCAAAGATCAAAAGCAGACAGACTCATAACAATATTAATAATCATAATCGTCAGGATATTGACATTGCTATTCCCATTGTTATTATTGATTTTATAGGCAACATTTTAAATGCCACCACCATGCGAAACGCAACTCAATCAAAGCCACATCACACACACACTCACGCACTTAGTTTGGCCTTCTAAGTGTTTGAATATGGATTCCCAGCGTTTATTAGGGTTTTGCATGTGACTTTATTGTTATGGTATTGAATTAAATGGAAGTTACAGTTTATCAAAATTACAAAAATTTGTATCCCCAAAAGGGAGTGAAAATTGTTGAACAATTATTGGGGTTTGGATCAGACTCTGAAGTAAATAAATATCATCGATCACATTGCCATTTGAAGTAGGAGGCAACGTTTGAAGTGGGTTACCCTGACGGGCTGTGTTTGGTGGTATTGTTTGTTTAAAATCTTGGTAGTATTTTTTGGGACCCTTTAAAAAATCCATTACGCAGTTTTCTATGTAATTGTATTTCGAGATCAACAAAGATTGCATTTTTCACTTTAGAAATTGTCTAATGACTTTACAATTATCAGCCGATTTTAATAAATTGTTTTCCTCTCTAGAAATATACAATTCTGAAAGAAAATTAAAAAACTGAGTTAGGTGTGAAAACTAATATCGTTGAAACCACATGGCATTGAAAGGGATACTCTTTCGGCTCAGTTCTGTAAAGAAAATTTTTTTGGAAAATATTTAAGTAACTTTAGATCGTACAATCTGCTTTCGACATTAACTGTATGAAACTACTGATTAATATTGAACAAATTTCAATTTAAACAAGTGGACAAATAGTAAGTTCGGCCGGGCCGAATCTTATATACCCTCCATCATGAATTCGTTGCATTTCGATACCCATATGTCCATGTTTGTCAGGGGCCGGTTTTTGGGCCGCTCGTGACCCGATAGTCCCAGGAACCCGATCACAAATTTTATCCAAATCATGAAAATAAATGCATATTTGGGTTCGCGAGAAAATTTCGTTGCATTTCGATACCCATATGTCCATGTTTGTCAAGGGACGGTTTTTGGGCCGCTGGTGACCCGATAGTCCCAGAAACCGGATCAAAAAATTTAGGCAAATCATGAAAATAAAGGCATATTTGGGTTCGTGAGTAAATTTCGTTGCACTTCGATACCCATATGCGCATGTTTATCATGGGCCCTTTTTTGGGCCCCAAGGGTCCACGGAATCCATGAGCACGCCCATTTTTGGGATTTTTTTCCCCATCTTTAAATTATATAAACTTAGAACTTAGAAAAAATATTTGAAAAATTTGATTATGGCCGGGATATATTTAGTCCCGTAAAGGGGAACTTTTCCCCTTTTGTCCGATATTGCCCATTCTCGAACTTAACCTGCTTATGGGCAAAAAATATCTTCCTACAAAATTTCAGCTTCTTAGCGTTGGTCGTTCGCACTCTATCGTGATTTCAACAGACAACAGACGGACGGACGGACGGACAGACAGACGGACGGACGGACAGACGGACATCGCTAGAATGTCTTAGAATGTTACACTGACCGATAATATATATACATTATAGGGTCGCAGATCACTCTTTCGAGGTGTTGCAAACGGAATGACAAACTTAGTATATACTCCATCCTATGATGGAGTGTATAAAAACTAATGATTCCAGTTAAAAAATCATAAGTAGTGCACAAATACGCATATACTGTGATTACGGAGCCGGAGTCACTACCGGGTTAATTTTTGTATCATATCATAGCAGCTCTTTCCATCTCAAAATCTTGACAGAAATTTAGTATCATATCTCTGTGGAACAAAAAAAAAAAATCGCCTTACGCTCACTGGGGCGAGCCCAGAGTGTGCGAATCAGTCCTGGAACATCGACTCTCCATCGATCTCAACAACTCACGCATCAACATTTCACGCATCAGGCTGATACACACAAGCCTTGCATTATTCCCTTACAAGGTTCAATTGACACCTGACTATCCGCTTCCTCATAGCAGTTCGAAATGGACAACGATTATAGTCGTAAAATCAGTTTCACTGACGAAGCGAATTTCCATCAAGGCGGTTCGGTTAATAAGGAAAATCGCCTCATCTGGGGATCGACAAATTCGCAGATGATCTTCGATAAATCAAAGCATCTTCAGAAATTGGCTGTTTGATGAGTATGTGAATCAGATCTAGCGGAAGTGTGTTGGAACTTAAGTCTGGAAAATGGACCCAGTGGATCTAGCCGCAAATGAGGGATCATCGGTGCAAAGTAGGGATCCTCGGCTGTAAGCAAAAGCAAATTATTTTTTTGCTCCTAGGAAAAAATTCTGTTAACAAAATTGTTTTGGTATATTTTGTAACATAAAGTTGAAAAAATTTGATTTTTTTGAATATTTTCAAGTTCCAACGACAATACATTTTTCGCCACGCCAACCATCTTTATTTGTCTTCCATAACCAAGAAACTAAAGCGCGGTCGAACTGCACGGTGGCATCATTAGAATCGGATTCAATTTGGTTTACGATGAGCGCTTCATAACCAAGAGCCATTCCGATAGACACGGACAATTTTTAGACTTCACCATGTCGATCCATCTTTGGAAATACCAGGTAATAGCGCCCTTTTGCTTTTTTGTCTTGTTTTTTTGTTTACGTTTTGATCGTAGACATATTTTAAACTGTTCCCTACAATTAACATTCAAGCGACTGAAAATATGGACGAAAACAATGACTGACACTTTCATTTGTATATCAGATGACGTCGACCCCAATGCCAATTTAAGCCTCCACAGTTGTATTATTTTTATTTTCTTTTTGCTTAATTGTTTGCAATTACATGCACTTGATTGTTAATAATTGGTTCATGCCATTTATTGTTAAATGCCTTGAATTCATAAAACTCCATTAAAAATTCGTTTCAGGTTCAACTCTAATTGAACGGGTGTGTATTCGTCTATAGCTTTAAAAAAAAGTATATTGATAGCGAGAAAAAACTTACATATTCAAATATAATACATATGGGCTCTATAAAAAAAACACCCAAATAAAGAATTCCTAAAAATAAATGAAAAATTCAAAAAAAGAACAACATGAAAATGTGTCTGGAAAATCCTTCAAATAATTTATTAAAAAATTCGGTGATCAAATATCCCTTAAATATTTTGAATTACCAAAAGATTAATTTAAAATTTCAAAACATCAAGAAAAATATTAATTTACAAGTTACAATGTTCGCTTTTAATCATAAGACATGTCATTTCATTCATATTGACTACAATACATTGTGTTTGCAATTTATGGATACACTCATTGCCATTTTTCAGATGTTTACTTGACAAGAAGATTTGTTCATCAATTATTGTTTGTTTTTCTTCTGCAGGCGAATCTTCATCCTGATCTTCACCTAGTCTTCTTCAAAATTAATTACTTGTGAATCCTTGTCGTCATATTTTATTTTTGGAAATTCTATACGAGTCCTGATGTCAATTTGTTCTGTTCCAACATTTCATTAGTGACGCATAAAACAAGAAGTTTCTACATTTTTCTGGCCTGATCAGGCATCTTTTAAATTCCCCTATGCATTTTCCTATCAAATGTACAGTATTTTTCTTTGAGTGTATACAAAATGTTTTCCTAGTTTGTTATAGCCAAAGAGTTTCGCTTGGTTGACCTGAGTATCGTTGGTTTTCCATGTCTTTGCCTTCATATCGAACTCTGAGCTCATACAGTTTTTGATTCTCTCGATGCCCTTTTTTACCTCTTAACACAGAGGATACCATCTATATTTCGAAGTTAGTACTTTTCTGGTAGAATAAGCGTGTTGTACATGCTTTTTTTTATCTCGCCGAGGTATAGCTCTGTAGCATTAAAACTAATAGAGTTTTCAAAACCTAAATATTAAATAAAGTCATTCACCTCCATACACACATATTTTCCATATAAATTATTTGAAGCAATACTTTAAAAAGAGACGGTTTTATTCAATTTGAAGCAATACTTTGAAAAGCAACGATTTTATTCAATTTGAAACCACATTTCATCATTCAATAAAATCATTGGCCGGTTATTGAAGAATTGCCATATGAAGCACGACCAATAGTTGGAAATACAAAAAGTGACATGAAACAAAAAAAAAACGAAACGCCAGCCAAACAATATAAACCACATCCGCAATCACCACAAATTAATTTCAATATCATTGTATTAACCCATGAATTTACCTGTTAGTAAGTTAACCTTGCACTTGCCTGTACATATGGGCACCGACACCGATATATTAAAATACACATGTATGTATGAGTAAATGTACTCCACTGTACATTGGTCATGTGTTTATTAAAATTATGAATATACGAATGGCAGCAATTTAAAAATATGACCAACATCCATCAGTAACAGCAGGAATGGTGAATATTTTATAGCCAAAGTTCATGTTGTTTGATGCCATGGAGTTTTCCAACAGCACCATAGAGCCGACACTGCATAGCAGCAGGATAATAGTAACGCCAACAGAGAGGTCTTCGCAAAGGCCAAAGTTTTTCTGGGAAATGGCAACAAGGCCACCAACACTAGTTCTCTGAGCCACAACCGAAATAACCAAAAACTAGCGCAAAAAAATGGAATTCGCACAAATGAAATAAACATAAAATGAAATAAAACGTATTAAAAGTTGAGCAGAAACCCCATTCAACACTTGACCGAACATTCATCTAGGCAGCCAAATAGCCACCTAACCAGCCTGTCGACGGCCGGACGAGCCAACCGCCTTAACCAACCACCACCACATACCAAAGCATTCTCTCACAGATACGACTATATGTCTGTATGCGAACATGGCCATCGTCATCATCATTATCACTGTGATCATTTATCATAACACGACCAACAACAACCAACAAAAAAAAAACATAATTCTGAAACTTCACACAAAACTGCGGGTGTTAAGCGCCCAAATGTATGCACTGATTCTACGTTATTTCCCATTTCAAACGTTTATGCTTAGGCAACATTTCAGATTGGTTGTATAAAATACGTTGGCCGTTTTGTTTGTTTTAGTTAAATTATGGTCATTCGGGGTTTATTTTCTCATCAAATAGATTAAAAATATGTTAAATTCCAGCTAACCAATCATGACTGCCTGCGTGTTGGTACAGTGACTCACAGTCCATTTCATGTGCCAATCACATTCCGTTTCTGTTTCACTAAAGGGTGTGGATCGAAAAGTTGATCAGAGTCAAAACGTCGAGGCGGTTAATTGGCCCAGATGGCGGATAAAACGATTACCGAACTTTGTGCGCAAAATATCAATTATGACATACATGTTTTTTAACTTCTCGATTACCATATCATCTGATCGTGCATAGGCAGACCATTGTCAAGGTTCATGATATAATAATTATCCTGCTGTGTTCATACGAACAAAAACTGTATTCACATCTAATGTTGGCTGCGAGAATGGTAGATATCTTCATCTATCGGCCTGGCAACCAACGATTTAAAATAACGAGATACGCACACCTCGTACGCTTATAAAGCTGTAAATAGGTATGTAACGAATGTGGGTTTAGCTAAAGCAAATGCGAAAATTGAAATATATTTTCTGAAAAAGCGAAAATTCAAAAATGATGCAAATAATTCGCATATGCGAAAATGAACTTAGTTACATTCCTGGTCTGAACTAATGCAAATTATAAAATACCATACTGGCGCTTATACAATAATCTACTCTGGGTATTCCGATTTAAGTTTATTCAGTTATGGGTATCCAGTTACATTTCCGTGTACCACTGTCTGATACACTCGTATAGCAGTTTGCATTACTTACTTTGCTGCAGAACAATGAGTTGTGAGCCACTGTTTGTGTGTCTCTGTGTTCGTCGGTCTGGCTGAAGTTTGGTTGTTTAGAGCTTTTCAGGCATTGTTATGAATGTGGAATAGCATCTTAACCGCAAAAAGTTGGTTGCACACAATTTATGAAGTTTGCAATTCCCTTCTCATTCGTTTTTGAAAACTAGCTGAAGAAGAACTTTCTCTATCATAAACCATGATTAAAATTTCATTAAAAACATTCGTTTTTCCTTCAATGGAGTTATGCCTTTTCTTCTTTTTTTTTGAGTTTTTGAAAATTTGTGAACACTTCCATGTTTGCTTGTCAGAATGACTATTGATGTGAAATAGTCTTCATGAAATATATAAGAAAACAAGTGAGAAAGTTTATGTGGGGTAAGCCGTAGAATTCTAGGAAGAAAACATACCGCTAATGTTCATCCCCTAACCCAGTTGAGGTCAAGGCTGCAAAGCCCCGCAGGTTCTGGCGGAATACCAACAGAGCTGTGTACGACCGGAGGATAAAAGCTGATAAGGTGCATACATCAGCTAGTCTGTACCAACTGGAAGCATGAAAGCATGTCAGTGTACTAGGTCGAATTCATAAGAAAGGATATAAAACCGTTTGGGGCAACTTCAGCGGAATAATCTCCTATCCATGGCCTACAAGTTCTAATCATTAATATTGTGTGAAAACTCGACGAACTGATACCAGTCTCCAGGCCGAATAAATGAAATGTCGACCAAATCTTCACACTTTCGCCAGATCATGGAAAAGGCCCATGAAATGGAAAGCGATACAGGCCATATTTTCATCGACTATAAAATCGCCTTGTATACGCTAATAAGAGAAAGATAAGATAATATACACCTTTGTCGAATGACTCTGAGTGATTCTAGATTATCAGTGAAAATAGGTCTTCGACAAGGTGGCAGCTTATCGTTCAACTTCTTCAACACACTGATGGAGAAAATATTTAAAAAAGTAAAAGTTAAGAAAATAGGAACAATGAACTCCAAAGACCACATTCTCTTCGCAAACGCTGATGACATTGACGTAGTCCGCGAAGACAAGACGAAATGTACGCATGCCAGCACATCGCCAAGATTGAAAGGCGACACAGTGAAGACCATCAGTTCAGGGATGCAAAAGTTGATACAATTGTACTTTTTTGATACATTTTCGGCAGCGAAAGTATCACTCAAAAAATTAATAATTTTTAATCCAATGTCATTGAAATTTTGCTGAGTGTTTTTGTAGCTGGACATAATATTCCAATTACAGTGCTAGATCACCGGAATATAAAGATAAAAAAAGGTTTTACTGATTCGGAGATTTCCAAAAAATTTATCATTAATAGAAGTAAATACATACATATTTGATTTGACTGATTTCAAAGTTCTGCCAAAGAAATTTGTATTCAAAATCACATACTGTTAGCATCGACGTAAAGCGGAATCATTTTTTAAGCAGGCCTACTCCAAAAAACCTGTACCTATTTTCAGATATTTTTCAATCTAAGAAATTAACTCACAGTTGAGATTTATGTTCTGCATACAAAAATGAAAATTACAAAAAAACAAGCGTGTATGGGATGCCTACGTCATTCTAATCCCATTACATATACGATGCCATTTTTGTATGACATATTTAAATTTTTAAAATACGACTGTGTCATTGATAGGTGCGCGTAATATTTTGCCATCTCAATATTATTATGACAAAAATTGTTGAGTAATGTATATGAATTCAAATGTCTACAGTGGATCCAAATAGATTGAACGACAATAAAAATGTTTATGGGATCATCCTTTAATGGGCTATGAATTGATTGCGTTTTCCTCCCTGTCACTACGGCTAGTTGTTGTTGTATTTTGTGGATCATTTCTTTGACTTGAATTTGGAATATCATTGGAATAATCATTAAATCGGAGCTATAATATTTTATTGCAATAGTTTTTAACTTTAACGAATGCCATAAAATGAGCAATGCGAAAGAAAAACTAATGAAAAGTTAGTGCTCGGTATTCGGATATTAATACCAACAAACAAATGTATGTAAGTATGATTATAAAACTATGCGAGGGTGAGAATAGTAATATTGACAAACAGAACTCTGTTGAGATATTCACGATGACAACAAATGTCAGTTGACATTTGGAATTAGTCATGAGACTGAGCAAAGCCTTGGGTTCTGCACAAAAAAAAAATGACAATAATCCTGGCCATTGTTGTATTTCCATGAATTTTAAAAACTGCAATGGTAAATTCGACGGTGCGTGTCATCAGGTTAAATAAAAACAATGTAATGTAAAAAAAAAAAAACATAAACAAATGTTTCAAAGTTACTCCATCATTTTCAGTACCATTCAAAACCCTTTAGATTTGCTAATTTTTTTATACAAAAACAGAAATAAGACAGCTGACAGAAATAAGAGGATGAAAATAAGTGTGAAAATGCAATCGCATTAGCAGAGTTGTTCATTACTTTTACAGACTTGTGCAACCGAGAAATAGTTTTTGTGTTAAACTTTTGTTATTTAACACAATTTAATCTGCAAAAGCAGCGGGATTTGCTCAACAAATTTCCGAAAAATTCAGTGCATTCTCCATTGACGTTATTATTCTTTGGTACGACTGGATATTTAATATTAGTTTAACACAGATTTATTAAATTTAATAAAAAAATTGCCCTTCACGGTCTATTCGTTTGTATCGCATTTCCCTGCGAACCACTGGTGGCTAATTAAAATTTATGTTTAACCATAAATTATATGAAAATTAAATGACATTTTGCACATCCATATCCACATTAATACCAATTCACTCAAACGTACACAGTCAGGGCCGGATTAAAACGTTTTGGGCCCTGCCCAAAAAACGGTATCCTACATAATATGTTCATCATAAGTATGAATATCATTAATTCATTAAAATACCTGTATAAATTAACGAGCTGTTTTTTAAAACGCAGGCGTCTGAGACGAACAGAAACATCTGTAGCCGAAACGAAACTGAATTGTGTTTCTATAACTCCAACGAATCCAATTTTAACGAAACGAAAGGCCCATTCGTTTTATAAAAACAGGCTGTAAACATACAGGGTTTTCCAAAAACAGGTGTTATTTTGGTATTCAAAGAAAAATATCAGTTTTTGAGATAAATGATCGGATGTTTAGTTCATAAAAAAGAGGAAAAAGTAATTAAAAAAAAATTAGCCAAAATGTCCACCACCACCACGCTTACAGGACCATATCCTTTTCATGAAATTTTTCATAATCAAATCGGCAAGTGGATGCCCTATGTCCTCGATAGCCTCACGAATTCTATCTTTAAGGTCTTGAATCGACGCTGGGCTGTTGGCTTAGACCTTATCTTTCATGTGGCCCCGAAAAGGAAGAAGTCGTAAGGTGTTAAATCCCAATGTCTCGGTGGCCAATTGTGGTCACCTCTTCGAGGGATAACACGGTCCGGAGACTTTTTCCGTTGCTTATGCAGAACGTTGCGCAGTCTGGTTGTTGTCCAGATCAATATCACACTCCACCATAAAAAATAAAAAGCTCCAATGGGCGGACACCGACGGTCGCAGTGGTTTTGTCTGCATATATATATAAGACTTGTGGGGAAACAAGATTTGCCACTCCTACTTTTTCACAAAATGCTGTAGAACTGTGCCGGAGTCCCTGCTAGAGCAGTGCAATGTATATGTGGTTTTCACAGGCAACCAAGTAAGTCGTAAAACAAAATTTTTCAGTAGTTCCAAAATACAAAATTTTCAGCAGCTGAACATTTTTTTTTAATGAACTTGTAGAACACTACCACACAAACAACATCTGATTTTTGGATTAAAATTTTTTTTAAAATAAAATGTTAATGATATATTAAAAAAACATTAGTTTGTATGTGCAAAAAGTGTAGGGAAATAACAGCGTATCTCCACTTAAGATGTTTTTGTGTGAAAATAAATATTGTCATTGAGAATACACTTGATGACTTGTGTTGTTTTTTCCATTAAAAAAGAAGCACACAATAAAAGAAACAAATCAAATCATAATTTTTTTTTTCTGAAGTAACCACTTATGTGAATTTATGCTTTTATTTGCGAAAGGAATTGAACTGTGCATTAATTATGTCTACTAATGATGAAATCAATTTTTTTGAAACATTCCACTTAAGATGTTTATCAATAAAAGTTTAGACAAATCGAATAAGCGTTAAATCGACAAATATGCACTTAAGCGGTTGCTTTTGAAAACCACAAATATGCCCGGTACCCATTAGTGTTTACCTCCCAACGTACCCTCTAACTGCCGCAATGGTACCCCTAGCGTACTTAAGAGTTTGACCAACCTCAAATATTTGTTTAACTGTTTCTCAGAGTATATGTACCCTCTATCTTTAACAATGTGAAATAAAATCAACTCCTCCTAAAATGGAAAATACTCCATCGATTATACCGATCCAATTGTTAGATATGTGGCTTTGTGATAAACTACTGAAAATATACGAAACGTTCACAGTGAAGTCATGTTCCAGTTTGCATTTCAATATTTCAGAGACCCGGAATACAGATGGTAACTCTTGTAGTGGTTATTCATTATAAAAAAAATCAATTGGTGAAACTAATGATATTCCTAAGTATATATCTTTGTAGGAAGTGTAGCGGTAGGACGAAGTTTGCAGGGTCAGCTTGTATTACAGTCTGTTTTTATAAAACCTATACGTCCGAGACGAACAGAAACGCCAGTTAGAATTTTAACAAGGATATTCGTGTTACAAAAACCCTAACTGACGAAACGGAATTTCTGTTTGTTATTTTAACGAAACGAAAGACCCATTCGTTTTATAAAAAACAGACTGTTAGATAGTTTTAACAGTTTGAAACATCATTTGTTCTTTTGTTTTTCATAAAACTTATGATTCTAGTGGCTTTCCACCAAGTCCGTCTTATGACAAGATCTCCTATTGTGCTAAGGCCTCTTTTATGGCCGTCCCATGTCCTCCTTCCCCATATAGGCTACTGAACTCGCACACAAACCACCGCTCTGGTAAGTTGTCAAATTTAAGCATAATTTTGCTTATGCATAATAAAGTATAATAATATCAGCACACGTTGCTGCATTTCTGGAATTGAATAGAATATTAGGTAAGCAGACAAAAATCCCAGCGGTCATTCATACATACATAAGTGATACGAGTATTATAGTATGGGATCTCTGGATTTGCCGAACTTATTCCACAAATACAGTTGGAATCATTATCACTTGCATGAATAGACTGGAAGTAAGAGCAAATGGATATGGGAAGCAAGTATAAATGATTTACAATTTGTATATAGTTCTACGAATAATCCGTTACTTAAATTGTATAAATTAAATCAGTGGAACTCGAAATTTTTGAAATCTCCTCGGTTCTATTTTTATGACGTTTCCCCTATATTGGCGTAACGAAATATAATTATAAGGTAATGCATTTCTATCCAAGGATATTTCGATTTCATTTAAAATTTGTGTCCGTGTTAGAAATATTATTAACTATTGTTTTTCTTTTTCAGATTTTGTGAATGCATAATAAGGTATGTATGTTTAATAATATTATATTTTTAATGAAGCTTTGGTAGTTTGGCAGTAACATAAAATGGTATCGAACAGCTGGATATAGGTTTATCGTAATGGACGGATCATTGCAAGTGGACAAAGTGAAAATATAGACCTTTATGGTCAAACTTCACCACAGAGTCGGCCAATATATTGGCTGCACCTGAAATCTTTTAGGAGATGTGTAAGGAGCTAAAACTCCAGTTTGCAAGAAAGTGAAAAAAGTTAGTACGTATCAGAGTCATGTAAAATCGTCGAATTGCATCTATCTCAAATAAATTCAAAAAAAATACCATTCTTTTATTTTACTAGCGCACACGGGTTACTGCAAAACCAAAATATTAACAAGTATTAAACTGGAATTTATTGAACCGAAAGCTTGCTGGTGTCTGCTTATCCTAAATAAAATTTAAACAGAAATACAGAGTGGTCTGGAAACACCGCTTTTGGTTCCTCCCTTACAAACGTACCATCCCGCCCACTTTAGAATTCGTTTAATAATATCAAAAATATGCCCAACTCGATCTTGCCCAAATTCTGTATTTAGTAAAGTTATAACTAGATAAAAATTTACAGAAAAACTTTGAAGTCTGATCACACCCCTTCTGGCACCTCCCATACAAATCTATACTCCGCCAGCTTTCGAAATAGTAGAATAATATTAATACGCTCAACGCGATCTTGCCCAAATTATGTATTTAGTAAAGCTATGGGTGGAAAAGTTTCAGACAAAAAAAAATTGGAAGTCTGGCAACTCCCCTCATGGTACCTCCCATACAAATTTTACTCCGTATTGACTACAGTTTAACCCACTTTGTAAATAGTGTAATACAATATTTTACTGTGAAATTCGATATTTTGAGGTTGCTATTATGATATTTCATTTGACTCCGATACTTGGGAACATGAAACTTTACTGAGGGTGATGGCAGATATACGTCGGTTTACCCGACTGAAACTTCCTCACTATTTTTGTTGTTGAAATTTTTGTACTCAGAGTGCCATAGTACATCAGAATTGTATACTGGTTATTAGGGATGCTAATACCAGAATACCGAGATTTTTTTTTTAAAATTTAAACCCGAATCCAGGTTTTTGTAAGCTAAATGCCGGGATTTTAATACCGCTGTGATCTTTTGTCTTACAGTTGAAAATGGTTCAGCCCTCGCAAAGTGTACATTGTACAAAAAGATTTAAAAAATCTCTGGTCTTCCACCAAAGGACACTTAACGCTCATTCGAACAATAAAGACATACTAAATATTTGCTATCTAATAAAAACATTTATATTTTTAAAACACACGATATTGTTTTGCAGAAACGAAATGTAGAGGACATACATCTTTAGACCAAAGCCCATTCAGAGGGCAGACGTCGTAAGTCGTTCTCTTATGCATTAGTTCGGAAGCACACTCCAGATGTCATGGCAACTTTTGACAGTTTTACAAAGGAGATCACAGAAAGTACTGGTTTTATGCTGACAATATATACATACGCCCCCTTTGGGAAATATTTAGCAAACGACTTAAGGCGTCAGTGTATTAAATGGTCTTTGGTTAGACTGTGTTTTCTATAAACCCGTTTCAAATTGGAGAGTAGATTCCTATCATCTGATAATCTTGGCCCTATACTATGATCATATCCCTTAATACTTTTTATAATCAAGCTCTATTTATGGTTTATTGAATCTGATCCGTGGAAACCTTTTACGTCTGGATGGCAAAAAATATAGGATCCCAAGATTGTGTAACCCAATGTAAGTAGACCAATGAAAAATATCTCCCTAAAAACACTGTGCACAAATGCCGTTAAATAAAAAGTGCTATATTTACTCGAAAGACGAATGATTCATTAGCAATTCATAAAACACATACAAATAACAACGAATTTCGCAACTTATGAACGAATGCTTCGCTGTTAATATTGGGAGAAAATCACGATAATGACGACGACGATGACGATGACTATAACGATGCGGTTAAGAAGGATGGTTAAGATGCCATGAAATAATTGTACATCAAACAAACAGCACAACCGCAAACAGAAAAGCGGAAACAAGAAATTCCAACCGAAAAAAATGCGTACAGACGACTGGTACGTAATAAACTACGAAAAGGGGTACGAGTAGAAATAACCAATAAAATGTTGTTAAAACAACATAAAAAGCAAAGTGAAACATTAAAATTTTACAAAGAGTGAAAAATGCGGAAACCAATGAACCCCAAAGGCATTAGGAGATACAATTGCGGGCGTCGCCGGCATATGATGCACACACAGAAGAACGCCAGTCAGCTCAAGGCCTTTCAATTCGTTCGTTCGTTCGTTTGCGAGACAGTTCTGGAGTTTTTGCCCAGGAGAATGACAACATGTTGAAAACAGAAACAATTTCTTAACTGCCATTGATTTATAATAATTACAACAACACAGAACAGACAGAAAGGAATACAAATGAGCACAACAATTCCGACGCCATCTTGACAAACAAAAAAAGGAACACACGGAGTGGAGCTTGCGGAGCAACACCACCAATCGACCATTCAACCAACGAACCAACCAGTTTGGCGTCGCACAATGGGATCAGTTACAAGCAAATGGTAATTAATTCGGCAAAGACTAAAAGTCATAGTTTGCACACCCTACAGGGCTGGAGGGTATTTTAAATTTGCTACGCGCAGTTTGTTTAATGAGCTCTTGAACTATGGAAGCAAATAACTAATCGATATAAAATATAGCATGAGTTCATATATTTGAAAAACTCCATACTCTATGTTGTCGGAATCTGGCAGATAACTACCATAGAAGTAAACAAAATGCAATGTATTAGACAGCATATATGAACGAAAGTCTGGAGCATCACAAACTTTACACAAACGAATGAGTGTCAAAATTGTCGTTAATCTCTAAGGGTGGTGTAGATATCGACGAATAAGATACTCATGATGTTCAGGGCATGAAGATACAGGGTGATGGTCGTTGGACTAAAATATCTATAGATCTGGTCCCTGATGTTAGAACATTTAGCCGGAATACTCTGCTATCCAGGCAGTCTTATCCGTTTATTATCTACTGACAGGATGACTTGCTATAAAAAACAGTCGTTCTTCATCAGATGTGTTCCCATGTCATCGGGGTCATTCATAAATTCATTGAATTTATATGGGACATGATTTAGGTAATTAATCGTAAAATCTATGGTCCCTTAGGGTAAAGTAGCTTCCAAATATTGTAGGTCATAGGATTTTCTGGATATAATTTTTCTTCTTTCCTGATGAAGTTCAATGCGATTACTTGTTTGTCAATTATTTGTATGTTCTCTTCCATGGATGATTTGTTTTCTGTTACTCCGCAATGACCCTGTTTGTTGTTAGGATTATAAAAAACTAAATTGTAGAATTGTAGTTATGTAAGATAATAGAGGGTACTTACACTCTTGTTATATTGGAGCCTGGTTGAAGATCATGTGTGTTTCTTATCTTCGACTCAGTTTTTCTCAATTCTGGCTTTTTCTTTGAGCAAAATGAAGTCTTCACGGGAAGAATTTGCATTGTCCCCAAAATCATGAGGGACGAAACCCGCTCTCATCTGAACGGGTAAGGATGTTATACTTCTAAGGCACTGAGCAGCGATATGCTATTACTGCCATTATATTTACTCAAAGTCACGATATGATGTGTAATTTACATCGGATGTGTTTATGGTTCTTCTTTATATATAGGAGAATTTATTAAAATGCTAAAAGTATTGATAAACACGGCATTATTGACATTTGAGCAAGGACAAACTGCTTCCCTTTTAGTATACACAGCCTTCCAGGAAACGTGAACGGTGTTCAAGAACTTTCAACTCAAACCTGAAATTTAATAGTAACATACTTACTTATTTCCCTTAACATTCCCCAAAGGAATCGACGGGGAGCTTCTATCAAATCAGTGAGCTGTGCACGATATAATTTCAAAAACTCACTGACCTACTTTTTAAATACCATTTCGATCGGTTTTTGCTTTTCTAGGGAAGTGTTACATTTCTCTCTTAATCGTAAAGTTGCCATCCTTTACGAGGTGAAAAACAGCCGCTGAAAAATGTTTAATGGTCTTAGCAGATTTTGAACCTGGGTTCTTCTATGTGGTACTCGCACACACTACCCACCATACCGCAATCGTAATATAGTAAATGTAATTATTCCTATTTCTATTTAGAGCAAACAGTGCCCCAATGTGCGTCGTCATCACAACAGGCGTGTCTGTAAGTATGACTTTATGTATGTAGATGTGAATGTTCGTATGAATGTATGTAAGATGTGTGCAACTTAATTAATTCATTTTTATAATGAAATGCAAAGAAAAAGGACTCTGAAATATTTTGTTTACTTTTACAACATTTTCTTGGTTTTTATGTATCTCAAACAATTTATCTTTTGACAAGCAACAGCAACAAAAGCAACACTTTCAGGCCAAACACCAACTGTTAACGAAAAATGCTACGAACACAATACCATATAACAAAAATGTTTGAAAACAATTTAAAGATTCCACTAAACTGAAATTTCGCTACTTAATTTTGGCAAGACAAAGAACAAACCTGTCAACGAAGACGATTACAAGAAATCGTCTTTGTAATTTAAGACACTTTCTTTGATCGAAAAAGCGAAATGTACACTTTTGAATCTTTGTGTAAGATGGAAAATTTCAGTTCAGTCAACGCAATAAGTACAGAATTTGAAAAAATACCTAGGTAGGAATTTTGACAAATAATGAATTTTCCAGGAGATCCAACAACATTATTGTAAGGTCACAGAATCGTGTGAGGACATATTTATGGAAATGCTAATTGGGCATGTGGAGGAGAGTTTCCTAGCCTTTAGTTCCCAATTTAAGTCATTCTTTCAGATAAAACGGTTGCGGAGTAATTTGATTAAAATTACGCGAGATTAAATCTTTTGTCAAAATGAAAATAGACGACTATTGTGTCATGTCAAGTATTTCTACTAAAATGAAATAGGAAAACAATATGGCCACATTTTGATGCACTTAACAACGTTCATGTCGGGATATGGTTCACGCTTCCTTCGACGCCTATACTCCTCGTTAACACAGATAGGGTCATAGAATTTTTTTTCAAAATCACCTAGAAAAGCTTTCGCAGATGAAGCCCACTGTTCTTCTACAATCTTCGAAAATGTGTAGTATCCCCTACATTTGCTTTTTGTTTGGAGTCTTTCAGAAATTTTCTCAAAGCAATTCGCATAGAATATTTTCCAGTTCATGTGTTGGTATTTCATATGGAAAGTTCTTGTTTTTTTAGCGGTTTCAGTGGTATCGATCATCTACCACCTTTCAAACTAGAGAGTTGGGTTTGCTAAGACTAACAAATCATATCCATCGCAGGTGCTGTATTTTTAATTGCCTTACAACGTGAATTAATTTCATGGATTGTATGGACTATTCGGTTCAAGTAATGTATAAATTAGTTTGATCTACTGACATACTTTACTTTTCAGAAAAATAATAAAAAATATTTCAAAGATGACTGACGTAATTATGCCGACAGGTGTAATTAGAGTAGTGATTATACATATACAGGGTCCGTCGAATAACTTTTTTTTTTTTTTGTTGAAAATTCTATAAAAAAAATCTCGATATTTAATAATTTAATTCAAATTTCTTTTTGTTATTTGAAAGTACAATCCTTCCGCTTAATATTGGAATATAATTTCATTCAAATGGCTGCTAGGCTGGCCATGCAGTTGCCTAACGACATCAGCTCTGCGGCTGATAATGCGATCTTCAAAAACAGGGCGCAAAACATCGAGTGTAGCTTCGGCTGTGCGACAGGTAACCAAATGTTGTCCTCCTCTTCAATTTTTCTAAACAAAAATTCGTTCAACATGGCCCGATATCGAAAATAACGAAATAACCACTAGTTGAAAAAAAAAGTTAGATGGCGGACCCTTTATAATCATGAATATTTATTTCCATATAAACGATAAAATTCGCTTCCGGGTTTAGTTTTATTCATGTCCAAAAAATGGACACATACATACATCCATGTATATATAAAAAATCGTAATGTTTTTTTCTCTGGTAGAAAATGTATTCCATATTTTATTTTCAACTAACGCATACTCTCACATACAGACGTACAGTCAGAATGTATGGCAGTAGAGTAATGACTCGCAGTGCTAAAAAGGTAAAAAGTTTTCATTCGAACCCACACATAAATTACGTCCAAAATGTGTCTGAAGTGTACTTAATCTCATGTGGTTAGTGTGTGTTTCTATGTCCACAGCTCCGTGGAAACTTCCTCCACGAAGACCATGAGTGTTTACAATTTAATTAGCATTCCATATGATGCTGTTCCAGTGTCTGGCACACATTCAGTTTAGGTGCATATTTTATGGGCTGTTGGTGGAGCTGGATTTATTCGAGAAGAATGTATGCTAGTTTTGAAACTAGGAACTTAACAGGGTCAGAGTGGTACTACGTTAATAGAATTAGCTTATTAAAATGTTGATAATGGTGAATCCATCCATATGTCTAAAGCACAGTTTATATGTGAATTTCACATTTTCCTAAGCGTTTAGCTTCGAATAAAAAGCAGAAGAAAACATTATTATCTAATTAAGACTGTTAGTTTATTAATAAGTCAGAGGCAGAAATGTTTCCTGAAAGTTGTACACATCATTTTTTGCTAGATGTGCACCACCTGCAACCAAAGGATTTAGACATGTTCCAGTAATTGTTGAAGTAGTCTACACCATGGACAGACATGAAGTTATAGGTAGCGTGTAGCTAATTATCAAACCAGGATTCATATCCTGAGAAAAACAAAAGAACATTTTTTTCAATGCTGACGTGTTTATGGGCAAGAAAATAATTTCTAAGATAAGCATTCATCGTTCGGAGCTGGCTTTAAAGAGTAGTTGTCGGAATGTGGATATGCAGATTGTATGTGTTGAGTATTACAGATTGGAGAGAAGTTTAACGTCATGGAATTTTGAGGGAAAGACACATGCGTTAGTCCTTCGGTAAATAAAAATAAAACTCAGTCGTAGAAGCGAGTACTTACGTTCTAGTAATTGTAGTGTAGACTATGGCGTACTTTTGGCAGATATAATTACTGAAACATCATTGTAGAATTATTTTTTTTTGAGTTGATATCGGCTGGAAATATTTATTTGGCTTCCTATACAATTGTATAACGATCTAGCGATGAGTATAGTGGCCATGCCGATCCTAATACTGTAGAAGACGGTTCATGGTGGAGGTTATATGTATGTGGCCCGGAGTGTTTTCTACAGCGGAATGAATATGTACCCCAGGAAAATCACTCCAAATCACATATAACTATGGCCACCAAAAAATTGTACTTTGAACAACAATACAAAACTTAAAACTTTTATAGATTACAAAATATAGGTACGACAATGAGTCCCAAATAGTTTTTAGAGCCCATTGTCGTTTCGATTTTTGGATAAATACAGAACAGTAAAAATGGTTAAATTATAATTATAATAAATAATTATTGTTTAAAAATGTTCGCCTTCCATGTTTTTTACATAATACACTATTCATTGTAACATTCTTGTAATTAAACAAAAATAACAACAGTGAAAACATACAAGTTTCATATTCCAAAATATTCGAAATTCAAAATTGGGCATGGCCACCATCTTCGGATTTGATATCTGGTTAAATCTCACAATACCAAAGCCAAATACCGAAGTTTAAAGAGAACAAGTTTACATTTGGTACATTTGCATGGGTAACCGTAGGGCGTAGTTAGACTTACAAACTACTGATTTTGCTTAAGATTATCATGAGCGTAGTAAAATTACTATACGACTTCCAAAGTTCATTTGTATGCGAGGTACCAGATGGGGCGTGACTAGGGCTGCATTTTTTTGTCGATAACTTTATATGTTTAGGGCTTTATTAAATACAGTATTTTTGTTAGATCGCATAGGGCGTACTAATATTATTACACTATTTATAAAGAAGACAGAATGGTATAGGGTTAGTCATTTCGTGGTTTCAAAAGTATAGGGCTGGAATTCGACATCTGTCACACTAAGTTGTTAAACCAATTTTTTTCCTTTTCAGTTGGAAGTCTGACAGTGACGAAAATGGATCGCTTAACAATCACACAACGCGTACAAATTATTAAAACCCACAACAAAAATTGTGATTCTGGCACAGCCACATATCGTGATTTAAGAGGAGATTATGGTTTATGGTTATGAATCACATTTCTCACTCGTTCTGAGATCCTCATATAATTGAAAAGAGGCCATTACATCCACAAAAAAAGTCACTGTTTGGTGTGCTCTTTGGTCCAAAGGTGTGATTGGACCTTAGTTCTTCGAAAACGGCGAGGGAACGAGTGTTTCCTTCAATTCGGAGCGTTATGGTCGTATGATAACCGACTTTTTTTTGCCTGCTATTGAAGAATACGACTTGGAGAATATGTGGTTTCAACAAGACGGTGCCACATGCCACACAACCCGAGCGAATATGGCTTTGTTGCAAGAGACATTTCCTGGCCGTCTAATTTCTCGTCGTGGCGACATCAACTGGCCATCAAGATCATGCGATTTGACACCATTATATTTTTTTTTGTGTTGCTACTCAAAAGACTTTATTTATGCAGATAAACCTTTAACTCTTGAGCACTTAAGAACCAACATTCGTCAAGTTATGGCTGAGATACCGTCCAATATGTGCCAAAAAGTGGTCCAAAATTACATTCGAAAGATTCCATGCTTGCAATACTTCGAGTGGTGGTCATTTAAATGATGTAGTGTTGCACACATAATGTCAACGTTTAAACTTTATAATAAAAAATAAATATCATGAAAAAAATATTTTATATGTGTTTTATTTACGTTTACTTTTAAAAAGCAAAATGGATAACCCTTTATTTTTCATGGGAGGTTCCAGAAGGAGTCAGACCGTAAAGTTCATCAACAATCCCATAAGCTGTATTAAGTCATGACAATTTTCAAAGCAATTGGTTAATTCTTTCGAAAGTTATAGTGCCGACCAGTCCTGAATAGAATTTTTTGAAAACATACCTAGGATTTAGAGTGACTCCTTCTATGTGTTACACTTTTGGGTCGTATCAAATGAGATATATAAAAATTGACATTACACACTCCTCACTATCATTTCCTTTTTGGGTAAGAATAATATACATACATTTTATATACAGATTATGCAGACACTTTCGTGTCTATATGTAAATTGCTTTCCAAATCTCAGTACGAAAATGGGATCCAATTTCATGCAGAAAATAACAACACCAAAATTTGCCACACATTTTCATCTGTTTTGGCAATAATTAACATTTTGGGGCCCATAGAACAACAGAAATATGCACGAAAAAGCTAACAATATGCGCCTCAGATAAGCACAAAAAACATTGAAAAATGCCTTAAAAACTGATAAAAAATGCACAATAAGTTTTGTTTGCAGAAAATTTTATTTATCGACTAGATTTTATTTTTGATAAAAACTCATCACAAATGGTTGTAAATTAAATTAAATTATTATTAATATAACATTAACATGTTTCAGTCCATTGATTGATAATTGCAATATATTACTAAGTGTTGCTTTAAATTCTCAAATGTAAAGTTTCTTTGATTATCTGCAAGCAAATTACCATACATTGAAAAACTGCGTTCTACGTCAGTAGATGTTGTTGGGCAAAACGAAAAGCAGACAAGCTCTGCTGGCGAAAGTAATTTAGTGTACTCCTCCTTTGCAATGACACGATTAAACAAAACATTATAAATGTCGAACACAGTCTTGTAATCTGTGCTACGTTTTAAATAGCTTCAAATTTTTTAGAAAATATTTTGTTTTCCATTAAATTTAACTTTTTGCGTATTTCCTCAGATATCTCGATGCTGGTTTTTAGCGATAGGCCTCTTTCTTGTAGTTTTAAAATGCTGCTTGTTATATTTGAAAAGTTACACTTCAAATACCCGAGTTCGTCGACCGTTTCTCTTAATTTAAATTGCTCTTTGGAAGTACGTATTGATTCAGCCTCTTCGCTGTCAAACGATTCTATTACTTTCTTTACATCCTCAAAATGGTCACAATAGTATTGTGATGCTTTAAGCCAACTGCCCCAACGAGTAATGCATGGAACTGGTGGCAACGCAACGCCAGGTAGAGCTCTTTGAAATTCTTGACGACGGGATGGAGCCTTAGTATAAGAAAAACATTAATAATTTGTTCTGCAGTTTGTAAAAGAAACACATAACTTTAAAAAAACTGACTTTGTAGAAGATATTAATTTGTTAACGGCTTCAAATTGAGATCTTATAAATTCTGAAAGGCGGTGTATCCCATGCGCAAAACACGTTAAGTGAATCATTTTAGGGAAAAGTGTCTTCAAGGCAGAAACCGCAGCAAGCATGTAAGCAGCCGCGTCTGTTAAAATAAGCAACACGTTCTCATATTTGACTCCTGCAAGAAGTAAAAGTAGCGTTAAACAAGAATTTGATTTTTATTTGTCGAGTTACCTTCTGGCCATAGAAAAGATAAAGAATCAATCACGAATGTGGCCATGGTATTGGCATTTGCAGTTTCCACTTGCGCTACGTTAAATAGGTAGCATCTTTCACGTTCGCGATCATATTGCGATCATAAGGAAATGAACAGATGTTGTCTACACTGCAAAAAATATATATATGCAAAGTAAAAAAAAAGAAAAAATATGTAAAAACGCCCAAAATATGCTTTTATATGCTTGAAGCCACAAAACATGCCCGGAAAGCTGTAATATG
Organism: Hydrotaea cyrtoneurina; assembly: GCA_958296145.1. Classification (NCBI taxonomy): domain Eukaryota; kingdom Metazoa; phylum Arthropoda; class Insecta; order Diptera; family Muscidae; genus Hydrotaea; species Hydrotaea cyrtoneurina. The sequence continues at coordinate 89,317,761 of OY282512.1, forward strand.
CATTTGCATATGCAAATATGCATTGCATACTTTTGTTGTCCCTGGTCATTACACATTTTTAACGCTATACGATTTAATTTCCTGGCTCTCATTATCATTTCGCCATATTAACAACTGACGAACTTATTTATTATTTTATCGTCGATTCCGCTTTAGCTGAAACTTGCTATAGTATTACCACACCTGTCGAGGCTTACCTGTACTTGCATCTGCAATCAAGAATAATGAATGCATATTAAGGCTCATATACGATTTGTAACCAGAATCCTTATCCAAATTACACATTTAAATATACACTTAGTCCTTACAGGCAAACCGGGAGAAACTCTAATGCGTATGTGTGTGTGTGTGTAAGTGTTTGTTCGAATTCATTTAGAGAAGAACAATAAAAACTATTTCAATGCACATTGTAAACTGTAAATTTGGAACAAGTTATGCATGGGCTGTAATAAAAATATTTGTTAGTAGATTATATTAATTGCTTTGTAAATCTAAATCACTTAAAACGAACAAAAGAAACACAAAACTTATATCCGCTCACCAATTGTTGCAAGACAACAAATGTTTAAACGTACGTACACTGGGCTGTCACGAAAAAGCACCACATTATAGTACAGGGAAATTATTTATTCGTGCATTTGTTGCTAACGATGTGTGATAAAATGAAAAATTTAGAAATGCCCGTTGTCTATTCTTGCAGGTCGCAAACAACAATTGAAGCCGAGGAAACATGTTTTCATGAATGATTCGCTCCGTTAAAGAACGACTTTATTGAATCGCTCCACAGGGCGGAACCCCCTTTGAACTAGAAATCGTTGGGTGGAAGGTTGTAGATTTCTAGAACAGTCCACTAACACTAGAATAGGTCGAATCAGTTCATATTTTGGTATAGCCTCTGCACATTACACACCTCATAAGAAATAGATCAAATAGGTTCATGTTTTGATATGAGTCACTACAAATATTCTTCCTGAATTGGTGCCTAACGGTACTAAGTGCTTTAAATTCTTATGTTTTTTGGGTGGGATCGGTACATATTGTCATGTAAATATACCACCAGATTTCGGTTCTAATCATGTTACAAGAGATATATTAATTAAAAGTAACACAAAAAATTGTACACTGTCATGTGCGATTTCCTTCAACGTTACACGAAGGAATAGATTAACTTAAAATAAATCGGAGATATAACAAATTATTTAAGTATTCTAGCAAGAGATTAGTCATTTGTCTTCGGATAATTCAATGTATCATATTGCCGCTCCATCCGACTTTTTCTTGAAGTTTTTCTTTGATAATACGAACTGCTAATACGTTTCGCCATCCACGACAATCTATTCAATTCCATAGTATAAGATCATTTCCTCCTCGGATCGGTTCTATGTAAAATGATATAACTTCCTGCTATTGCAAGTCTGCTCAAGTGCGTTCACGAACTTTTCTTATGCGGAACAGCCTAATGTATTTGCGTAGCGTAAATCAATTATGTCGAATCCAGTGCCGGATTGGCTTTCGTGCCTTAGGCCTTTGATTGAAATGTGAGGCGGCAACATTTACTTTCTCTACCACTTGTCACATAGTGTTCACACATGCAACCATTGACATATGGCAATTTGGTTTCTGATACCAGAAACCTCATTTGTTGCTGTACGATTTCTGGCCTCGATAAGTGTGAAAGTGTCGTATTTTCTGCATTCAGTACAGTCATGATGGGACAATACTACAATACATAGTGGGGTAATTGTTTGGAAATAAGTCAGACATTTGGCATTGGCTCATCCGAATTGATTGAAATTTCAAAAATACTGGCTAGAGTATGTTCCTGGTGATGTCTAGGAGATGGCCCAAATTTGGAATCGTCGGTTCCTCCAAAAAAAGGAACTTTCGCCAAATTTTTATTTATAGTTCAATATGGCTAATAGGCTTATCAAAATATGTTTTTACTTTATGGTTGTCTCTCATCAATACAAACAAAAATATTGTTTTCCAACCTTGGTTCAGTTTATAGCTCATTAATAATCTATTTGAAGCCCTATAATAAATATAATGAGAAAAAATTGTATAGTCGTTGAACTTGAAACTTGAAAAAAAAAACAAATTTTATATCAATTTGTTTCAATTATCGTCATATTTTCATTAACCTTCGAGGAACTTTGCAAAGATAACGGCGACTGTGGCTAAAAAAGGCATTTATTATTTTTGAATTTGTTGGTCTTTCACATTGTCAGTGATAAAAGACAAAAACACATACACCAATACCTGGCTTTGCGTCGTTTCGTTATGCGATTTTTTTAAGTCGCTGCTGAATTATCACTAATTTTCGCTGTGCGTCGATAGATCGAAATTGCGTTATTTTGGGTCTGGAGTCTTTAATACTTTCTTTAAATTTCCCTTTTTTCCAAAAATATGGCATGTTGGACGTAAAATAGGACAGCAGGGCTAAGACCCCCCTCCCTTTATCTTCTTAACTCATATTGACCCAGCTTTCGAAAACAATACGGTAACAAACAAAGAAAGAAAATTCGCTGGGCATTAAATAAAATGTGAACGATTTTTTTGGAAGTATCTAAACGGCTGGTCCTGTATTTTTTTTTTTGTTGAGAATTTACTGTCCCCCGGGAATTATCATAATCTGACGAAGGACCGTGTCACCACCGATACACGTTAAAATGTTGAACCGCCATATCTTTCAAGCTAATTAAGGAATGAACATGTCATTTACTCAGTTATAACTTTGAAATATCGATCTAAACATGTATCAATTAATTCAAATTTAGTTTCAATTAAATCAATTCATTTTTGTACATTTTAGTTCGTTTTTATGCAATTTTTCAATTACATTTAAACTCTTTTGGCAAGTGTTACTTAGGATTTAAATCAATATTAAGAAAATTGTAAGTATGCATATGAATCAATATGCGATTAGAGGATATACATTTTCTTAGATAATTCATTTCAAAAAGCCCTTATATATAAAATGTTTTGCCAATTCCGCCGCTGTCCTTAGCCTAAAAGCTTAGCATTGAGACAACAACAAAATTCTCTTAGAGTATGGATTATACGACAATTTAGTGCATTGCAAACTTTTTTATTTTTCTTATTTAAATTGGTTATCTAAGAAATGTTGCATCAATTAAGCACACATTGAATACTATTGAGCAAATCGATTACTGGTATGTCCACATCGTCTGCATATACTCGTGTACGCATATAAACACATATATTTGTATGTCGTTTCAGTACACCAATAAACCATAAACTAATCAATCAAGGGAAGCTGCTTGAGATACAAACTAAAACCAACAATTAAATTAGGTCTGTGTTTTTATTGTTTAATTCGGAGTATATCTGGAAACAAAATGAAAAACAATTTAAAAGCTCATAGGTCGAAATTGAGTAAAGGGTATAACGATGATATCCTGATGAAGGACCAACTGTAAAATTTTAGCTTGATTCATCTGATATTTCAGGAAGATATCGCCAAGAATTACGAAAAATTACTTATGTGTGTAGAAAATCGAGAAAACACATTTAATTCCTCTGGAAAATAGTTTCATATTGTATTTATTTAATCCTACACTGAATAATCAGCGTCTCTTACCACTGTATATTCCGTACATCTCTTCACATTGTTTTTAAAAATAGCTCAGCTGAATGCGCATAAGTTGTTGTCCTTTGTGAACGCAAATAAAGGGTGTTTTTTATTGGGGTATAGAACTTTAAGTTGGCATCACTTTTTTAACTGGCGGCCATTTTGTCAGCTGTCAAGTGATTAATATTTAGTTTGGTTTGCCATTTCATCATGAACAGGTTGACAAAAGAACAACGCTTGCAAATCGTGCAAATTTATTTCGAAAGTAATGGTTCAGTTCGCGAAGTTCACCGCAAGCTCCGTCCGAATGAATCGATTCGCCACCGTGCACAGCAATTGGAGCTTTGTCCATCAACTTTATGGAAGATTTTGCGCAAAGATCTTGGCTTGCGACCTTACAAGATCCAGCTTGTGCAATTATTGCGTCGTGATTTTGGTGTATGGGCCGAAAATGAGATTCATCTCGATGCTGATTTTCATCACAAAATTTTGTTCAGTGAAATTGGACCTGTAGAATTGGCTTTATTAGAGCCAGCCGCGGCGGCCACATGCCCGAAATCATATTTAAACATTAATGGCATAAAATTATCCTTCCAATAAAGCCAAATTGATGGACATTAAAACTATTTTCTTGTGTTTTATTTCAATTCGAAGTTCTATACCTCAATAAAAAAACACCCTTTACGTAAATGCTTGTTTGCTTTTCAGAGTATAATTAGGACAGGAATCTTGTACTCTTCGAAATTGTGTTCTTAAGATATGGTCGCTAACAATTTTGAGATGTATGAGCAGTGCAACCCCCCCTAGCCAGATCACATCATATCACAGCTTTATGGCCAACAGTAATCCACTCTGAACAGAAATCCATTGTGAATTGTAATCCACTGTGAACAGTAATGCACTACATGACGTTCGTTACTTCATTATGGCAGATATCAAGTTTTTTTTTTAATTAAAGGGGAGTGGCACCTCTTTGGATGAATACAATTAAATTGATATTGAATTGAATGGGCCAAATGTAACATCGTTTCGATGTGCAGTAGTTTCGATCGGACTTCATGACAACGCAGCACAAACTATTTGACTGAATGTGCATATTGAGTTTTAAAATCGTTATAAACTTTTTTTGTTTATGAATAAAAATTAGTACTTCAAAAACAAAAGTTTCTTATTTTTTGAGATCTTTGCAGAGGTTATCAGGGACCAGGGGTTATCAGGAAATAAAAGATCACATATGATGTCGATCTCAAAAAAGGATAATGGATGAAATGTAGCCCTTGATCAATATTCTTAATGTTTCACAATAAATACTACTTCAGGACGTTGTAGGGTGTTGTTCTGACAACGTCTTTGGATAGGCTACAAAATAGGGGCTGTCCGAATCTACTTCTTTTTCGTCATCTTATACCAGACTCTTTTTAATATCTAGCATTTTTTTAGAGACTAACAACACGACAATGTGATAGGAAAGAAGGGTATCGGAAGGTGGACCAGATGGTGGATATCTTATGAGCACATGCCCATAAAATACAGTGGAACATCCATAAATCGAATTTTCTTTAAATCGAATCACTTCTAATGTCAGAAGCTTTAAATAGACAAATTCCCTTAAATTGATCTTATACAACTCGCATTTCCATAACATGAAAATCTCTATAACTCGAACTTTTCGGAGAAATAAACCAAAAAAATAAATTTGTGATGGCATCGAAACGTATTCGTAGGTTTAAATTTGATCCAGAAAATAATACGTTGCTCAGAAATATCTGTAGTTGATAATAAAGTAGTTCATTAGACTTTTATACACATGCCGATATTGTTGACCATTGTTCCCCCGAACCAATTATTTCGCGATTTGTTAAATAATCTTCCAGCCAATATATATATACATTACAAAGTCCTTAACTAATTGGAGTTACTTTTTATTCAAAAATTACACAGATTTTCATGTAATTACAACTGTATACATAATGTAAAAAAAAATCTGTCTTTTCTTAATGTTTACACACATGTAAAACGCGTATATAAGCAATAGCGTGTTTGGGAAACACAGAAAATAAACATTTAAATTCAACAAAGCACAACATTTCAGTGCGAATAAGGGTGTATTTGCAGAGGTTTTCGTTTTTTTTTAATAGCCGAGATAATAAGATGAGTTGATATATAGAGATTCACAAATTGAAAAATAAAAGTAACACAAAAAAGTATACATATATATGTGATATTTATAACCTACAAACAAGTTAATGTTTGTGGTATGGGAAAAAATTTACATATATGTTTGATGCGAAATTGTTTGCTGACATTTGCTAAAATGGCCATTTCTTCGGCGTGTATAAATTTAGTCTTTTCCGATGGGAAACAGTTTTATATGTAATTCCTGACTCAAAGTCTCCATAAGTCGAATTTTTCTGCGGGATGGTTCCAGTTATGGAAACGTTTGTATGACCACAAACTGCACCGGATCTTAAGTCCACTCAGCTCATATGACTCCACTCAGAAATCGTCGACAAATCGCCTTTTGTCTCGACTTCTAAAGGACTTGGCCGATGGTGTAATGAGTATGGAAGACAGAGTAGATTGGTTTCACTGTCTAAATCAACAGGTTGACAATGAAAGTCAGTAATAGAGAAGGAGAGAGAACAGACCGCTGAGGCAAACCTGTGGTCAACCTATGCTCGTGAGATAAGAGACGATCTATAACAGTTCCTATGGAGCTATTTCTGAGGAAACTGAGGAAATGTAGCAAAATGTAGATCGAATTTCATCGTGAGTGGCCACGACTCCTATCTGCATAGCGACAGATAAATGTTCTTTGATTCGCAGGTAGGTAAAATCAGTTGATCTGCGAATCGCATAGCATTGTCTGTATATCTCCTGCTAAGTCGTACCAAGTAAGTGGAAAAAGCCCTAAATTTCCTCCTTCCGTTACCGTAGGTGTCATCGTGGAGGCTGAACTTACCGACGGTCGGTAACATTACATTTTAACATTAAAATCCCCTAGAACAATTTTAATGTCATGGCCGGGACAGAGGTCGTAGTTTGTTTTAGGCACTCGTAAAACTTAACTTCGGTCTCTTAATTTTTCTCATCCGTCTGCGCGTGGGCACAAATCAGGCAGATAAAAAATAACTTAGCCTTGATGCGGAATTGTGGCCAATTGTTCGTCCACTGGTGTGAAACCGTAGCCTTTTGTTCACAACAAGTCCAGATTCCAACTGGTCCTTTCCCTCCTGTCAGCTGTAATAAATATCGCAGTTTCTCATTTTATTTACGCCGTGCCCTTTCCATCTTATTTCCTGGTTGGGGGTGATGTCAGCTCTGTATTCTGTGAGGACATCCGCTAGTTTAATAGGACACATGGTCTGAGGAGTGTTCCTACATTTCACGTGCATATCCGTAAATCATTGTCATTTAAACATTTCGATGGCCGTAAACATTATGGGCAGTCGGTTTATTTTCATTCACATTTGCTATTATTGTGGGGTTTTCTTGTGAAGGGAGTTACAACTCCAACAGGATCGGCGACTCCCGATGCCAAACCGCCTTTGCCCAGGAGTTTTTTTTTTTTGAAGGCCAACACTCAGGCCAACCCTATAAATGCAATGCATTGTGTTAGCGGAAGGAAATTAGGGTATCGGAAGGAGGAAAGAGGGAGTAGTGTTTGTTGACATTTGTTTTGAATTTCGTCAATGAAAATAAGAAATAGAGAGGGAGAGAGGACAGAGGACAGAGCCTTGTGGAACTCCTGCGGTCAACCTATGCTCGTTGGATGAGACGCCTTCTATAACAACTCGTATAGAGTGATCCCTGAGGAAACTCGATATGAATCGAGAGAAGATATTACCGACACCAAAAGCAATAAGTTTTGATATGAGTGCTCCGTGCCAGACCCTATCGAACGCCTTGGAAATATCCAGAGCCACGACCTTACTTTCACCAAGGGCGTGAATAGATCGACTCCACCGCTCCGAAAGGAACGCCATCAGGTCTCCAGTAGATCGATTTCTACGGAAGCCATACTGTCGATCATTTAGAAGGCCGTTAGACTCTAAATACTTAACAAGATGGTGGTTAACCATGCTCTCCATAACCTTCGAGAGCGCAGAACATATTGCAATTGGACGGTAATTCGCAGGATTAGTAGCCTCACCTTTCTTGGGGATCGGCTGAACATTGGCAACTTTCTAACGTGAAGGGTAAATACCAGCACGGTACGACATGTTGAAAAGATTGCGCAATGGACGAGCTAGCGTCGAAGAGCACTTACATAGGACAAGTGCTGAAATGCCATCCGGGCCCGGAGTTTTGTTTACATTGAGACCCCACGTGATCGAAAAAATATCTGAGGCATCGAAGTAGATACGTTTTCGATTACGGGGAGTGGTTGACTGCTGTCTGGCATAGATGAATTCTTTGCAAATATTTCAGCCAGAAGGTTAGCTTTGTCAACCGGGTCAGTGAATATCTGGTCATCGTTAACGAGAGTTGGAATAGAAGACGAGGAATTGTCTCTTACTCTTTTAACAAATGCCCAAAAGCTCTTACTACCCCTGGGAGAAGAAAGAACTTTAGCACGAAGGCGCTGTTTGTGGAGAAGTTTTTCGCGCCTAAGCACTCTGGCACAATTGGATCTTGCCTGCTTACGTAGCAGCTCAGTAGTGACATTTTTATTTAAACGCCAATTTCTGAACGCTTCCTCTTTGGATCTGACAGCTTCTTTGCATGACTGATTAAACCAACAATTCTTTGAAGGTTTATTCGAAGTAGTCTTCGATGGAATAAACGTGTTTATTCCATGAAGAATTATTTTCTCGACCATTTCAGCAGCAGCATCGACATTATTGTCTAGGAAACATAATTTCCAATTAAAGTGCTGATAGAAATTGTTGAGCTCGGCCCAACGTGCCTTTTCGTATATGTACAATGTCCGCTTCGTGACTGGTTTAGAAGTGGATCGAAGATCGGAGAACGAAAAGGATGCTGAAATGGTGCAATGATCCGAGTTACCAAGAGGTGCAAGAATGTTAACCTCGTACTTTTCAGGGTGTGAGGGTAAGGAAAGGTCAAGAATATTATGATATTGCCCTTCAACGGAATGTGTGTTGGTTCATTCGATTTCTTACGATTTCTTTTTAATAAAATTCAAACCATAGTTTTTAATTTTGACGATTTTTATAAATGGTTTTGACGATTTTTGCTTACCAATATGATGGTTTATAGATACACTCTTCAGGCAACGCCGATAGTATACGATGTCACTTTGAAGGGGTTACAAACGCAATGATAAACTTAATATAAATAGGTATTCCGTCACTCGACTACGCCCTTTTAACGTCACATAATGACTTGTTAAATTAGATACCACCCTTAGTCATTTAGTGGTATCAATTAAAGCATTATTTCCTTCACATTTATGACACTTTAATGATTCAGCGATTCCATCTCGATGAATCCACTGTACTATCAATAACCATTTAAGCAATTACCCTACTTCATGCAGAACCACACATTTTCAAGTCAAATTATAATTTGAAAATAATAACCACTTAACTGAAACTTCATTATTCTAACTGACAGCTTTAATAAAGTCTCGGACATAGGATCCATGCAACTCGTGCCCATTCCCTTAAATTCGCACACGCACATGTGTGTGCACAAAACCACACACACACATTGTTATGCTACAAACAACCTTTGACATCCCATCCTTTGGTGTTGCCTTACATTAAGGCAACAATCTATCAATAAAAATATTTTAAAATAAATGCCAGTCCATCATTTTTATTGTACTGTGCTGTTGGAAGAAAACGTGTGCAGAGTACTTAGGACATTGTGAGGGATGGACGGGACGGTGTGTGGCATTAATTTGTCAAGGCAAAGGGGTTGCAAGTATACACAGAAACACACATAGGCCACATTGACACGTCCGCATACAGATACATTTATGCACACACACTAGGGTTGCCAGATTCAGAATGTTGCATTTGTTAACATAGTTCCATCATAAAACTCGAGGATTAGTTGGAACCGTTATAGTCTATCAGCGTGGAGGACGTGGGTAACAATCACAGAATTTAGTATGGTTGATGGGTCTGTAACAAAATAATTCTCGAAAATGCCAAAGAAACGTCGCTTCGCTTTGATACCGACCGTTATCAGTTCGAGGTAGCGATCATGTTATCAATCTCGGATAACTCAAACTGTGCTGCTGTCTATCGCTGTCAAACACAATCCTCTTCTTGCCGAAAGATTGTAATTTTGTTGTAATAAAATTTTTGAGTTCTGTAAAAAATTGGTTTTAGGCAAGGACTGACGAATTATTTTCAGGTATTAATAATAAAATTTGACTACTTTTCGTAGTTTTAAATTTTTTTTCTACAATTTTCGACATAATTGTTCATATTGCGTATAAAAAAAATGTACTTTTATGATATTAACAATTTAAATTTTTTTCAGATTTTGCTATGATATTGGAAAAAATTTAATTTGCCGAACTGTATCTTTTACAGGGTTTTCCAACTAGAGGTGGTATTTTGGTATTCAAAGAAAAATGAAATTTTTTGAGATAAATGATCGGATGTTTATTTCATAATAAAGAGGAACGTATGCCATTAGTAATGAAAAACAACTTCGGCCAAATGGCCACCACGACCACGCTTACAGGACCATATCCTTATGTCCTCGATAGCCTCACGAATTCTATCTTCGAGGTCTTGAATCGACGCTGGGCTGTTGGCGTAAAACTTATCTTTCACGTGACCCCAAAGGAGGACGCCGCAAGGTGTTAAATCACATGGTCTTGGTGGTCAATTGTGATCACCTCTTCGAGAGAGAACACGGTCCGGAAACTTTCCATGTAGCTTGTGTGGCACGTAAGATGATTTTTCGATTCGATTCCGGTTAATTTTCATGCATTTCAAGGACCCAATCAACAAAGACACGACGTTGTTGATGATCGGCCGGCTTGAGTTCTTGTGTTAGCAGATCTTTCTTTATAAGCCTTAAGATCCAAGTCGTTCTTTATTTTAGGAACGCCCAATTCCAAAGAACGACTAGGAATGGACTTACCTGGGTTCTCTTCAACACTTTGGGCTACAGCAGCAATATTCTCAGTTGTTCTTGTTCTTTTACTCTTTACATCCCTAGCTTGTCCCATCAGCTCGATTTTTTCCACCAATTTCTGTATTGCGGTCCGACAAAGTCACTCACGACGACCCAAAAATGCTTTTATTTTTATTAAAAAGTATGTTTTCTTATCTTTATTATGACGTCAACATTTTAGTTGTACCATAAACTTTATAAAATATCGATTTAAAAAAACAAATACCAAATCGTTTTGCACGATCTTGGGAATTTTTGCACCCATGGTTTCTTAATGAAATATTCCTAGAATTTTTCGTAGTATTCGTTTTTGTGGTGCGCTTTGTTTCCTTCCATACAAATTAATCTCCCTACTCCACAGCCGTACGTGAAGCAAGTACTTAACTCATCATATAAAAACACTCATTTCAATTTAATCAATTCCCAAAATATGCAGCAGTTCATTCTATGGCGCCTGGCTACCCTAGGCGACATACATCCATCTATGGCAGCAACTACTTTGCTTCTCGGTCGGTGGTATTTCATAAGTAATTGTCATTGACATTGTAATAAATAGCATTTCGTGCTCAGCAGCACTGGTGACCACTTAGTTTTGACTGGTTGGAAAATGCGTACAAGTGTGTGCATAAAAATAGCAGTTTTAGAAAGAGAATTGACGAAATGGATGTAAAAACAAATAAATCGCCCAAATTGTTGGCTTAACATTTCCAAGAGAGAGCGTTTATATGCGATAACCAGTAGTTTCAAATGCTCTACAAATCTGTCATACGAATTACTGACATCTATAGTTTGCTGCCATCGACTGTCATCGCCTCCCACCTGTATCGTCTTTAGTCATACTTTTGAATACGGTGATAAGGTAGATTAAAACAAATCGCTAGAATTTCTCTAAAACAAGTTTTTCTCTGAGGTGGACATTTTAAAAGATCTATATTTCCAAACGAGAATATACATTCCTTCCAAATGGTTGGTTTTTTACCACTTACCTAAATTTGCAGCTCCTCTCGAACTGGATGTAAGAAGTTCTGGTATTGATTTTAAGATCAAGTGGAGGATAGATGATTTGAAGAGCATTTGCAAAAGCGCATTTGAGCGGGTGGATGGACTAGAGACCTAGAGGTTCATCGGCGATATTAGTTTTTTTTTTTGGCTGTGATCCAGGTTTTAGCTATGGCCTTTATCTCAGTTTGCTACAGACCGAACATGGGCTACATAATGAATTTTAGCATGAGAAGGCTCTAAGCGATACTCACGATAGTCTGAGCTGAAGTTTTTTCTGGTACATCAGGCGGCAAGGATCCTAGGGTTGTGGTTCTAGTACTGCTTTTCACTATAAACCTGTTGAATTGACATTAATATCAAGCAAAGCATGAACCTTAAACACATTCAAATATTAAGTGCTAATTAATTGGCCACATCTGTTGTTAACCATTGTATTGTGTAACTGTTGTATGTGTGTATGTCTGCTTTAAATTCATCACAATGAAGGCAACAGCCAACATGTGTTTGTTGCGGCTGTTGATTGTTCCGACTTAAGAACACCTTCTTCTTCATCAATATCGTATCGGGTATACACTTTTGGCTAAATATACCCTAGAGTGGTATTTGTTACCAGGTTACTTTTGTGTGATCATTGTGTAGACATTTTGCGCCATTGTACTTCCTATCAATTTTTCTGTTCGGTTCTTTTCTGTCCGTTCGTCCGTCTGTTAGTCCGTCTGGTTTGTCATGCTACTATTCTTTTGAATTTATTATTATTGGGATATTTGAATTAATTTTCATCAATTCCTTTTGACATGTGCGTGCCACCTGAAGTATATCAACGGCTAAAGCAAGTGACACATGAAGGGGAGGGAGTTTAATATTTCTCCTTGAAATTTGTCAAGTGTATTTTTGTTTTTTGTTTTGGTATGTTTTCAGTAGGGTCTGCATTAGTCTAGACTTTTATTTGTAATGAGTATCGTTTGGCTTACATGGAGAGACTCAAACTCAGAAAATGATTTTTTTTTTTGTTATCTACCCTTGTCCTTTAAAAAGTTATGAATTGCAGTGGTTGTTTCGATAACCGTCTGGGTTAGGACGAATTTTGTAGCACAGAATTGGGATGAGTTAAAAATGGGCTCAGACACCGTGAATATATTTTGATGTGCAAAAATGTCTTTGAAAGGCAAAGTCTTAACGATTTATAAGAAAAAGATTTTATTTATTAAGATTGTTATCTACGCACTACACCTACCGCTGGTCTAGAAACCAGTATTCTCCTGATTCCACTTGATATAGTGGGAAATCAAATGGCGACAGCCTCTGCAATCCGTCTTAGGCAATCTTCACACATTGCTGGTTTTGTGAAGAACTTCGCCAGGTTCTAAAGTAGATAGTAGAGTGGGTTTTGGAGCAGGTATCGATTAAGCTACCAGATTACACTGTGCGACAGCCACAATCGGTTTGGGATGAAACCACCGGGGAAAGTTATATCGGTCAAAAAAAGGTCATACGTGTCCCAGCGTTTCGTTGGGTCTCATCTAGGAATCGAGATATATCGATTTGAAGTTAGTAAGTATCGTATAGGGGAATTTGTCACGTTTTTGGCTCTTTTGTTTGACATAACTTGAGAACCACTCGTCCGATTTAGCTGAAATAAATTTTAAAAAACCAAGAATTACAATTCCCTTAATCTGTTCATATATTATTTTCCTTTACAAGTAATAGTTTCCAAGTTAAAAATAAGCGCATGAAGAACAAATTTTTTTTTTTTTTTTTTATTTTTTTTTAAATACATTTATTTTCGTTTGTTTGCTCCCTTTTCTTTCTTGCGTGGTGGTTCGCCTACTTGTTCAGAGTCTGTATCGGATGAGGATCTGTCTTCATCCTCGGAGGAAACTCCCATTGTATGTTCTTCTTCTTCATCTTCATTGTCGGGATCGTACGTCTTTTGAGACCACCAACAAATTTCAGCCACCAGCGAGTCGAGCCTCTTGCCTTTATATCGCGTTTCCATGGGCATGGCCACTTGATGGAAGCGCTCGCCATGTTCATCCGACTCTGACGCTAGCTGCTTGCTGAAGTAATCGAGATGGTGATGCAAGAAGTGAATTTTGAGAGACATGTTCACTCCAATGTTCTGGAAGTAGTCCAACATCTTGGTCACAAGAGCAGGGTAATTGTGTGCTCGTTTACTTCCCAAAAAATATCGTATGACTTTCTTCACTGCCCTCCACGCAAGGTAATCATCACCGACTAAAGCGCCTTTAAAAAAAAACCCCAAATAATTACAAAAGTCCACTTTCCTTTTTTCCTTTTAATTGTTCATGCACATTTATATGCGTTTATTGCTTTGCTACCGCAATCATAAAAAACAAATAACCTTTTGTTTATAACTTTTTTTTTTTAATTCTGAGAATCATAAAAAGTCATCAATGTTTTTTCCAAAGAATTTTGAGCATATCTCGAGCAAATTTTTGAAATTCATACATTTACTTAATTGTGAATACATGAGAAACGCGTGCATCGATTTTCATGATTTATGTCTCATTTTGGTGACTTTACGTGAAAGTAATAGGACTTGACACTTTTTACCGTTTTGGATTTTTTATGAATTAAAAAAAAAAAATTTTAATTTTTAGGCAAAAATAATTTTTTTTTTTCATACATTTATTTATAATTGCGAAACTGTTGCTTAAGTAGGAAAACGGTTTAAGAACAGATTAGAATTTTTCTAAATTTGTTTCAGCTAAATCGGACGAGTGGTTCTCGAGTTATGTCAAACAAAAGAGCCTAAAACGTGACAAATTCCCCTATACGATACTTACTAACTTCAAATCGATATATCTCGATTCCTAGATGAGACCCAGCGAAACGCTGGAACACGTATGACTTTTTTTTTACCAATATAACTTTCCCCGGTGGTTTCATTCCAAACCGATCACTGACCCTTACCATTTGTCGCAGAGTGTTATTAAAGCAGAAATCATGGATATCGGAGAGGTTTCTCGCTGGCCGCAACGAAACGTCATAACTGATGTAAGCATTAACATCTATTCTGTATTCCTCAATTAAAACAGTCGATCCCGATCCTAATTCCGATGACAATACGAATTACACCGTGTAAAGCTCACTGAAATGTGGAAACATCCATATGTTTCACTTTTCTAGTAACATCTCAAAAAAATCCCAAGATCAATTACATACTAATAAAATATATAATTATTGTTGAATCTCGTTGATCTCGGTCATGCAAAATGAACTTAATAAATAAATACTAGGTGTCTATAACTGTTAATTTCAGAGAAATGCCCTGTCGTTTAAAGAATAAATAATGGAAGCAACATTAATCCAGCACCAACATCGATGGTTTCTATCCCATAGCTTGGGTTCAATTCGTTACTTGCTGAATAATATTTCAATTAATTTGATTTATATGGAATTTAAAATTTATTTAATTCTATTTGTACAGTGACCAAGTAACACAACATTCGTACTTCACCAATCATTGATGATGGCATTGATGTCAAAACATTAATTATAATCTCATTCCAACATTTTCTTCAATATCCCACCGAGACATCGTCACAACAAGTAGTTGGCTTAATTGAGCACACTAAGTGATTTCAATACGTTAAAAATCTCCATTACTTGGATAGCAATCTATTTATCTTACACGCTTTCTATTAAGCAAATTAATTTGTAATCGATAATCATCAGTTTGTTCGTTACATCCTCACACCCGTTCGGTGCTCACAACAATGACTCATATAATCCTTTCTGGCTGTTTGCTTGTCTGTCTGTCTGTCTGTCAAGTCTATCAATCATTGCCAAATGTTTCCTACCTTGAGTAAGCACATTTTCAAATATTTTTATTTTGTGCTATTTTGTATTTTCTTTGGGGCTTCTGCACAAAGAATATGTATTATACGTTAGTCTACATGTTTGAAACACTGGCATTACTTGGCAGTGTTATGTTTGCCATTCAAATTCCCAAATTGCGAATATGACAAGTGTTTTTGATATGGATTCTGTTTTTGCACATCACTGTTCACTGTGTTCAACGAATCCTTATTTTTTCGGATATGTAATGACTACAGAACTTTATAAGCTGCATTTAAAGTTTTTAAAATGCTACTCTCTTCGCGTGTTGAATTTTCTCAGTCGTAAATACCTGGGAAAACTCCTATGGGATATCTATAATGATCTCAAAGCTATTCAAATTTCAAAGTGGGTTCGCCATGGTTTCAAAAGTTATAGAACTTTTACTAGAGATTTTAAGTGCCTTTGTACTCTTATAAGCCTGCTACATAGCTGAAAACAGATTTTCATGTATATTGGCCCACACACCACAAACTTTTTTAAAATTTAGTGATGTTTTTGCGGGTTCAATATGTCTACTATGATACTTTGACCTCTGAGAGGTAATTTTTGATTTAGAATTACTGAAGTAATTTACTTCTGATACACCAGAAGTAAAAAAATTATATATACCCTCCTATCCGTATAAAAATGCAAATGTACTGGGGATGAGGTCAATCACAGACTCCAATTCAACTATTCAGCCAAACTGTCTCACACGATCGTTGTGAAGTCAATGCATCATCAGCTTGGAGTGGTGGCATCATTGGCTCACTATTCTTTGAAAATTCTTCTGAAAACTCTACTTCGGTTATCGGTGGCATGATCAACCATTTCGCGGTCGGATATTGAAGACATGGGCTTTGAGAATTTTTTGGTTTCAGCAGGATGGCGCGCCATGCAACACAGCCCACGCCACAATTGATCTTTTGCGATCTAGGTTCGGTGCAAACACAGCAGAAATCTAATTCACAATTAGAAAAACGAAACGTTGATAGCGCGTTGAGAGCGAATGAAGGCAAATTGGTATTTGGAAGTAAAGGAATCTATTCGAACCATCTCGTTCAAGGCTGATGTTGAGTTCATGAATACAGAATCGAGTGATTTAATGGCAGAGAATATGTGGTGAGGACGTTATAAAGCGTTACCTATGTTTTTAAAGAAAACAAACACAGACAATTTAAATTGAATGGAGAATATTTGAAAGAATATTCTTTCTTTATTTTTTTGAAGATTATGTCTATCAAATGTTGGCCGCGGCTACGTCTCAGATAGTTCATCCATTGAGTAAAAATTTCGATGACTCTTTCTAGCATTTCGACAGGTAACTGGTGAAAGACCCTCGTGATGTTTTGCTCCAAGGCCTGAACCGAAGCGGATTTGTCCGTATAAACATTATACTTTACATATCACCACACGAAAAAGTCTAACGGTGTGATATCACACGATCTTGGTGGCCAATCGACCGGCCCAAAACGTGAAATTATCTGCTAACGGAAGTGTTCTCTCAATAAATCCATAGGTTGATGCGATGTGTGGGAAGTGGCGCCGTCTTGTTTAAACCAAATGTCGGTTATTATGGTTCCACAGGCCCACAAACCACACCAAACCGTTGTTTTTTTTTTTTGGATGAAGTGGCAGCTCTTGAATCTCTTTAGATTGCTCTTCGTCCCAAATGCCAGAAATTGGCCTCATCGCTGAATAAAATTTGTCTCGAAAACGTCGAATCTTCGTATATATATTCTGCTACTTCCTTGATTGCCAAAATTTCAGCTTGATTAATACTACAGTGATCATTCAGTGATATATTCAGCTTTTGAAGCCTACTTTATTATTTAATTGTGAGCCGTCATTGTAAAAGTTGACATATAGTCATATCACAGTATAGTCAACTGTGCATGCTATGACAGGCATAATATTAAGGATTACACTGTAACCATACATTGTTCGGCCATTGTGACAGTTCTCTTAGTCTTACAGCTGCAGCAGTCTGTTTACTAATTATGCCCAGGGGTAGCAAATGCAGAATTCCATTTAGTGCATCGAATGGGGTGGTGTGGAGCTCACCTGTGATGCATAAACGTTGAGTCCAATAGATAGGTCAATCTAGTGGACTTCTGAAGAGACTTTCACCAGACGATAACTCCATATAGCATTATCGGATTTACTACTGCAGTGTTCAACCAGTACACATACAGTGTCTCTTTTTCATCTAGGAGTCTAGGATGTTGAACTTGAAATTCGGAGGAGAAATTTTCTATGAAAATATTAGTTTTTGATTTTCCATACACCATTTTTTGTTAGCGATGATGCTCATTTTTGCAGGCATGGGAAAGCGCTGTACAGTTGGAGTCGGAGTCTGACAAATTTGCCCGGAGTCGAAGTCTGGAGTCGATAAATTTTTCGCGACACCGACTACGAGTTTTATTTAGTTACATTTGGCATAGAATAATTACAACAAATTAAAAAAAAAAGTTTATATATTTTCGTTTACTGAACTATTTATCTTTTGGGATACAAACGATCACAGTGTGATATAGAGCATATGAAGAGTGAAAGGAAACACAATTTTCGAATTTTGTTGAAGTCGGAGTCGAGCTATTTAAAAATGCTTGAGTAGCAGTTTTTGAATTATTTCAATTTAATGTTTTGTAACTCTCAAGAAACACCCTTTACAAACAGATCTATATCTCAAATAAATTTTATCGCTCAGTTGTATACAAAACTAGTGTAAAAACATTTAGACATTAAAAGCAACCGTGAACAAATTTGGAATCGCAAATTTTGCTTGGCTAAACAATTTTCCAATTCTAGGTCTAACTCGATTTTAAGTCCTGTCCATCGATAAGCCTTATGCTAATTCCGATCTGCTAATAACCCCTTCTGGTGAAATTCAACACTGTGAGTATAGTTTGTAGATATTGTCCTCTCACAATGTTTCGTCCATTAACTGGTTAGGAAAATACAGTCCCCAAACTCTGAAAGCCCATTACTGGTCGGATGTGGTCTGCAAACTTGAGCAAATGAAATGACGAACGCAATGGCCATTCCATTATTCTACGTTAATGGCAATAAAATCACTGAACCATTACGTCCACACCACGAATATATGAATTATGGTGTCGCATGGTCGGTGAAGACTGTCTTTTAAGTGTCATGTCATCGAACAATTATGCCAGGATAAATTGAATGGGTGGAATTATGACCACTTGTTTCGTTGTTTTTTATATTTATACTCCATCAAATGACTACTGCACATTTCAATTAAGTTAAGGACCTCATGGACTTTGAACTGCGGTAAGAGTATCAAAAGCAATAACAACAACCAATGTTGAAATTCAGAGAATCGTATGAAATATGTACAAGCTTACATACACGTATATTTAAGCTTAAACAATACTAGTGCAGACCGTAGCCCAACTTCGCTTATTCCCCTTACAAGGAGAACCATATTGAATGAAATCATCATTGGCAGGCATTTATTCCAACTATAAACTTCCGCACACTCACCCAAAAATACACACACTCATACAGGTCATATTGCCGAATACTCATAGGTAGAGTGTGTGCGTGTGTGTTTTGGATGTGCGTATATGCGTGAAACCTTTAAAATTCAAGCATTCATTAGCGAAATGTGAACTGTGTGCGTTTTGAGTGGGGTAGAACCCTTTCTTGTGACACCATAAGCCCAAACCACTTTGGCCTGAAATGATAATAAAACCGAATACACGCACACACACATACAAATGTGCGTGTGTAGCCGCGGTGTGAGCGTGTACACACTGTTGGCAATAAGTCAACCAGCTAAGTGGCTGTGTGCCGCCAAACGAAGTAGATTCTATTTTTTTCTTCTTCTTTTTGGTAAGAGCGTGAATTGGCGCTGTGGTTAATGATGGAGCTTTTCGCGTAATACGGGCGATAGTGGTTAATAATTATTTTGCATTTTTTTCTAGTTGAATATTAAGGTGTTTCAGGCACACAATTCTGCACGCGTATTCCTTGAATTGTTAGTTTTAGAACTACACGCTTATCGTTGGAAATAGAGTAGACTTTTGAGAAGAAAAATAAAAAAAATAAAACTATAAACCAGGAGAAGAAAAACGGACACAAAATGTTCAACTAATTAATAAGTTGGAACTTGTGTCTTTATCAACAAACGGCAAAATTACAAAATATAGTGCACCAATTGTGATAAATTTAGCTGCAGATATGATATTTTGACAACTCTGCATTCCATAGCCTCCAGGGCAGACGACTTATGACATATGCAGCATTTTCCCAACAGAGCTGCGGCACGCATTTTTCCTACTTCTACACATGGACTTAGGACGACTACCCTCTAAATTTCAATGGTGTAAGCGGAATGCGATTTAAAAAAAGTAGTATTGCATTTGATTTCAAAACCTAATCAAGATATTACTCCAGTCGAGTAAATTTGCGATTATTTTACTTTCAAAACCTAATCAATCGATTACAGGCAATTTGTTCTACCCGAGTACACTTTAAATTAGTTAAGAATCACAACAAATTTAATGCAGTTCTCATGAAAGTATTGGTTATTCTGTACTTTCTAACTAACAGGAGGTTAACTACAGTACATTTTGTATGATAAATTAAGCTATCTGGCTAAATTAAAGATTTAATTCACTCAGATTTAATCAATAAATAATTGAAATCAAACTGAAAAATTAAAATTCAGATAAGTGCAATGTTTAAACGATCTGAGGTAGTGTGTGCCAAGAGTGATAGAAAGAAAGATTACGCCAGAGGACGTAGTTATTCCCTTGCACGGGTTGCCGACTCTATGTGTATCTACAACGAGGAAAAGTTTCAGATTGGAATACAGCATAAGAACTGTTTTTGGCAACTCTGCAATTGAAACCACTTTGACTTTTAGCCAATAGGAACACTTTGCGTGACGTCATTCGCCCAACCTTCGCAGAATATTTAAATTTTCTGCGCGGGATGGCGTAATCTTTGTTTCTATCATTCTTGGTGTGTGCGACAAACCCGGTTGAATACAAAAACATTTCTCAGCGCCCGTTTCCACCTGCAAACTGCCGGCGACTTTACGGTTAAGAGAATCATGTAAAAATTCTCCAGAAAAAACTTTACCCGTTCGAAGCTGACGATGAGCAATAGTTTCATTTACAAATTACTCTAAGTTTATAGAAGTTTCTGGTCTGTTCCTTTGAGGTTTTTGATACCAGTGAGACTGTTTTCAATTGACATATCAAAACAACAAACATAATTTTCATTAAAATTTACACACAATTGACAAAGCCGGGTAAATTAAGTCCCC
Source organism: Hydrotaea cyrtoneurina (assembly GCA_958296145.1). Classification (NCBI taxonomy): domain Eukaryota; kingdom Metazoa; phylum Arthropoda; class Insecta; order Diptera; family Muscidae; genus Hydrotaea; species Hydrotaea cyrtoneurina. The sequence continues at coordinate 89,338,601 of OY282512.1, forward strand.
GTATTGTGGGTTTCAAAATTAATTTTATTGTAAATATGTACATACTAGTAAGTTGTAATGCGCCTATGGCGCCCGTTAATTTGCTTGAGAAAGTATTTGTTACTTAATTTTAAAAATTTTTTAAAAAATATTTTGAGAAAACTATTTTGTAAAAAAAAATTTCGAAAAAAAATAAAATTGGAAAAAAAAATTTGTAGAAAAAAAATTTTAGCTGAAAAAAAAATTTTTGTTGAAAAAAAAAATGTTTGTTGAAAACAAAATTTTTGTTGAAAAAAAAAATGTTTACTGAAAAAAAAAGTTTTTGTTGAAAAAAAAAATTTTGTTGAAAAAAAAATTTTGTGGAAAAAAAAAATTTTGTTGAAAAAAAAAAAATTTGGAAAAAAAAAATTTTTGTAAAAAAAAAAAATTTGTAAAAAAAAAATTTTGGTAAAAAAAAATTTGGGGAAAACACAATTTCTGTACAAAAAAAAAAAATATTATTTTTTTTATTATTATTATTTATAGAAAATTATAGAATGCCTATTTAAATTCCTACGTACTGCGTGACAGAGTCAGTGAATCAGGGAATCAGTGTATCAGTGAATCAGTGTCGAGGGTAAATATATATTAAGATATGTATTCAATTTGTTACCTCAACGACACAATTTAAATAATAAATAACAAAAATAAATAGTTGCTTGGGGGGTTAAATTTGTATAATGCGTTTGAAAACAGTTTTTCTTTCCTTCAATGTTGTCAACAAATAAGTAAAGCATTAATTTAATAATGACGTTGGCAGAGTATCATCTTCTGACGTTTTACATTTCACTGACTTACATAAGTTGGCTCTACAACCTGCTTAGGAAATGGTTTGCAGGGTCAGCATGCTTTCTTCCACTTGGTGCTTCCACCGGAGTCTTGGGTTTCCCCAGCTGCGCTGACCAACGACTTTCTTGCTGGAGACTTTGAATTAATTCGAACGAAATAACAATGTTCATATCGTGATATAGGTTATGGTTCGTTCGATTCCTTGTTAACACAGATCGGAGTATAGATTATGTGAACAATTTTTCTCTCAAAAACACCAGCATAGCTTCTTCTGCTATTTTGAAAATACATCTTCGACTGTAACTTAAATTTATAAAAAACAATATTTAATTTATTAATTTTTAATGAAAGGAATGTGATTTTAATTAAAAAACTAGCATTGTCGGTGTCTACTTGAGCCACCGCACAGTGGTTTAGAAAACAATTCCATCGGCGAAGTTGGCAGAATTTTTTAGCCATAGAACAGGCAAATGACCTCCGATTGCAAAAAAAAAAACACCTTAAAAAAACAGTAATTCCCTTATATTTTTAACTACCTCATATATTTCTTAATATTGTTGTAAAGAAATAGTTTCATGATTCTGTGGTAAAAGGCGTTTTTTCCCAATGAGAAAAAAGTTATTAATTCGCGTTTTGGCTAAATAATGTGACTTTTGCACTAAATGGACCCTATCTTCCAGGTGTTTAATTTCGGACGTGCAAAAGTTACGCCCAAAAATGGAGAACCCTATAACCTGTCTAAATTGATATAGAATTCTTTAACATCTATTAAATATAATCATTAAATATTTCTTTTCTAATAGTTGCTATGACGATATTCTATTGCTACAAATAATATGTTTACAACTTAATAGTGCTTAAAATGTATACAGTTCGACAAAGTCCAAAAATTAAATTACATTTTTTATATTTTAAAATCTGATAAAGCATTTTTTAATGAAAAAACCTAAATTTTTTCAATATACAATTGATTCAATTGGTGTAAATACACCAAACGACAAAAAATATAAATATTCCTTTCTAAATGGAAACTACGAGACGTAGTCGAATATTTCTAAAATACAGGGCTGTGGAGACAAAATAGCAAAAATGCTTTAATCTGTTAGTCTGTATGAAATGACTCTGTCACGCAGTACGTAGGAATTTAAATAGGCATTCTATAATAAATAATAAAAAAAATAATAAATAATATTTTTTTTTTTGTACAGAAATTCTGTTTTCCCCAAATTTTTTCTACCAATATTTTTTTTTTCCAAAATTTTTTTTTTTTACAATTTTTTTTTTTACAAAATTTTTTTTTTTTACAAAAATTTTTTTTTTGTAAAATTTTGTTTCCAATTTTTTTTTTCCACAAAATTTTTTTTTTTCAAGAATTTTTTTTTTTTTCAACAAATTTTTTTTTTCAACAAAAATTTTTTTTTTCAACAAAATTTTTTTTTTCCACAAAATTTTTTTTTTTTCAACAAAATTTTTTTTCCATATTTCAACGGGCGCCATAGGCGCCTTACAACTTACTAGTAAGTAAATATTTAGGGTAGGACTCTCAAACACATCAGATTATCATATTAATAAAAAGCTCAGCTACGAACATTGAGCTTATTTTCCAGAGTTATGAGTGAAAACACTGAGATACAAGATATGCCAGAGTTATTACCAATCTTTCTTCTTAATATATATTTACCCTCGACACTGATTCACTGACTCTGTCACGCAGTACGTAGGAATGTAAATAGGCATTCTATAATTCTATAAATAATAATAATAAAAAAAATTATATTATTTTTTTTTTGTACAGAAATTGTGTTTTCCCCAAATTTTTTTTTCCAAAATTTTTTTTTTACAATTTTTTTTTTTACAAATTTTTTTTTTTAACAAAAATTTTTTTTTTACAAAATTTTTTTTTCCACAAAATTTTTTTTTCAACGAAATTTTTTTTTTTCCACATAATTTTTTTTTTTTTCAACAAAATTTTTTTTTTCAACAAAAATTTTTTTTTCAAGAAAAAATTTTTTTTTCAACAAGAAATTTTTTTTTTCCACAAAAGTTTTTTTTCCATATTTCAACGGAATTTACTAGTTTGTTTATATTCGCCCACGGCGTGACGTTTTTATTTCAAAAGTTCCCTGTGCTAGTCCAGTACCTTGACAAACAAAACAGTTGTCTTTGACATGATACAATTACGCCAAGTGCGTAATTTCAAAGCGATATTATTATTATCGATATAAGCTCTTATGAGACATTGCCTTTGACAGGCATAGATACATATACGACTCTGTGCCACAATATATTCCTGCCGGATCTTGGGAGGGTACTGACAAATGATGGCAGCGCAACGTCATTTGTTACATGGAAAATGCCATTATATACAAAGGCTAATAATATGGCATATTACTCAAATACTAAGAATATTATTACATAGAATCTGCCATAAATTTGTACTGTTACTGGACCAATAAATCTATATTACTCTACATTTCAACTTCACTTGTTTCGCCTCACTCACAACATTTTCCCGACAACAATAAATGTGTGTTACTTCACATAAATGTGTATCTTTCATTGCATACTCTACTGTATGACTATGTCTGTACGTGTTTCATAAATAATTCTTATTTATATATTTGTATGTGTGTACATACAGACATATACGAAAAGCGAAAGAAAAATGTGTTGCTTGAATTCAGATAATGCAGAAAAAGGACTTAAGTGCGGCATAAACACCGAAGACATGATAATCGCAAAAAATCATAATAGAAACCTCATCAACACTTTACAATACATCAACAGCAAGGGATGCACTCGCATATACTGCTGCATTGGACAACACAGCGTGGTGAGCCTCAGCAAAGGAATGTCATCAGTAACAAAATGTTGGAAACTTTGGGAACCACAAAAAGAAAAGAGTATTAACGAAATATATGTATCTACAATTTGGACCTGATTTACACAATAGTCACACACAGATTTCACTTTGACTCAAAGTATTTTGCATTTTTAATAATTTTTACAATCGTAGGAGCCCAAAGGAAAAACATTCGAATAGCATTCCATTCTGAAATGACGGCATAACAGAAACTTGCCACAAAAATGAGTTTAGTTTTATGCTGTTTATTACCACATGTCCTCCACTATGTAGTAAAGTGTATTTTAAGTTTGTCATTCCTATTGTACTTCAGCAAATATATATATTTTCGATACGTGTAAATTCTAAGAAGTGATCGTCATTTTTACTGAAGTAATCGGACAGAAATGTACGAAGTATGTCATTTAAGTTTTCCCTTTAAGAAAACTCAGAGTTATTCGACGTATATGTATAGCTTTGATTGTCGTGGGTCTTTTCCAGGATCTGGCGAAGTGTAAAGATTTGGTCGATAGTTGATTTATTCGGCCTGAAGCTGAATCAGTTCGTCGAGTTTGGCTTCAATCTTTTGCACAAAGATTGGATAAGAGACTTATTTCGCGTTAGTTGGCCCAAACGGTTATGTCTCCTTTCTTGTGAATCGGTCATAGTAAGCTGAGGTTCCAATGATCAGGCATGCTTTCATTCAGACGGTATAGACTAGCTGATGCCTGCATCTTATCAGCTCTTTTCCTCCGGTCTTGTACAGATTTGCTGGTATTCCGTCGGCTCCTGCGGCCTAGTTGTTCTTAAGGCGGCCAATTACCTCATCTAGGTGGACATTCAACATCATCATCTTTGATTGGTCGTGGTATGTTTTCTTCGCATGATTCTCATTACCTCATTACTTTACCGGTGATGTCATCGTGGATGCTAAACTTACCACTGTTCACACGTCGCCACATACCACGTGAGACGACTTGAGATGCGGTCAATAATGATCGCACTGGGTTTGCCAAGTTGAACCGATCAGTAACATTACCTTATGACATACAACTCCATGAACTCCCATCTGGAGTATTACAACATTGTTTTTCGACAAACGGGGTTTGAACCGGTTACTTCCGTACCATAAGTTCTCCATCCCTGGCGTGTAGTCTACACAACCAGAATTTTATCAAAAGAGGAAGTGATGCATTGTTGATGTTGCGAAGGAAGCAGAAGAAGTGTGAGCACCATATTACATTAATATTAAGAACGTACCCAGCAAAAACAACCGAAGCTATTCCGAAACAATACATTTTTGGTCGTTCTTATTATGCACAATGTGATATGTGATATATAAAATGTAATATGTAGAGTAACTTCGGGTATTGTGGAACCCCTATTCCTATTTTGGCGCTCTTTGAAAATGTATCAGCAAAAATTTCACCGGATTGATTTCAATATGTTTGTTGATCGATTGGCTAACTGAGTGTTTCACAAAAAGTTAATTCTCTTAACATTAAAAAAGTTATGTATGAAAAATCAGATGAACTCGAAAAACTGACATTTTGAAAATTGGAGGGTAATGTGGAACTCCCTGGGTGGGTAATGTGGAACACCCTTGCTGGGTAATTTTTAACTTCTCCTACGGCTAACTTCATGTCCGTTGGATCCCATTTGCGAATCGAACCTTTTTTTGGCATGTTTCAATATTGTCTATTAGAGAATAAAACAAAAAATTAGTGAGCGGGTAATGTGGAATAGGGTTCCACAATTCCCGCCTTCTGGTATTCCACGTTAGCCGAAAGCGGGAATAATTCGAAACAAAAATAATAAAAATTATAAATCATTTTAATATAACATACTTACCGATTATAACTAAAGATAAGTTCACTATTTATAATATATTATTGAAAAATATTGGCAAATGCTCAATATGTGGAACACTTTATCTCTTCGAATTCGCACAGAAAAAAAGTCGACTACACGTGTTTTCACTCACAGACTGATTGAAAACTAACGGTACGGTCATACTCATTGTCAACCGCGTGTTGTTGATATTTTTCAGTAAGCTATCTATACATACAAACAGAGTTGCCAAATAATGTTTAGTTTCCGAAATAAAGGGGGGTTCCACATTACCCGCATACTCCACAATACCCGAAGTTACTCTATGTAAATATATTCCCAAAAGCAAAAACTCTTTATGAGATCTTAGAATTTATATTGGAAAATTGACAATATTTTCCAGATATTTTTAACTTCTTTTGTTTTATGGTAAAAGATCAACAAATAAAATAGTATAATGTATTATGCGATTTTTTTATAAGGCCCCTTATATCTCCAAAATTTTGAAGTTGGCTTCGATCACTGAATGGTTTCTCGAAGGAAATGTTAAAGATTAGTTACAGATTACTCTTACTCTCCCACATTTACGGTGAAAATGCCTCTAAATATCTATTTATGTTCTTATCAGGATACGAACCTGATAGTCGCGCACACCACCTGTCACACCGAGTTCGTGGAATGTGAACTGCCGAGGGTTGGATTGAGTCAATAATTTCCAAATTAAACTTGTGAATATTTCTCACGAAATTGTTCGCCCAAAAGATAAACAAAGTAAATGAATGTGAATCAGTGTAATTCGAATTGAACGGGATGGAATATTTCCCTTCTTTATTTAAATCGAACAATATAGTTGAACAATATGAATAGAACCGTTTGCGTTTAGCAGGTAAGAAGTGAAGCTTGATAACAATATTGGTAGAAGCAATGCGAGGGAGAGATTATATACGGCAGCTTGTAGATATATTTAGAAAAATAAAGTTGAAGCAGAAAGGAGAGCAGATCGCGTAATGCTTCGGATCAACTTCGGCGAAAGCATGTTAGTGTAGGCAGGCGAAGTGTCCGCTAGGATTATAAGAAGTAATAGAACGATTTTGACATTAACAGAATGTGTTTGAAAATTTGTAAATTAAATTTTTAAAACTAATTTCTGGATTATATCACACTCCCGTGGATCAGTATTCAGATTCACCTGCGGATTCGATTTAACGATATCCCCCTCTCTGCCTCAATGTAACCCTGGCGAAATTTCATTTGGTTTATATTTGCATATTTCGGATCCACGATTCACCAAATATTATGAGAAAACTGAATATAAAAATATTAATAACTTCCATCCGGCCAAATCTTATATATCCTCCACCATGGGTTGCGTTGCAATGTGACAGCATATAAAGGGTGTTTTTTATTGGGGTATAGAACTTTAAGTTGGCATCACTTTTTTAACTGGCGGCCATTTTGTCAGCTGTCAAGTGATTAATATTTAGTTTGGTTTGCCATTTCATCATGAACAGGTTGACAAAAGAACAACGCTTGCAAATCGTGCAAATTTATTTCGAAAGTAATGGTTCAGTTCGCGAAGTTCACCGCAAGATCCGTCCGAATGAATCGATTCGCCACCGTGCACAGCAATTGGAGCTTTGTCCATCAACTTTATGGAAGATTTTGCGCAAAGATCTTGGCTTGCGACCTTACAAGATCCAGCTTGTGCAAGAATTAAAACCGCGAGACCATGCAATGCGTCGTGATTTTGGTGTATGGGCCGAAAATGAGATTCATCTCCATGCTGATTTTCATCACAATTGGAAAATTGGACCTTGGAAAATCGAGCCAGCCGCGGCGGCCACATGTCCGAAATCACATTTAAACATTAATGGCATAAAATTATCCTTCCAATAAAGCCAAATTGATGGACATTAAAACGATTTTCTTGTGTTTTATTTCAATTCGAAGTTCTATACCTCAATAAAAAACACCCTTTACATATATAATGATTTTAAACTTGATTCGAAAGAAACTAACGTTTTTTAAACTATCCAGATTTCGGCGGTTGGAAGGCATTTTTCAATGGAATTTGACATTGATTTGTTTTCTGATAAATACTATCTAGTAGCCTGTTTTGGTTATTTAATTGACCGTTTTTTTTTGGCAGATGTCGTATTGATTACAAGTCTTCGTTAGATTGTTCAATACTTTACTGTGTTTACATTATGCAGTCGAAAACGAAATAAGGATTTCACAATTCGTATAATTTTAAATTTGAACTTGAAACGAACACATTATTTTTGCCATTGGTGATTATAACACTAAGAACCACATATTGCACTGATTGTAATGCTCTTTTTCGCTGGGTTATTGTTTTGTTTGTGTATGTAGATTTGTGTATGCCATACAAATACAAACACACACAATGTCACAGCCAACAAACGATTTATTATGACAGTGTTGCTAACACAGCAAAAGTTAAGAGCAGCAACAGATCTCTCAGTTTTGTGTTGCATTTCTCCTACACTCTCACTCGCACTTTTCTCTGTGACATAATGAAATGTACAATTTATGTTTGTACGAATGTCGTCGCTGTGTTGGCTGTATGTGGCAGCAGATGAGATGGGAATATGCATATTCAAAATATTTATCATTTTAATAAAAACATGTATTAAATATTTGTTCAAATTTTCATAATGCAGCAAGTGGTACGATGTATGTATACGTTTCTGCATGCAAGTAGAAAACATAAAGACAGTATAAATATTTCTTTTAGAATATTTGATAAATTTTTAAATTTGTGGCAAAAATAAACATGCATAATTAAATGAGATCCAGTATTAGTGTATGATGATGAGTATGGGAAACATGCAGACAGTTGTGGTAGTCAGTCTTTCGTCATTGGGGTGAAAAAATAAGAGAATTTGGTAATTAGTAAAGAAATATCTCGGGGAAAGTAGTCAGTCCCACGCATTATCTAATTCGGCTGAACGGTTATCTTTCGAGTAACTATATTGTTGGTAAATATATCAAATGTATTTTTTTCTGATATCTGATTCTCGTTCACTCTGTTAACGTGAATTACTTTTGTATATTATAAGTTTCTGGCTAAATTGACTTTCGTGGGGTCCATTGAACTAAAAACATACCCGCTCCCGTTTAGGACATTATGGCAGTCAAATGAAAGGACATATCGGATATTTAAATATGCAATTATTTGGATGCTTCGGAATAAAGAGAACAATTATAAATGTTTGCCAGCGCTGCTCAAAATATTAAAATATGTAATTGCCACAGTATGGTACTAAAAAAACGAATATTCGCCCGGCTTAGCGACATCTACAACATTTACAAAACATGTTATATATCATGTCATTTTTCTTTTCTATTGAGTGCTATACAATTCAAGAAATGAAATGTTCCTTGCTATTTAGTAAAATTTTTTCTAACGGGCGTTTTCTATGCCACGCCCCTTATCCCCAATATTTTTTGTTTTCATTTTGGGCAGAATTCGAAGGGAACTTGATGGAGTTGAGCTGTTCACCGGTTTGAGGAAAATAAAATCGGGGTTCTGGATATTTCCAAGGTGTTAGTTCGAGTCTGAAACGGTGTACTCATATCAGAACTTATTGAATTTGGTGTCGGTAATACCTTCTCTTGATTCATATCGAATTTTCTCAGTGATCGCTCTATACAAGTTGTCATAGATGTGGTCTCATCCAACGATCAGAGGTTGACTGCAGGAGTGCCACAAGGGCTCCATTCTCTCTTCTTCTCTATTTATTATTTTCATTGACGACCCGTCATACAGTGAACCCGATCTACTCTTTTGCGGATGACAGCAAAATCTGTCATTCATACTCATTTGATCATCGGCCAAGTCCTCAGGTGGTCTAGGATTTGACGACAATTTATGTGTGGGGTCAAATAAGCAGAGTAGATTTTACTTCACGCTAGACCCAGTGCTGTTTGATGTCACACAAACGTTCACCTGATCCAGCAATGCCGTCAATCTCTATGGGTGGCGTGTATATCTAATAATGTTGTTCTGGCTTATACTTTCTTTCAATTATTTTGATACATATTCAGAAACAGTTTATTCAATGCATATCTTCTCCTTTTTTCAAATTTTCGTTTCAGGGATTTAAGCGGTTGTCAAGTAATCCTTTCATATACTGCACATATCAGGTAAGAATTTCAGCTTAGTCGTCTTTTCTTCAGACAGAACTAATATAATATATATAAAAACTGAGTGTGTTGCAGGATATAAAAATTAGTCACACAAAAATAATTCTTCGATTATTTCCATCGCAAACATAACTCAACTTGTCCGAGTATTGCATTCATTGTATTTGTGCCAGACCGCCACCATGTGGTATCGAACATAAATTACAATTGCGGAATGAAAAGCATAAATTACGTTTTTGTTTGTTCAACTCGAAACTTTTTTAACTGAAACGAGAACAATAACAAAATATGTCTTCTATCGAATTACATGTAACCAAGAACGGGAAGAAGCAAAAACTAGCTACTACACTATAAGAAGAAGTGTGAAGAAGTTGCTGGTTGTTGTTTGGTGTAATGTTGTGTCCTTTAGTTTTGAACATGTTCAGAGAAAGTGCTCATAAATCAAACGAATGTAAGAAATGCCGCCCGTTTTATAATATCCGCTATGTTGTTACCTACTACGTTAGATACGATAAGCAGAAGCAAAAACACACAACGGGCACACAAAAATCGGCCAGTATAAGATCTTGTAATATGCCTTCGCATGTGTACTACGTGCCACGTTCAAGCAATACCACTATTGAACCTGAGAGAGACTAGTGTACGCTATGGGCTGTGGAAGATCATTGTCACAAGTGGACCGAAAAAACTTCGTAATATAGAAAATTCGTAATATGGAATTGATAAACAAATATTTTCATATTGAGTTTTAAAATAATTACAAAAACTTCAGAATACTTCTTCAGGAAGGTTATTTCTCATATTCACTAAGGTACGTTGTAATTCAACTGCTGATGAAGTTTTGTGCAATATGGGTACCTTCTTAACTATTGAAGTAAAGTCTTGTTCATTCTCATCTGAAGCAAAGAGCCAAGAATTATTGTAAAATTTTTATTTCGGGATTTCGCCAAAGGCCACTAAACTACTACTCGACGTTTCGCTCGCACACCTACATCATCTTACATATAAGTAGAATCCCTGCAAACCTTTTTGGTCTCGGAAGATTACTTGAATCTTGGCGATCATAATCCGCGATACATGCGCGTATTCCCAGTTGTATGTTGATGATTTGCTGGCGAAACGCGCAGATGAGTAATTGGCGAATTGGATATTGGAGGAAAATGTTTAGACGGTTTGTATAGTTTATCATTGCAAGTTTTATAAATAAAAACTAAATGTTGTCCAAAAATACAATTAGAAGGAGAATTGAGTAATTTACTAAACTTAGGCCCATTATCTCAATGTACGATTAAAGTGCCGGTTAATTAACCGGCACATTAATTTATCGACGCGATATACTGCCGGTTAAACATTTTCATTTTCTCATGTATTCGTTAAATTAACTGGCTGACAAATGGTAGTACGGCAACTCTACCGTGTAGATGTTTATAAATGATAAAAATAATTGGCATAGCTGTGTATTCTTAGCTGTGCAGTATATTATTACATTTTTATTCAATTCAATTTCAAATATTGTTGTGAAAAAAAAACAAAAAGAATGACAGAAAAGGAATGGAGTCATCCCATCAGCTGTTCATGGTTTTCGTTATGATAAACGACTAACCGGCAGACAAGTGCCGGTTATCATTTATCGATCCGATAAACGCTAAGTAGATATTGAGAAAAGTAAATTGTGTTAACCGGTAGTATATCGTTACGATAAATGTTAATCGGACATTGAGATAATGGGCCTTAGAAAGATAAACCATACGAAACTTCTTTTAAATTTAACTTATAAACAAATATGACAACATAATGCTTTTCGGCTTATTTGTTCGTTTTCTTCTTATAAAAATATTCCCAATGATATTAATCGCCAAAAAGTTTCGCGGTTGCATCAATCACAATAAGAAAAATCGCTGATGCATATTTTGCTAACCCAGCGATTAATTTTTCAATCATCGCAGATGCATCGCGAATTCTTCTGCAGCCGCGATTAATCTTCCAGTAGCATCCAAAAATTTGAACCCTCTCCATTTTCGCTATAGTGCATCGTCAGGTCAACCAGACTTTTTGACTGGATAAGAGTCCCTGACAAGACGACGAATATCTGAACAGATCCCGTTAAAATATCTATAGAACTGCAATATAAACCCAAATTCAAGCGATGCTAAAGGGAGACAATATAGTTCGATACCATCATATATCCTATCATCGCCATAGCTCCCCCCTGTACACGGTCCAGGAGCTGCTAAGATGTCTTTGGAACCCCGAACCATATATATAAAGCTATAAGTAGATAATGTTTTCCAGAAAAAATTGGTACTAAATCAATCAATGAAGTTGATCGTAAAAAAAGTTTTCGCTCAGATATCTACGACATCGCATTCGGAAAAGCAGCTGTGTATTGACTGATTTACTGTCCTCATTCAATGGGAATGATCCTTCCTGTTCTCGACTCAGCTGCAATAGATGTGTTATTAAAGTATCCTAAAAGAAGCTGTACCAAGTTGACTGTAACTGTCAATACTCTGAAATGAGGATTTTCTATTTGACGATATTCTAGTAATCGCATTAAATCCCATGATTTTTGCAGAAAGCATTCTCAGACGAATAGTCTTATGGATTCTCCGATTAGGCGGGAAACTTATTGATTTCTTACAACTTTGTGGATATATATCTATTATCTATTATCCAGTAATAAATTGTTCGAAAAATAGTGCACCTCGGTTTATGGATTGATTCAACACAAATGTCTACTTTAACTTAGCTTACTACTTCCTGCCAGTCTCCGTAGCTTGTTTCAATCATTTAGTAATACATAATCCGCCTCGCAGATATCTTAAGTTTGTCGTGTAGGGTGCAATTTGGTATAGATTTCCCCACATGTTTCAATATGAATCATATCTACATTTGCCATTTACATGGGCAAGAGAGTTGTGCGTGAGAGGACATTCTGGTCGGTTGGATTTTGTCATTGGTGGTTTTCTATGGATGCCCATACATATACGAATGTATGCACGTCCTTGTATGTAGATTATCAATTTGTTTTTATTCATTTGCTCTGTCTCCCTCTCTCTATACGAAGAGGTAAATCAGACATTGTGTTTGTTCAATGCTTACATCCGCTAACTTTAGCATTTCTGCTCATTTCCTTCCGCCAATGTACAAGAACAATTGCAAAAACAATTGTATTATGAGCCAACTTGTACTCGTACAACTTGATTTAGATCTTTTTTGCCATCTCACACCCACATTCTCACCCGGTGACCGGCCTTCCGTGTCCCTGGCAAACTCTTCAAATGTCTTGAGTTTGTAGTGTCGACAAGTATGAACGAGTTAAATATAAAGCAGCAATTTTGTAGCAAATGTTTTGCTCAACAACAAAAAATTGTTGCTTCGTTTTTGTGTGTGGGAAACTTTTGCTTCAGCGCAAAACAAATGGCAGTTATTTACAGGCAAGTCAGACTTGAACAACGCACACATGTGCATTCATCAGGAGGCTTCACCAGGAACACATAATTTATATACTCTAATTTTAAAGCTGCCATACAAATGCAACAACAACAACAACAGCAGCAGCAACGACAATGCCAACTGCATGCAAAGGAAGGAAGGAAATATTCACATAAGTTTGAAATTCAGTTTTTATTATTTTGGATGATGGCATTTAATTATGTGCATGAATAATATTTGAAATTTTTCTCATAGAAAATAAACTGAACTTTGTGTGTACTCAAAATACAATGAACTCCGACGAAACCCTTATCCATGCGTCATCCAGTTGCTCTTCTACTCCCCGACTAACTCATGACAAAGTTGTTGCTGTTTTTGCGTTGTATGCAGCGTTGAAAATACGACACGCATACAGACAAAGTGATTTTTACACAACATTTTCTACACGATAGACTCGGCAAACAAAACGTAATCATTTCAATACAAAATCGGGGCCCACTAACATTTTTTTCTGTAATCAAAGCGAACGAAAATGTTGATAGTGCTGACTTGTGTTTTGTCTTTTGTTTGACAAAAAACAATCAAACAAACTCGTCTACTGGTGACTTTATAAAGATGTGGGTTCCTATTACATCCAGAAATACCGTCGAGTTAAAAAAAATCCCCCAATATTTGACGTTCGTCATATGGGCTAAGCATCAGTATCCAAATGCTGCTAATGCAATGCTCGAAGAATTTTGGGTATAGAAGACTCATTTTTATTTCCCATCGTTTGCTGGTAGCCTCCGTAGGTAACTGTATCTCAAGAGACATCTCGCAACAGCCTCTGGGGAACTTTGTTCTCCTCCTGGCAAGATTTACACACACTCTCAAAACATGAGGCTATGAGAACAACAAGTCAAGAGATAGTGGGCCGCTTTTCTTCGCAAAGATTATTATATATACAGTCGAACTTCCATATAGCGAATCTCAAGGGGACCAAAAAAAAATTCGTTATATAGAAAATTCGTAATATAGAATTATTTTAAAAAAATTTTATTTTTATGTATGTTGAATTTTATTTAAAATAATTGGTAATTTTTGTCTGCGTTTGATTTTTCCATTTTTCCGTGTAGTCTACTATGCGAGCCTACATTTCTCTCACTTAGAAATGTGAATCTCACACACAAAAACAAATAAAAAATGAAAATATGTGTGTGTATGGTGAGAGTGAAAAATGTGTTTATGTAAAACTCGTTATACGGAGATCAAAAACGCATGAGCATTCGAGTTACGGGCGTAAAAAAAAGTCGTAGTAAAGAAATATTCGCTATAAGGAAACTCGTTATAAGGAGATCAAAACATACTGAAAATTTAACGAAATTGCAGTGTTCTGGAAATAAATTCGTTATATAGAGAACTTCGTTGTACGGAAGTTCGTAATAGAGAAGTTCGACTGTATATTATATTTGTTTTAATTACATATCAGATGGGATTGCTCGTAAAGCCATATTTTCTCCAATGTTTGTAATTTAGATAATTATCTGTTTGCCTGTTTGTTGATATAATCTATTTGTTTTGTTGTTTACTGAAATTAACGAATTTCTTGTCATTTAATGTCACTATCATCGTTATAGTCTCGATGTTTATTCCTTATGTCGGTATTTGTGTTAATGAGTGAACACAATCAATTCCGTGAGCTGCACAAAATATAATTTGAACGAGACCTCCTGATTAAATGCGGCTTTTGCATGGCTCAGACATTACTGTCCCTTACTCATAAAGTGGGGTGAAAGTGGCCGTTGAAATATGTTTTGATGGTCTTACAAGAATATGAACCTGTATTTCCTTAAGATACACATATCACACCACGGCCGTCATTTAGTTTACTTCCTACACGAATACAATATTTACAACATTAATTAGGAATTTTTGTGCAACATTTTATAAACTCCCCTTACAGGGTAGAAACTTTTATGAAATTTGTTTATGTGAACAATCTCAATGTATAAAACATCACACATACTGGTGAAATGACATCCACGGTTAAGAGGACAAATAAAAATAAACACATTTACGTACCATAATTCTAAAAACCAAGCTTCATTTTCAATAAGTACTCCAATACTTGAATTGACGTTGAATGTGGTTGACCCTTGCACTATGGTTTTTTTTGCCGTTTTTTTGGCATAAACTCTAATTTTAAAGCTATTGAATTGAAATTTGGTTTGTATACATTTTTTATGCTCCCAAGATGACCTACCAAGTTTCATATGATTTGGGGCACTATTTCATATAGCTGCCGACATGCAACAAGGCTCCATACATTTTTTTTTTTTAATTTTCTACTATATTTGATAAAAAAAAAAAGCAATTATACAAATTCAAATTTCAGTATCAGTATAATCTGTATCAGCATAATCTGGTGATTAGTGCTTCATTCTGAAAGTAAAGAAACATATTACAAAATCTTGAATAAGTTAGGTTATGTTACTTACTATAGAAGTTACTCAATTTCCTTCTACTTCAAAGTATTCATCTTCTGAAGCAATTGAATTTCTAAATTTGGTGCTTGCAGTAGAGATATAACTTCTGCTGGTATTCTAACAGATTGCGGAGTTTTATTGAGCCAACTAATTTGTTGCGTTTCACTGATCAATTTCAATGGGACAATTGTAGTAACGAACAGTGAACTGTCAATTGAAGGACTATTGTTGATCTGGAAACGCTGTTTGTACAAACTCTGGCCGGACGAACCATCATATCCATAGCTGAAGAATAACTTGCAATGTACCACGTTGGGAAGTGTTTCTAGGACGTCGTGTTGCATTTCAAGAATGCGTGAAGATGTATGATCCAAAAGATTTTGTAATGATACAAGTGCCTTATTTTCAAAATATTCAATTCCTTTTGGCCTTAGTTTTAATTTATAATTAAGTACGGTATAAGTCGGGTATATGTCACTTCCGTGATTTTTTGTATTTTGTTGCATTTTTATATACTGACTTTTTGTTAAATCATTTTCTATTAAAAATGCAAGCGCACTGTCAGCTGACATTTGTTTGGGCTCATCCGCAAAAAGCTTATTTTTTATTTCATTTATACTCTCACAATTCGCAGCTGCTTTTAAAACAACAGCCAAGTCTTTTTCTTTTGATTTTTTCGCTGAAACTGTGGCAGCATGTATGAGTAAGGGAGATGAGTTGTTATTCTCTTCTGAAAGTTCCGTGGCTAATTTTCTTTTCAGACGAGGACCAGCGCTTTCGTAATCACATTTTGGGCGACCCACTTTATTTGCTAACGCATTATGACCAGTGATTTCTATGGATATGCTTTTCCCAAGCCATTTTGCGTGCTTTCCCTAAATCTTTCCAAAGTTGAATTACACTTCGGCAAATGCTTATTCATATAATTGACGAATGCTTTTACTTTTTCATTTATTGACTCTATGGTCTCGTCATTTAAATGTTTTTGTCCGATAACTTCTAATATGTGCTGTTGCAAACATTGATAAACTATAGTTTTACATACCTTGACAATCGTTTTCCATATTAAACCTTTTAACTTTTATGTAAACTTTCGGCAGAACAAACAATCAAAGTTGCTAAATTTTTCCCGCCAATTTCATACAAAACATATGGTACATAATCAGCTGAATTTAACAGCGCGCAAACAGAACAGTGTTGCTCCAAATGTTAAAGTTAAATATCTGTTTATCTAACTAGGGTGTTTAAAAATTAAAAATCAACAAAATTTTAAAATACTTAACCAAAAAAAAATTGAATTTATGCCAAAAAAAACGAAAAAAAAACCATAGTGCCTTGGGAAGATATACCACCTTTATTTTTTTCACAGAAATATTTATTTTTAATTGTAACAGTTTTGGCTTCACATAGGCTTTTTCAAAAATGGTACAACAGTTACGGAAAAACGGAATAGACGATAGTCCCACCGAAACTCATAGTTATAAACTCTGCTTTACCAATAATTGTGTTTGTATACAACAGATTGGACAATCATTTTATAATTCAGTAAATACGTAGTATATTTTGTATAATAATTTTGGAAAAGAGTCCAGATTAGGTTAGGATTACAGATTGTAAATAAAAAAATGTTTGCTAAAAATACCTATTAATTGTTTTTCAATTAATTACAATCGATTCTTTGCTATCACTAGTTCCAACCAGGGCTGTGGAGTCGGAGTTGAGTTCAGAGTCTGACAAATTTGCCCGGAGTCAGGAATGGAAAAATTTGCTCGACTCCGAGTTTTATTTACTTACATTTCCGATAAAATAAATAAAATGTATTGATAACAAGTTAATCTGTTAATATATTTTTAAAATTTTAAATATTTTCGTTTATATGAACTTTTTTATATCTTAAATACAAACGCACCTCAGTGTAATATAGAGTGGTCGGAAATACAATTTTCGAAATTTTCTTATTGAACAACTGCCGTCGGAGTCGAGCAATTTGTGTCGACTCCACAGCCATGATTCCAACTACAATAACTTTATTACTCATTCGCCACCTAACACAGCAATTTTGTTTTTAAAGCAGTGGTGTTAGGTGGCGAATGAGTAATAAAGTTACTCAAACATAAAAATTGACATCCAATATTTTCTGTCATTTACTTTCAAACGATGGACATTTTGTATGCCTCGTGACTATTTTTTAATGAGTTTTTTTTTAAACTTGGATAGGTTATTTGTATTGTATATACTAAAAGGGCTGAAGTTGGAGTTCCATGTATCTTAAATGAAAAAAATTGTGCCGGCACTCCCCAAGTTTACAACTTTTAGCATCTATGTTCCCTACAACCTCCGGAAATTGTATTTGTTGTGCTGTCACATTTTAAGTCAAATCGAAATAGCATACTGATGTACTTGTTGTTTGTTGAATAGTGATACATTTTATCCATTAACAACTTTTAACTGCGATGTCAAATTTCCCTTACTCATGATGTCCATTTCTGCCACCCTGACTAAAGATCTCAAAATAGAAATTTGAAACTTTTGTTTTTGATGTATTTATTTTTATCCATGAGATTTTACAAATCAGTAGATCACCTCAGTAGAGTGTGCTGTGTTGTCATCATGTGCGATCGAATCAACATGCACATCGTTCTTCAAAACTGCATCTAAGTTTACACTGCAACCTCAACTAATAACATTGTACGGCATTGGTGTACTTGTAATATTTCTTCTTAAATCGGTGACATTTGCTGGCTTTAAGTATACTTCAGCTTTACTACTATTGTGTGTTTGTCAATCTTTTTGTATTATAATATTTGGGAAATTTTTTTTGCTACTAAGTTAATTTCACTTAAGTGATTAGAGCAGTCTCAAGGCCTTGGTGCATTCTTCTATCAACGAATACACAACATATACACATGGCCGTGTGACGATTTCAGAGTCTAACGACCGGAAAAAGAGCTATCCGATTTTTTGTTAGTTTTTAGCACCAACTCATATAACTCGATGGTGAATCTGAAATCCCACTAGGCACCTTTTGTGTTGTATACTCGTATGTGAAGTTTTTGTTATTCCACTACACATATTTGCGTTCTTTTCTTTTTGCTTTAGCTTTCAGTTATTACATGTTGGGCTTTATTTTCAACAACTCAGTGCAACAAAAACACACAAATGTTAGTTCTGCATGTCCAGTGTATTAGGGTGCCACTTGCGTTTTTCTTTTAGTAAGACAGTTCAAATATTGAGAGATTAAGGAAATTTTCAAGAATATTATGAATTGAGAAAATTTTTTAGAGATGTTTTCTCATGGCTAAAATGGAAATATTTGTATATCTATTAAAATGTCGTTAAATTAGGTAAAAACATTGGCAATATTTTCTGGAAGAAATTTGACCCACCTCCACTATGAATTGAATTTCAAAGAATTATTCAACATTACGGGGATTGTTCTAGAAGTCTGTGATAAGTAACCAAATTGTAATATTAGTTTATGTTAAAGTTGTTTGATTTTGTTTATTTTCACAATAGTCCCATTTGTCACATTGTACAATATTTGAGGAATTGTATACGATTTTATCGTTGCTGCCAAATTCCATGTAGCACTTTTTTAAGATAGGAAACAGGAATTGTTCGCTGGTGCTTTACACTGTATAATGAATTTCACAGCATTTCGTTAAAAGTTGGTAGTTATTGAGAACAGATTGGCATTTGAAGTTATAATAATGCTGGAAATAGAAAGATGACTATGGAATCAGTCATCTGATGTGGTCCCGTCTTTTTGAAACTAAATGTCGTCCATGTCATTCTCTTAAATTTCCGGAAACAAAAATTCGTTGAGCATGGCTGCTCCTTCCTTCCAAAGAAAAATTTCCCAACGATGCCACCAGCCCAAAGTCCACACCAAACAATGACTCGTTGTCGATGCATTGGATTCTTAATAGTCACGAATGGGTTCTCTGAACCTCATATGTGCCAATTTTCTTATTGGGATAGCCGCCGAAATGAAATTGACCTTCATCTGAAAACACGATTTTTCGGCATCATTCTTCATCTATTCGACAAAGTTCAACCTTTTCAATTGAAACAGAAATTTAAAAAAAAATTATCGGAATTTTTTTTTGTTGATTTAAAATTTAATAATTTTAAATAGCCCACCCTGTCGAAAGTCAATCCAAATAATAGCTAAAAGTTATTACATCGGTGTGATTCATGTAAACTCAATTCCTGTTATCAAGAACTCGACTAGCACTGTAATTTCACGTCCTAAGGTAATCTGCTGCATTGCCACGCTAATGTCCAAACACATGCATGTTGAATTACCCATAAAGTAGCAACATTAGATTTCTTTTTGTGATTCTGTTACCATTTGAGTATGTGTGTGACCTCATAGCACATACATACACACACACACACATACGAACTTCAGAAAGTTGCAAACTCTAGGTGGAAATGTGAAACAATTTTTCAACATAAGCGCAATTTCATTGGAGAATACCACAGTAGCGCACATGACTGCCATAGTACGACTATGGCTGCCTTCTTCGCCAGTAAACATGAGTTTATGAGTTGTGAAATGGTTTTGCAGAAAAATGTTGAAAATATTTATTATGCTCCACATGAAAACCAACATAAATAACAGAAAATACAAACAGCAAACCGAACAACAATAACACCAACAAAAACTATAAAGTTTATGCTTACACAGTTACACACTGATCAACAATATGATTTGAAATGTTCAAAAAAAAAAAAAAAGATTAAAATTTCTGCAAAACGTTATGAAATTAAATTATGACACAATCAATAAATTAATTAAAAATCAATTTGAGAATTATAGGCTTTCGGCTGGCAAATGCATACAGACCTCGTAATGGTAATTGTAGAGCAATGCTTTTCATGTTCGAGTTTGAATTTGTTACGAGATAGTTAAATCTAATACACATATAAAGAGTGAAATAAAAAAAGTTCAGGCCTTGATTTAAACATTTTTTTTTACCGATTTCTGATTCATTCATGCAAGATAACGAAGTTATTTTCCAATTAACCATTAAAAAAAATACACGGCCAAAGCCCCCCGGCTTCGATGTCAATACCTTACTCTTTTCGTTGACATTTTGGCAATGATTTTGCTCTGTCTCTCGAAGACGGCGTGTAACATGACCAGTGCTAGCACACAATATTTTGGAAAAATCAAATTTAGAAAAAAATATAGTCAAAATCGTCATATACTTCAAGGAAGTATTTTTGTTTAAAAGAAAAATACAACGAGAATTGGATGGATCTCAATGTCTAATTAAAATCAATGTCATGATTCGTCAAATTGAAATGTCTCAAATTATTTCATTAATTTGGTATTGATATGTATTTAAGAATCAGGAAACATTGCGTTCTGAGCAATATACACATTTCTGCAATGTCTCCAATGCAGAAGGAAATGCAAACAAAGTCGGTCGACTTACCATTTTGCCAGCAACTTTTAGACATTGACAATGGGGAAATGCCAGTTGACGCTTCCACTGGTCTCATTTCGTTTCCACCTAATTTTTGTTAAATCACAACGTCAAAAGAAGTTTTAGTAGCCAGATTTCCCGTATATTAAGGCAAATTATAAGAAACTATCACTTCAAATTCAAATCGAAGGTCAATTGAATTTATTTCAGTCGATCGATTCTATTACAGATCCAAATAAAGTCGTCAACTATCCAACTGTATTCCTTAACTCTCGGCATTTTCCAGAAATGCATTCGCACAATTTACAATTCAAATTAGCATCGGTTATACTCATGTTACGCAACCTGAACCAACCAAAAATTCGTAATGGAACAAGACTGGCTGTTAAAATCTGATGAAGCACCTGATTCCAAGGCTACGAATGATTTCAACCGACTGGACGTTCCTCTTCAATCGTGTCCAGTATACAGTTCGCCTTGAATTCGCAATGACGACTAATAAATCGCGAGGTCAATAATAAACCTAGAGCTTTAACTGTATATATAAAAAAAAGTATTGTATACATATGTATTGGAGTGTGTCCAGACATAAATACTAGCCCTCCGAATTTTTTTTTTTGTTTGTTAGAAAATTTTATTTAGATACTTTATTTAGACGTTCTTTAAAATGTCATTAGTTTGTATGTTATAGTCATGGGTTTTCTATGTTATAGTCGCACACACTACGGCTGTTCACATAAAACGGCAAACACTCTGTTCTAGAACTCAAGGTAGATATACAGCGCATCCACATGACCACCTTCTTCGACACTTCAATGCGATATTCAATTTAGTTGTGTTCCCAAATAAATATAGGCTCTCACATTGCTGACAAAATACACACACAAACAAGTAGAAACATTAAAATCCATTACAATTCCGACAACAGCTATTAACCACATTTCAGCTCCTTGGTACTCTATACTCATTAGCTAATCGCCTCCCCCAAAATGTGTTTGCCTTCGGTTGTCAGCCGTCATGGAGAAATCCTTAATAGAATCCCTAACATTGGCCTCAAAAACCGAAATACCTATTAAGCCATTGCTAATTAACCTTAACAACATTAACTGACCAGACACACTTCTCCACCGATGTCTAATTTAAAGCCGAAAAAATACATTTAAACTACACTTTCCACCGAACGAACACATACACGTTCGTTCGCCCAAGGAAATTCTCTTCAGTTTTCTTCCTCCAGCTTATCATTGTCGTTGCCGCTTTTGTAGCTTTTTTTTGTGTGTGTGTATGTTTATTTTGTTTTCGGCTAGTGCGGTTATAACCGCACAGCAACAGGAAATAGGAAGAAACCCGAAAACAGTTAAACAAAACTACGAACAACAACATCGAAGCGGCAATAGTGAAGTTGGGGCAAATTCAAATGTCCCTCAACAGTGAAAATGAAAAGAACGCAAGCGGAAAAAAAAACTAATTTGATTAATGGAAAAACGTTGTGCTTAATTAGTGGAAAAGTACTACAGCAGCAGTCACAGCGCCAAATAAGGAGGGGGAAAACATTTGACGGGTATTATTTGCGTTAGTGGTCGAAGGGGAGTACTGCAGGAGCATTTAACATAAATACAAAGTGAACAGAAATTAATTATGTGTATCAAACACAAGGTAAACAACAATTACACAAATGTCAAAATTCAAAAGCATATGACCACATGAGCGCTCATAATTTTGGGACAGCATAACAAATGACAATACACTAATTATGTATACATTTGACATTAAATACAAAATCAATTTCTGTTCTCAACATTGGGATCATATTAATTGTTGCACTTAGCATGACTACATTTTACTGGTCTGTGAAGTGTTGTGAACTATTAGGTATGATGGTATAGTTTTGGAAATACCACGCCCAAAGTTCCCAAATTTAAGGGGCTCATAGACTTTACATTTAAAAAACTATCTTCGTATTATTATCGAAACATTTTGTATGAATATTTCACATAAAGATCTTCGTCAATTTAGTATATGTATGTCAGTCATTTCATGTCAGACCGAACAGCTTTTTTACAACATCTCTTCCGATTTACTTTAAATTTGCCAGAAAAAAATTTCAGAAAATATTATCGGCATTTGAAAATTGTCAAAGTTGTGACAAATTTTAAACTGATGTTTTTCTAAAACCATTGAATGGATTTTTACGTATTTGAATCTTCCTTTTAAATTTACTTTTTTTTAAAATGTGTTTTTTTCTTAAATAATTTTTAATTTTGGAACACGTCAAAAAAATCTGAAAAAATATTTTCTTAAAGCTGAAAAAATCCTGTAAATTTCAGAATGGAAGTCGAATGAATTTTTTTTTGTCAATTTTTGTCCATTGTAGCACCACAATTCATTCAAAAACTGTAAAGATTTCAATACTTTGTGTGTGTTCTGGTATAAATCGCTTCTCATAGCAAATTGAATCATTGATAAAATTCCTGTCGAAATACTGTCATTGTCAATTATTGACATTTTATTTTGGGTTTGTCGACAATGATCAAAACCTTCGGTACATGGTTTGCAAATTTGAGGTAATTTTCGACCACTTGTTGGCACATATTGAGCGGTACCTCAGCCATAACTTGACGAATGTTGGTTCTTAAGTGCTCAAGTGTGAACTGTTTATCTGCATAAAAACGGCCTTTCGCGTAGCCCCACAAAAAAATAGAGTGGTGTCAAATCGCATGATCTTGGTGGCCAGTTGAGAAATTACGCGGCCAGGAAATGTCTCTTGCAATAAAGCCATATTCGCTCGGGTTGTGTGGCATGTGACACCGTCTTGTTGAAACCATTTATTCTCCAAGTCGTATTCTTCAACAGCAGATTATCATACGACCATAACGCTCCGAATTGAGGAATCGACACATTCGGGTCTTCGGCAACACTTTCACTTACAGCAGCGACATATTCAGCGGAACGATGATGCACAGGCCTTACAATATCTGTAACCGTTCCTGCCACTTTAAATTTCTTCACAATTTTGCCAATTGCTTGCGTAGTTGGACGGTTATGTAAACCATAATCACGTCTTAAAGCACGATATGTGGCTGTGTCAGAATCACAATTTTTGTTGTGGGTTTTAATAATTTGTACGCGTTTTGTGATAGTTAAGCGATCCATTTTCGTTAATAGCAGACTTCCAACTGAGTCTCGGATTTCGCTGTCTGAGCCTTCCGCGGCAGTTGTCGTCCAACACCTTTCTGGATGGAGCGTTTGTATTCATTTCACTTTTGGCTTGTCCGATTTGGTGTGATCCTCATTAACATCTTCTCGACCTTCTATGAGGATCTTTGAAGGTCAAATAATTCAATGAGTATTGTAAACGCATTGGATTACATAATTTTAAGTTTTTTTTGTAAATTTAATACAATAAACAATCTATAAATGCAAATTGGCTGATAATGTCATCAAATAAATCATCACTGCCCCAAGATACAGTCTGGTGTCAGTAATTTTTCAGTAGACCAAAATAACTTTATTAGCTTGTTCTTTCTCGATTTTTTTTCTAAGCTAAAATTATGTTAGTTGCCTAAAACCATTTGATGTCATTGTACCATAAACACAATCCAACCACCAAGTTATTCGGAAAAACAACACATAACTGATTTTGTTACAGCATTTCAAAACAAAAAATTTATTATTTCACGTTTAGGTCGCGATAAGTGGTTATGATTGTCATAGAACGGATTTGAGGGTAGATGAATGAACCAGTACACTTTAAAACATTACAATAAACATAATCGAAAAATTACACGTGACTGATTTGGGAGGCGCAGCGACGATATGCTGGAGGCAAAATGGATATTTTTCACCAATCTGCCTGGAGGCAAAATGGATATTTTTCACCAATCTGCCTATTAAGGACTGCGCGAATATTTGGTTAATGGTTTAACAAATTCACCTATACTTTTTTATTGGACACAAAAGTTTTTTAAATTTATTGCAAATAATGTTTAATTTATTTTTTATAATTTTTTAACGAATGTTTTTTATTAAAAACTCAATAGTATCATCCGCTACCTTGTTCCATATTCTCCGGAAATTTTTAACCAGCACCAAATATCTTTCGACAGGACGGAGTCTTGGGCAGTTATGTGGATTAGACCTCTTCGGACCAAATACTTTATAATTCCATTGGCACCACTCAGTTGTTATTTTGCTATAGTGACAAGATGCCAGAGTAGGCCAGAAAAATGTGAACACTTTTTGTTTGCTTAAAAATAGAAGTAGTCGCCCTTGTAAGCATTATTTTAAGTTCACTTCAGTATTTATTGTGCCAGTCGTTACGAACGTAAAACAACTTTGACCTCAGGGATCGGAAAAAACCCCTTTTCCAGACTTATTACTGATTGTTTATAATTCTTGAAACAGTATTTCTGGATACAACCGACTTCCTGCATTGTTCATTCATTTTCGAGGAAAACGTAAACAATTTGTAATAATTGTAATTTTGTAAATAATTGCTGGCCGATAGAGATCATATTATCCACGTTGTGTCTGACGGCATTGCCAGATGTACAGTACTTACTATATGTACATCATTTCTTTGTAAGAAATCGTGCACTATTCTTTTCATGCGCAGTCCATATTTGTTGTTATTTTTGGTTCCTGTTTTCAATAAACAATACCACTTCAAAGGACATAACCAAACATTCAGTATGTAGTATAATCTCTAGTAGTAATTTGTTTTGAAAAATATATTCCTTCAAATAGAGTAGACTTAATAATAACAAAAGAAATCGTATTTTAATAAGAGAAAATTCCTGAAATTAATCCAATTCGAATAAAATGTTACAACCGAATACAAAATTGCATGAAATTCGAAGAGTGTCGCATTGACAATCTGTCTACTGAATTTCAAACTACCCGGAGCAGAAATTGCTTTGCCTGTGTATTTAGTCTATCCACCACAACATAATGTGCTACAAAATGTTGAAAATATAATTTATGAGCCTAAAAATCAGTTGCTATAAATGTATGTATATCAAGCAGTGCGACACACTAAATATTTCTTTACATTGCCCACATTTTGATTTACTTTTCTTTCAACTTCGAACCAGACATATGCGTTTTAAATTTAATTTACATAAATTATAAACTTTTAACTTTTCTATTTTTGTGGGTTTCAAAGGAATGGAAAAACAAAACAAAAAGTTGTTCATTATTCCATCTGCTTTTGCAGGATTTAAGTAATTTTTTTTTCATTGAGTTTTCGTATTTCGCTTTGTCGTATATTACTTAAAACCAAAGTCTACTTAACCATCCATACGTATGTAAGTATGCATGGACGTTACCACAAATACATACATATATGATATGTTTGGTATGTGTAGGTTGTGAAACGACAGTGCGGTTAATTTAAGTAGGAGCGCATAGCCTGCCCTACGGTAGAGGTCATTTCGGTTTGGCTTAAAATGATGGACATTTTATAATGACAAAGGGTCGCATGTAAGGAAATATTGTGCCAAAAACAATCTTATTCCATCAAAAATGGTTGTAATTCCTTTCATTCAAAATTGTCATTGATGTTAAGCTTTAAAAGAGTGGCTGAGAAGCCCATCATGTTAATAATATACAGGGTTATCCAACAAGAGGTGTTACTTTGGTATTCACAGAAAAATTGATTTTTTTGAGATAAATAATTGGATATTTATTTCATAATAAAGATGAAGTTATGCTGTTAATAATGAAAAACAATATCAGCCAAATGGCCACCATCACCAAGCTTACAGGACCATATCCTTTTCATGAAATCTTCTATCACGAAATCGCAAAGTGGCTGTCCTATGTCCTCGATAACCTCACGAATTCTTAACTTTCACGTGGCCCCAAAGGAAGAAGTCGCCAGCTGTTAAATCACAAGATCTCGGTGGCCAATTGTGTTCACCTCTTCGAGAGATAACACGGTCCGGAAACTTTATAGTTTTGTGAACTGTGACTGCAAGATTTTTACCATTTTTGTAGTGAATTTTAATAACTTCAACAACGTGTATCGTTCCATTTTTTTGTAATGGCGTAGTTTCTACTTGTCAAATGTCAAAGAATAAAAGCTTCAAAAGTGACAGCTAACGAAATATCGGCTGAAAATAACACCTCTTGTTGGAGAACCCTGCACTATTGATTTTCTGTTACCATTTAGACTCTACTTGCTCCACCATATATAGTACTTTATGAGTGACACGCTGCACAGTGGTTACTTCACAAAACAATCTTAATATATATTTACCCTCGACACTGATTCACTGATACACTGATACACTGATACACTGATACACTGATACACTGATACACTGATACACTGATACACTGATACACTGATTCACTGACTCTGTCACGCAGTACGTAGGAATTTAAATAGGCATTCTATAATTTTCTATAAATAATAATAATAAAAAAATAATATTTTTTTTTGTACAGAAATTGTGTTTTCCCCAAATTTTTTTTTTACCAAAATTTTTTTTTCCAAAATTCTTTTTTTTACAAATTTTTTTTTTTCAACAAAATTTTTTTTTTTCAACAAAATTTTTTTTTCCAACAAAATTTTTTTTTTTCCACAAAAATTTTTTTTTTCAACAAATTTTTTTTTCCATATTTCAACGGGCGCCATAGGCGCATAACAACTTACTAGTACAAACATATGAACTGAAAGTTTACACATAACAAATTTTAAGAGTCATAAATAAATCTTGGAAAAGTGAGTTGACAGATGCGCTACTGTGAACCCAGCCGAGGCAGATACATAAATAAAATCGTGTTCCGTAAAAAAATGAGAGTATTAGCTTTTTCAAATAAATCAAAATTGATTTTTGAATTTTTTTTTTGATTTTTTATTTGTATTTGGAGTTTTGTAAAAAGTTGTATTTTGTAAAATACATAAAATGAGTTTATGTTTGTTCCTTCGTTAGTTTGTTTGATCCGATCTTTTTGAAATATATAACGAATGTACCCGCCTACTCGATGGTAAAAACAGCACCGCCCACACATAATAAATAACTTCTGCCGATATTTTAACTTGGCCAGTTTCGCATAATAGATACACAATTTAAGCTCTACACTGCTGGGTGTATAAATTTTCCATTTTTGGAACCAGCGATGTTGTTTTTAGAAAATAAAAATAAATAGGTTTAAAAAAACCCTAGGTGTAAATGTCGGTATTAGTAAGTCATAATTATTTGCTGAAATATAGTGATATGTTATGATAATTAAATGTTATTTTTGCAGAATTGATCCCATCACTGATTTGTCTCCTCTTTACACTCTAATTCTCCACATTTTAAAATGATGGAAACAACACTAAAACGTCATTGGATCGATCACAATATATCATTCAAAAGTAACATAAGCTACCTTCGAGAGTCTACTACTCATGAGTACTGTCTCTGTTCGAATGGTCGGTTGTGTAAGTACGTAATATAGTCACATGCTCACGCAAAAAAAAGCAGAAGAATAAACATTTGAAAGCTTTTCATGTAACAAGTACTTTTTTTTGTTGTTGTAAAGCCTGTGTAATTTCCAGTTTTGTTATTCTTATTTTTTTCGAAAAGTTATCTTTTTTGTTATAACAATTTTGAATGGAACAAGCTTCAAAAGTAAATCTACTGAATAATAAAGTTTCCCTTTATACGCGTACTGAAAAATATGAATATGGTTTCCCTTATTACAGCGCGCAGACCGAGTAAAAACCCCGTTAAGATACAAAATTTAAATTAACATTGATAGTAAAGAATTCACAATATCGTATAGAAGGAATGCACCTTAACACACATGAAGACCGTTTAAAGATTTTCTAAAAATTACGCAACACATAACAGAAGTACAATCAAACATTCAGTTTGTTATTTCTAGATCAAAAACAGAGTACGATGAGTACTTGACTCTCTCTTCACTGAGAGGAAAACAAACATTATAATTTTAAAATTTATTTTTTATTTATTATTAATTACAATACAAATAAACTTATATTCTAATTTTGTTTCCAAGAGTTAATCGGATGACACAGAGCATAAGGCTACATTTTTTTTAGCGAGAGACCAAAGCCCCTGGTGGGTATCAAACTCAGAACCCTCAAGCAGAGCCGCCTACCGGGGCGCTTTTTAAATTTATATATGATATTATTACATTACATACATGATTATTCATTTTAATTATTCAAGTATAATTATGAGCTGCAGTACATTGTACTGTAGGGATTTCCGGACTCAAGCCGGCCGATCAACCACAGAGTCGTGTCTTTTCTAATTGTGTCCTTGAAATGCATAAAAATGATCCGGAATTCGATAGGAAATCATCTTGACTGATGAGGCCCATTTCCACCACGGTTGCTACCTCAACAAGCAAAATAGTCTGTGACTGTTTGTTGCTATTAAAAATTGGGCGGTATGTTCGAAACTTCATTAAGCGTTATGTCCGTGAGGCGTTAAGTTTGTGCACCAAAATATTCTTCAGTTTTTATTTGGATTTCATTTTTGCCTAGCATTAGGCCTTAAATCACCAAAAATCATATGATGCTGCAGTCTATACAAAGTACCCAAATTAATATACGGGGCTTTCCAAGATGTAACGTCAAGGACTTTCTTAATGAACGTGGAACAATTTTGTATTTTACTTATATTTATATACCTTCAAATAACCACTACTATTTGTTTTTGGAATAATTTCCTAGGGTCTATTTTCATAACGCAATTAGACTCCAAATTTGGGGCCTAATTTAATTTTTGGTTTGGGGTCTATTTTCGTGGGGCCTAATGTCATACCGCCAACTTTTATGTACCGCATATATGAGGCAATTTTGCTTATTAATATGGCCACCGAGATGAAAATAAACTTAATCTGAAAACACGATTTTTCGGTAAAATCCTTTAACTCCTGCAAAATAATCTTCAGCCGATTGGGCGAAGCGTATAGCGTCCCATTTTGGAAACTTTCAAATAGAAAATAATCGGTAGTTGAAATTTAGTTAAGTAATTTCCAATGCTATGTAGTCCTAAAAATTTTATCTGCCTAAAATTGTATCTACCATATCCTTGAGATCGATCAACAAATATGGTCTGCTATTTGCTTCCAAAATTTAGATTGACATCAGGATGGGAGACTCCCTATCCTAGTATTCAAAGACAAATTACTAACTACTTTAGTAGACGGTTGCTAAGATTATTTTCGTGCTCATAATTCTGTCGTAACAAAAAGGACTCAAAGTATATGTCAATGGTAGAGAAATTGTGCCATTCTTAATCGGTGGCAGAATGAGGTTACTGTGATTGACAAACTGATTATGGTAACATAATAAGATGCTTTTGAGGTAGACATGTTGTAGTAGGGTAAACGTAAACGTGGTTTAGATCATGAAGAAAATTAGAGAAAATGGGTGTGAAGAATATATTATTTTGTGCCTAATGAAATGTATTTAAGTTTACTGTCATATTTAACACACCGTACGAGGGCAGTTCATTAAGTTTAGCTATTTATTTATTGAGGAAAACAATTCATGTTTTGGTTGTACCGCCAGTTTGGTAAAGAGGTTTAGCGTGGACAATTTTGTAAAACATGTCAATAGAGACTAAATGTATTTGATGTCAGTTTGCTATTGATGATCACTTCACCAATTTCGTTTTTAGCCTGCGGTTCTGAAAACAAACAAAAAATACAAAAACAATTAAATCATGGTAATGCAACATTCGGGTTTTCTCTCAAACAAGACCATGATCTTCAAATTACGAGTAATAGAAATACAAATAGAGAAAGCGAGAAAATGAAGATGATTAAGACAGTAAGAGTTAATAATAAAAATAAAATTTTCGCATTTTGAAAATTAGTTTTCCCTAGTGCAACAAGCGGCATCAGGTCCACTAGGACTGGCCAAAACCAAATGTAATGTACTAAGGACATTTCATCCCGATAGAGCCTTTCTCAGCGGATTCTTCCTTGAATCGCAACTTTACCAAAGTTATTCACTCTTTTCACCTGTCGTTTACTTGCAGTGCCCTGTGTCAAAGTCAACAACGTGGTGTGGAGGTTTTGAAAACATTCAGAATACATTGTTCACTTAAATTTGCTGATGAATCGCGTGTTTCTTTAAGAGCTTGAGAACTTAAAATATTCCTAAAAGACAGAAATATTATAAGAATGATTTATTTAGTATTACAATCTGTTAGATAATTTCATGGCATCATGAAATCACATTTTCTTAGGAACCTAAATGATCTGCCTAATATTGGAATGGGACAACTCAGGTTAACTTAAAGAGGTATTACAATGGAGTACATAGTCTAAGTGATCCGCTTATAAACACTAGCACTTCAACCAAAACTGACCTACTTCAATCCACTGAATATTATAAATCTACAAGAAATTAAACTAAAAATATAACCTATTGATTCAAAGACAGCATTTTTTCAACCACGAATATGACGATGTACATCCCTCGTATGTACATGACAAAGCTTTTAACCATTCTAATGCAATTACCAATAAAAATCCTTTTATTGAAAACAATTATTCATATAAATGCTTTGTGCCAACCATTCTGAATAAAAACCATGGGATATATTTGGACATATGGTATTATAGTTATATTCCGCTATGAAAACCAAACAAAGAGGATACATGACCACATACACAATATTTATAAACATGGTCGTATATTTATGAACAATATATTTTTTATTATATTTGGTAGCGGTGAATTGCCATTGCATTTGTACGAATGCGGATGATTGTAAAACATGTTTCACACCATGAGAATAGATATCGATTTATTTAAAAACAAATATAAAAATAAACAAGCAAGCACGATATGTATGTATTAAGGTGTATCGAAAAATAAGTTGTAAGAATAAAGTTTGAACAGAAAACCATTGCTAGGTAGTAGAAAACATATACGACATTTTATTAGAATAGAAAAACCTGATATTTTTTAAGAAAATATGGAGGTAAAATTATTATTTTTTGTCTTTTTGACAATTTAATATACCTCGCAAAAAAAGATGTAAATTAAGTATATGTGCATTTTTTAAAATGCGTATTTCTGGGAAAGTTGTGGCTGAACTTAATTTCTGGAAATGCAGCGCTTTTTTGTTGTTAAAAAACACGTTTAATTATTTTTTAATAATAATTATAATAATTATTTTTTTTTCATCACGCTTCGAAAATACTCACATTAAACGCGTTCGAGAAAGGAAACTGCTGCATAAACTCCATCTTTCCGAGGAGGAGCAAGGAATTATAAAAGGACTTGCAGACGGTGGTAGGCAAATGATTCAAGTTGTCGCGAAAGCCAATAGATACCGAATCATATACAATCATAAGGGGAAAAACATCGTTCCGGAGGACCAACATGATGCCAAAGGAGTATTTGTCCCTTAGCTGTCGAAGAGGGAATATTCTGCTCGGAAATAAAAGCTAATTTAAAACTCAATATTTCATGGAAGCGAAGTAATCAAATGCTAACAAATCCTTTTAATATTCTTCCAGAGATCCTGTCTCACGGTTCTTGGGACGCAGACACGCCCATAAGTGCAACCGGCTACTCATTTCCAGGAATACGATGGCCGCTTTTTCATAGACCGTGGTTGTATCATGCCAGTGGACAGAATACTTTTCTGGGTGAAAGTGAAACAATGAAGGACCGGCAGACACAGCTGTTGGAGATATTCTACATTGTTTAAGGTATTGTCGAAGAAAGAAAGTGGTCTTCCACAACGATTGTAGAGGGGCGTAGCTAAAGCTGCATAAATCTATACCATCCAACGGGTTACTAATAAATCCACCATTTTCTCCACGATTAGTTTCCTTCCACTATTTCCTATTTCCAAACTCGACTGCGAACCGTGAAAAAACTTCTAAAATGAAAAAATTATGCAGAGCTCGGATTAAAACGGAATGTGGTTGACGGCTGGGAAGAAATGAAATCTGTCTAATCTGTTTAATCTTTTTCACAAAAATATTTGTTTTTAATAGGACATCAGTGTCCAGAAAAACCGAATAGATTAACAACAAATTTGTTTTTGAATAAAAGTCGACTTAAATAAAAATCCCAAAAACAGTAAGATACCACAACTTTCCAGGATAATACAAATAAATCGCATTATTTTTATCAAAATCCTAAAAAAAAAACTATGAAGGTTTTGTTATGAATAATGTCATATATATTATTCGATATTATTTAATAGTGTGCTGTATTTAATAGTTGCCGAACATTAAAATGCCTGTTAGTGATACCGCGAAACTTAAGTAGAATGTATAAAACCAATTTGAAGGGAAAGCAGCAGTGATGACAAATAACAAAACCTTTCATTCACATTACATTGCATCAATGACTTCCAATCGTTAATTGAATACAAAATCGTTTTTTTTTCTTTTAGTGTATATTTTCTGTTGCTTAAATTCTCATGCCTTATGCTGAAGATTCACAGAAACATTTTGGCATGCATTTCATTCGTATAAATTACTAAAATTACACCATGAACTCATGTTGGAGTTTAAATGAAATCACAACAAGACAAAAACAGTCAACAATTTAATAAAATGGCAACACGTTCTACATTCGAACACCACAGTATCAGAAACGTTGCAACGTTGACGTTGCAACAGCTTCAATGCCAATGCAATGTGATGTGATGTACGAGCACGAGAACTCCATACGAATGGTTGTGTAAGGGTAGACACACAAACATGTGCGAGCGGATGTGTCTTTAGATACTACAGCCAAACGTACTAAAACTCATGATTGTCATTTCGGTTTTCGATAAGATTTTTTGTTTGCATATAAATTAAACATGCTAAAGGGTCGTACTTGCAACCCAACTAATATGCACTGATACAGACAGAGAGCAACACTCACACACACACATACACAAATGCATAGCCTCATACATACATAGACAAACAAACAGCAACAACCCAAATGAAAAGCTATAAATCTTGGCTGGAGAAAAAAAAAACCGGAGAGCAGACTGCATGATAAGTACGTGATGCTTATGTTTAACTTTACAATGTATGCAAATGTTACTGATGATGACGGCTATGGTGAGGATGATGATGATCAGCATCCTCATCATCATCAGGATGATGCCTGGCTAAACGACAAAATACATACGAGTACATATGCTCAAAAGGAATATAAAATAGTATTTGTTAGTATGTGTTTTTCGAATCATAATATTGTTAGAGTATTATTGGGAGGGAAGTGCGAACAGAAAAATGTTCGCCTTTTTTGCCGGCCTTAACATTGTGTACAAGGTCTGTCGATGTGGGAATATTTGATATGACAACATTGTGTTCAATGTGAGTAATCGATAAACCACATTTCTAGCGAACCGTCAGCAGTTTGCGATAATCTTACAGTGATTCCGCCAATAGGAACATGCAATATTCGCCTGGTTCGTTTTGGTGTGCAATAAAATATGTTTATATTTCATATCTAAGGACGTTGTTTATTTATAAATATTCTACATAATTGTCATCAGATTTGAAGCTAGGTGATTTAGAAGGGATTGCACTCTGTGATTTATAAGATTTATATTCCTTGTTCAATGGTAGGTATTTTGTATTGGCGGTGTTATTAATTGTTACTTTTTAGCCAGGTAACGATAATCCTTGGCCTGTTAGATTAGTATCATTTTAATATCTCCATATTTGAGTATGAAGCTGTAACACATGACCACATCGGCTTTAAAATAATCGTAGGATATATCTATTTGCAGATAAATTTTAGTATTATCACGTAGGTCTATAAATTAGGAAGGAGACAATCGATGGCCTTCCTGAGATACATTCTGAGATCTTTTATATGACCTTCATACATAATTTGAGTTTCATTTAATGGGAACATGATTCGTTTCGTCTAATCAGCATGTAGTCGATAATCTGCAGTTATGTGCTCTAAGTGGACAGAGGGGTAAGATAATTTAATACGCACCTAAAAAAATGTATTACTGAGGGTTTTTAAAAAATGGGTATTCTTAGTAGACGTGATTTTTAAATAAATTCAGAGGTTGTACAGTTCTCCACAAAATAAAATGTGAAAACATCGCTAAGTGGACAATTTTTAAAGTGTGTTTGCTGAACAAATGTGCGCACAGTTCTCTAGCTTCATATAAATTATTACCGTTTGAAAGGTAAATGTCTTTTTAAATCCCATAAGATACCTAAAATCGGTTGATTATCAGCTAGGTGACAGGCTTATAACTGCTCAAAGTTACTCAATAACATCGAGCTCATTTGACATCGAGCGGATGAGAGACTTGAATAGCCGCGTATCCCGTAACTTAATTACAAATATCTGAGGAAAATATTCCATTAAAATATCTACCTAAAAATAGCGGTACACAACCAACATTCCGGCGATGCTGTAAGTAGACTCCAGAAGCTGCAAAAATGTCCCATTCCATATATGGGAGTTATTGTCCATTTTGGGTCGGATTTAGGTGTGGTAAATATTTACGAGATCATTTGGGATGAAGTATTTCTTGCACGGCTTTAGAAAGCCTAAACACTTGAATGCTTCTTTCGACACTTCGAATATATGGTTGGCCCAAATGAGTATCACCCGTTATCTGCATGCCCAGAACACCAGGAGTATCTGATACGTCGATATTCACACTAGAGACTGATGACGATGCTGGATCAGTGGAACGCTTGTGTGACAGGAATCAGCACTGGGTCGATTATGCATTAAAATCTACTACATAATTAGCGTGAAACTACCTTTAGAATAACTGTTTGAAATTTTAAATTATACCAAATTTCTGAGTCTTTACAAATGCCATAACTAACTATTACATTATACTATCCAGCCAAGTATAAAACCATGAAATCTCAACTCTACCACGTATTTATTTATTCTTATATGTTCAGCACTTAAACACCGTATGGGTTTCTGGTATTGATTTCGGCGCAGTCTAAAAATACTCCAACACCATTGAATAAAACTGTCAATCCAAATCCCAAACTCAAAGTAATTTTCATGATAACTTTTCATAACCCGAAAACAAATTCTCATTATGCGAAATTATTTTGCCAGCACTCACTTACTCACTCACATACACACAATGACACCGAAAACAGCATACATGCACAGTCCGTCATGTAAAGTTGCACTTTACGTTTTTATGGTGAAATTGCATGCAAATTACGCCAACAGCAGTTAACCAATAAAATATGAAATTGCAAATGTGTCGCTAAATCTGCATGCCACTATGACGACTGAGATTCAAATCAAATACGCGTACTCTGCTCGTACTGTGATGCACGGCCACAAACACAGACTGCCGATGTCGTGCATGCTTCATGCATAATGCAGTTGTGTACGTACATAGATATGTATGCATTTAGTCGGATAGGGATGTGTGCATATACTTACTTATGATCCGACAAGTCGCCTTTTATTGCCATGACTGTCTGTCAATCACTAAGTATGAGCCCATGTGTTTTCCCATTCCTTTGTTTGGTCAATTGCTGATATCAACGCCAACATAATTGACTGACATCCTCCAATGTCATAGATTTAGTCCATGGCTATGTTGCCCATTTACATCGTAAACGTTTGTGTGTGAGTATTTTCGAAATAAAGTATGCGATTTTCAGACATTTGTCTCCCTCAAGCTTAGCTGGATTATAAACAGCAAGAGTGTCATAGGTAAAAAAAATAGAGAAACATCCAAAAAAAAGTGATTTATTTAAAATTTAGGAACATTTTTTAATCTATGCTAGTTGGGTTTAGGGTCCACCTAGCTGTAAAACAAGAAATTTTTTGAATAGCTTAGACAACTTTTCGAAATAAATGGGTGAGTATTCATTTATTTTGAAAAGTTGTCTTTTCTAAAGTTGTCATTATTATAGAAGATTCCACGTTGATGTAGAGAACATTTTCTATTAAAGTTGTTTGGTTAAAGACTCATATTTTCCTTAGCAGGAGAGTAAACAGGAAATCATGATTTTCTCTTACATCCGTTGGCAGAGCACGATATAATTCTTAAGGTAGGGTTCACACTGGGAATATATTTCTGGAAAATATGTTTGTTCGTATTTCTACAAAAATTTCCGAAAATAACACAGGGTTACACTACGTCCAAATATTTTCTTGTTTCTGTTTGTTGAAACAACTGTCAAATAGTGCGAAATAGAATTTTGGGAAAACATGTTTTCCGTGTGTTCACACTTGGACAAATATTTCACTAACTGTTAAAATACAGAAATTTACTTCATATCAAACTTGTGAGAACGATGATGCAGGAGGACGATGGTGGCTATGGAAGAGGAGGAAATGGTCCAAAGTGGCTACGTAGAATTTAGAATTTTGATACACAACTTTGCTGTTTGAAATGAACATACTAAAAAATTAACAATTATTTTAACAATTTTTAAAATGCTGCCAACACAGGTTCCTCTATCTTTTGTTTCCCAATGTTTGTCTTACAAAATGTTTGTAAGATCAAACAAATATCTCTCAGAAAGAGAGGAAAACATATGCTGTGTATTGGTCACATTTGGCAAATTTTTACCTGCAAAGAAATCATTTTGTTTCTCGAAAATCATCTGATTTCCTGTTTGTGGTCAGATTTGTGGTCAGATTGGGACAAAGAAACATTTCATAATTTTTGACAAATTTTTGCCCCGAGTGGCCGTACCTTTACCCTTTCTAATTCGAACATATATGATATGATTAGAGAACTACGCATTTAAACTAAAAGCAATGTGCCAGATTTTCTTGTCTCAGATTTGTTTGTTATTGGCGAAAATTCTATACATTTCAAAAAATTTTGAGTTCTGTAAAAAAAAATTGCCCAAAAACGCCCACAAAAAATTACGAAAATAAAAACTCACGAAAAATAACCCACAATAAAAAAAGAAATTTAGCTCAAAAAGTAATAAAAAATCACCCAAATGAAATATGAAAAATAGCCCACAAAAATTGGGCAATTACAGAACATATGAAAATTTAGGCTTTTGAATGGATGTCTTAAAAAATGGTAAGGTGTATCATCATTCTTCGTTATTCCGTATACCCACTGAAGTTTCTTGAGAACTTTATGTGTCAAATATTGTAAACCTCGCTGAATTTTTAAAAATTTTATATGATTCTTTGCATTTTTAAAGTGTAACAGCCTGTTTCCATAAAACGAATTTGTTGTTTCGTTACAAATTTTCAAAATTGAAGGGGAACTAAAATGGATTTGTATCACTAATGACAACTAATTAATTTGTGATTGTGTCCCATATGTCGATATCATACATATATCCGAAAACCGGTATTGAATAATGTCTGACACCCATTTGGAAAGCTTTCAATACTGACGATTTGTAACGAACGAACCAAACATGCAGGTAATAATGCGATTACGCTATGCAACAAAAAAAAAATTGTTTGGAAACCGATTCCAGACATCCAGATTCCAAATCTCAACAGTAACAGAAAAAACTTCAACAGAAAATTGTTATGGATATTTTTTTTAAATATATGTATTTTAGTATATTGACTAAAATTTGGATAGAGACTTCAGATTGCACCACACTATACACCAAATTAAAGGTAATTACATGGGTTGTAAAAATGGCTTCTATATAAAACTAATGGTCAAAGACCAAACCAAACTTTCTACATTTATCCATAGATATCTTTCAAATATAGCTT
Organism: Hydrotaea cyrtoneurina; assembly: GCA_958296145.1. Lineage (NCBI taxonomy): Eukaryota > Metazoa > Arthropoda > Insecta > Diptera > Muscidae > Hydrotaea > Hydrotaea cyrtoneurina. The sequence continues at coordinate 89,377,250 of OY282512.1, forward strand.
CTTTTGGGGTTTTCATAGGTTCTACCTAATCGGAGTTTCAAGGTCACTTCCAATGCAAACAAAATATTATTATTTCATTCTTTCTATTTGGAATTTTTCCAACTTCCTCAGGGATGAGAATTTATTAAATCTGGCAACCACATATATAAAAATGAACAACATTTAGTTACAATTGAGAGCATTATGAATATAAATCAACTCACATGTTATCTTTCGTCAATCTCTATATATATTATACTTTTCAATTTGTTATACCGTACTACATAAAACACAAATAAATAAAAATATTGCAGACCAACCCGAAATTAAAATATCACAGTAAATTTTCCTTAATTCTAACTATTGCCGATGTACTTTTGTAACTAAACTATTGCAATGGTGTAGTTAGCATTAGTGTTGTCCTTGTCTTCTTTTATATTTATTGCACATTTCTTCAATAATGTGCTAGCTATTCGAAAATAAAGGAAAACAAACAATTAAGAATGTAAATTTTTTTGAATTTGTTTGTGCACCAAAATGTTTTGATTTGAATTACAGTCAAAGCTAGTAAATATTATAAATATCCTTTGGACAAACTGTTGCATAGTGTTATCATCGCACAGCATTTCAGTTTTCTTTATATTAGATTTAAATATTATTCTGCACGAAGAACATAATTTCCAGTATTGATAATACCTCCTGACTAAGAAAACCCAGTAAATTACGTTAGTATCGTAATTGGAACAAGTCGTAATTGAAAGTCTCAAACACAGTGGAGGAATTCGAAAATAATTTGGAATGAAACCTAAAGTTTTTAGATGGTTAATCGGATTTAAATGAAATTTCACACAGACATGTATAGAGTGTTAGATACATGGAACCATTGAATATTCGCTACAATTAAAATAAAAAAATAAATATGTGCTAACTAATACTAAACGAAAATAAACTTTGTTTTGAAAATAAGATATTCTTGTATACACAGGTTATCCACTCAGACTCTGTAGTCCAAAGTCTCCATATCTTCCTCGCTTTCAACCATCCTGAGGGTCTTAAAAATGTCCTCTGTTAGCCAATACCAATATTGATAATATCGTCTAGGTCTCTAAAGAAATGAGAACAACACCATGTTCCTCGGGCATTACGTGCAGAGAAAGGTGTTTATGGTCTTCTCCTCTTATTCTATCAGACAGCTTCCGTAGTAGCCGCTAGTCACAACCTTCTGTTCCATTTTCAATCAAACAGAGTCCTCTCATGACGGACACAAAAATGTGACGTCGAATCTTGATATGGAACGAATCTTATCTAATCGGGCCACATTCAAGTAGGTTGCAATTTTTATAGAAGTCCCTAGTCTTGAACTATCGTAGGCCTTTCAGTTGCCAGGGGTGCCCCTATGGTTCAGCACCCAGATCTTGATCTGCTAAGCCATCTCGTTGAGCGAGATGTTAAGTTCAGAGAGACAGAAAGCAGACATCCAATGGCCCCATTCTGCTAAATATTTAAACGTAACAATCTCAGTGGAACCTATGACAGAATGGGGGAAACAAGCTCTCAATGTTTGGTATTTTCCCTCCTTTTGCCGATGTTTATTCATTCCTTCCATAAAAATCTTAATTTTTCATTTCATTCAAATTATTTCCATCTAGTTAAAATTGCCAAATGTATTCCCAATAATTTTCCGTATTCCCCCTGTGCTACAACCCAGAGTGTTATATAAAGACAACTTTTTCCGATACTTTGCTGTAGCAAATACTTACCCACTAACGTGCATTTTCTATCACAAAATTCACCATCATAATATTTTGTATTTACTGCCATAAGTTTCTTAGAAGTTTATTACATTTTCAGTTTCTTTAAAAGACAAGAAAATGTTACTGACGCCGAGTCGATCTGGTGTATGCAAGCAATGTTCGTCATAAAGTCAGACTGCATACATACATGTAAACTTTGTCTATACGAGTGTGTCGTTGAAATGTTGCAATGATACTGAACATTAACAGCAACCACGAGACGGCAACTTTTGATGATACTATTCTGTACAAAACCAAAAATTTTGTAATACACTTTCTTCTGCAGACTAGACGGCAATTACATACCCACAATTTCCTTAGAGTTAACAGTGACACATGGATAAAACGACCAAAACTGAAAATGTGTAAAATTACCTTATGAAATGATATCTCCAAGTCATGTAAAACTTCTATGGAAAAAGCATCAACCATTCGGGGCCGGTACTTAAGAGTTAACAGTGACACATGGATAAAACGACCAAAACTGAAAATGTGTAAAATTACCTTATGAAATGATATCTCCAAGTCATGTAAAACTTCTATGGAAAAAGCATCAACCATTCGGGGCCGGTACTTAAGAGTAGATCACCGTCAGTGAGTATATAAAACATATTGTCCACAGTGTGCTTATTAGAGAACAATTCCTTTACTTATGATATATATTTTTTCAGATGCTCTATTCCAGCCGCATGTTTCTATCGTATGTACTTTTAATCTCACTACAAAAATGCACTTACAAAATCTGTGTTTCTAAAATGAATTTGATATAATTCATATCTTGCATAGATTTTACCCTTTATTTGTCAACTCACATATAAATTTCATATTAAATCCTCTGCATTTTGCATAGTTTATAATTCCGAAATTTGCATATTGGACAAATATATCACACATAGCTCAGAGGTCAATTGAATTGGTATTGACAAATGCTCCAGCTGAAAAGTATAGTGGAAATCCATACTGCAAACGACCATAGTCGCAATTAAAATGCATTGAATTCTGCTTAAATATATCGCATTTTCATCGTTATGGATGAAATGGAGTTGGTTTGATGCGTTGCCTAAACTCGTCTGATTTAGGGCGGGTATTTTCATCACACAAACACAAAAATAAAGGACATCAGTTCTTCATGTTAAAAATTAGTAGATTGTTGAAGTCGTATTTATGCTAATTGGATATAAAACTAACTTATGAGCTACGGCGCCGCCATTGAACTAGTTAAATATGTCTCAACCTTCCTCTGTTTCTTTCAGAAGACGCGCGTGTGTTTTATGTGATTCTAGCTAACTCCAAGGTCCATCCAACACATCTCCTTATATATTTGCTCCGAGTTGTATCCCCTCCATATTGAGCAGATGCTCTCCCCGAAATTTAAAATTAATTACAACCTCCACAATACTGTCCGCACCTTCTAGTCTGTCTAGAATAACAGTGCTAGGCATTGGAAGAATTCGAAAAATAGTTGGATATAATTCTGGAATCCACTTTCACAAAGGCATAGCTGAAGTGTCTTCGAGGTCAATTTGTACCCTTGAGTACCGAAATAGCGATACTATGATTACCCAAAGGGGAGAATATCGGCTACCCGAAAAATTGACTTTCGTTTGTATAATAGTCCGACGTACTTAATATGTTTCAGTAAAGCGCTTGGGGTATCTAGAAGTAATCGTTAATCACTTTGTCAATTATGTTCTAACGTTGCTCAGTTGAATATTTGAAGAAGAAAAAAGTACAAAACAATTTAAAAGCTTGAAGTGATCTTTAGGGCGCCAGGAAATTAGGCACCACGAAAATACATCCCAATTTTAAAATGAAATTAGGCCCCACAATTGGGATATAATCTTAACCCTTCAATGCGCGATTTTTTATTTTTTGTTTTAACAAATATTTTTGAATTCTACAGGTATTCTAAAACTAGAAAAAAATAACAAAAAAATTATTTTATTTATTTTTACATTTATTTTTTATAAAAAAATGCGTGATGATTCATATTTGAATCAACCAAGTTTTCCGATCTACAACTTGAGAATTTACACATTTTGCATTTTATTTTCCACTAATGTCACGCACACACACTACAGAATAAAAATAAAATTTATAAAACTTACCTTGATCACCAATCGCGAATTATTTTAATTTAAAATAGTTATAAATCGCAAAACTCCACTATAATGCAAAAATCGCAATGTCAACTGACCAAATTGTTGTCAAAACATCCGTTACAAATCATCTATGGTTTTACAACAACAAATGTCATGCATTCGTGTTAGAATCAGCTGAAACTTAATCACTGTAATGTCTAATAAAAGAGTAACATGGAAAACAAGTGGTTGATTCAAATATGCATCACGGCGCACTGAAGGGTTAATATATAAAAACGTTCGTTCCGGGTAAGAGAGCCTAAAACTCAAGAACCGCTGGACCGATTGTTACTAAACTTGGACAATATGTTTGTTTAGTCCGCGGGAAGGTTTCTCTTCAGTATGGTCCCGATGGGTGGCGCATAAGTCGCGATATTTAAATTTTTCGTATTTGTGGAACGTTTTGGCTCAAATTCGCAAAATACATTTCTTAAATAAATATAAGACTGCTGATAAAATTTGGACCTGCTAAGTGGCGGTGGAGTCGAGATATTTACGAAAAACTACATTTACTGATATTTGTTCATATCAGATGTACGCTGTCTATGATTTTTGGAATTTTATTTATTGTCATTTCATATAATTTTATGTTCAAATATAACACTCAATTTGTTTTATAATAATGCCGAGACGGTCCAGAGGAGGGAACATTGGAAGAAATACTCGCCATGCTCAACAACAAAGGGAAGTACTAGCAAATTTAACAGCAGATCAGCGTTTGCGACGCAATCACGATATTGGAAATCGCGTAGGTGCAATGCGTGTTTTACGAACTCCTGAACAACGAGCTCAACATCTTGAGGCGCGAAGAATTGCAGATAGACAACGCATTACTGGTGAGCATAGATTAGCCACTGCTGAAAGAATGCATATAACCCGCGCTGCATCGTTGTCCTCATTCCGGTTCCGACAGATGCCCCAATACAATTTAAACGATTGTAGTTTCCAATTCGTTTAGCTTTTGCCATCACGATCAACAAGTCGCAAGGCCAAACGATGAGATTTTGCGGTTTGGACTTGGAAAATCCATGTTTTTCCCATGGCCAATTGTACGTGGCCTGCTCACGAGTTGGTCAGCCGCAAAATTTATTTATATATACACCAATACCAAAGGAAACCAAAAACATTGTCCATACCTTGGCATTACAATAATTAACCCAATATTTTAATTTCAAAAACATTTAAATTTAATCAACAAGTAATGTTTGCAATTTAGCATTAAAATAAAATTCAGTTAGAAAATAACGGTATTACTTCCCTTTAAACTTGATTAAGGTACATCGTACTTAAAATAAAATTCAGTAAACAAATTTTTCAATCAAAATTTTTCGGCAATACAACGTTTGCCGGGTCAGCTAGTTGGATTATGAAAATAGACCCGAGAAAATTAGACCAGGCAATGATTCGTAGCAGTTTCCTGTGTAAAATTGAGGCCTTTTAGAGTATTTCGGATTCGTAAAAACCCATATTAAGCCCCAAAAATAAAATGGGGCATGATTTCCCATTAACATTTGGAATATAATTTTATTTTAAAATTAAGCACATAAAAGTCATAAAATGTCTTGTTGTTTTCCATGTATATTTTTTAGGGCCAAATTTCATTTTCAATTTAGGTGTATTTTCGTGAAACATAATTGCATTCTGAGATCTTGAGGTGGTTGAACATGACAGAGTACAGTCGAAAATTGGTACGAAAGTCGGCAAATGCTTCCGATGTCGGATCCGAATTCTGACCGAAATCGGTGCCATAAGTACAAGGAGTGGATGACTCGTACTCTGACCGAACCGTCAGAGGGAAATCTGTAGTTTTTACCGTCGGAAAAGTCGAACAGAATTCGGAACAAAATTGTCAGAAGAGATCAGATATGTCTGATATCCAACATATCGGACATTCAGAGAGATATTCTCAGAAGACCGTTTGAAATTGTGTTTGTCGAGTGAACACATGAGCCGAGCGATCGAGCAAGCCATAGAATAACGAATTTTAAGGGAGGTATCTGTATGGGAGGCTATGGACGGCCGTGGTGTGATAAGTAGTGTGTGCGACTACCACACTGTAGAACCCAGGTTCGAAACCTGGAAAGACCATCAAACATATTTCAGCGAGAATAATCTGTAAGCCATGTTTAACTTCTCTAGTAAAGCATTAACCGTTTGATTTGGACCTGAATCATCTCGATATGAAACTCATATTAGTATTGGATATGCTTATCATTGTGGACATTATTAAAGACATTGCAAGGATATAGGGTTAAGTATAACGAAAGGGTTGAAGACAAAAAGTTCTTCTTTTTCTGGCAGTATCAAATAAAGTATAGCCACTGTAAAATTCGCAACTGTCGTTGGTAGTTGTTATTCTTGTCGCCTTTGTTGATGCAACAGATAACATGCCATTTCTAATTGTCACTTGTTTCTACTGTAACACTCAAGATGCAGCTGAGAGCCGACTTAATAACAACAGCAACAACAATATCAAGTTTGTTTACAAAACAAACAACCGAATGTCATTACACCACCCAGCAAAGGCGGAAAAGTACATTAGGGAGTGGCGAAAAAGTATTGCATGTTTGAAAAGTACATAGTTAGTTGTGTGGTATTTCTTAAAACTTTGTAGTATCTTTAGGTCAATGATTTCATTACTCAAAGTGCTCCTTGGCAATAGTTTGCTTGGAATGCACTTGTCTAAGCCAGGTATTGTAAATTATTTAAGGTAAGGACTTTGTATTCCTCAAACTGATAAAACAAAAGAAACTGAGACAAATTTAATTTAAAAAAAAAACAGCCCCTCTTCACCCGATCTCCCGAGCTAAGTTTGCCGTGAATCAAGGCTCCTGACTTACATTATCACCCTTTTTGTTCTTTTTTCATTTAATTTTATCTCTGATATGTAAATAACAAATTTCTTCCATGGAAGCTTAAACGAGAAATTTCATAATTTCCAAAAGAAGTTCATTCCTCTATTACCATAGTTTATCAGTACGATATCATCAAAGGTCCACCGCTTTTCCCAGAAGCTTTTCTGTAATTTATGGGAATTCTGTTCAACCCTAATACACATCATAAATACAGTCATCTGTAGAATGCATACTCATACATCAACATGAGTGTCGCTGCCGCATACTTCAAAGCAAATGCACGCGTCTCAAGACGCAAACAAATCGTGCGGTTTATTATGCGCCATTTTATATGAAAATAAATAGAGTTGGATGTATTATTGTACGAGGGTTGATATTTATATTTCGAGTTTCCGTTTATCATAGAATTGTTTCTCAAAATAAGAATAAGAAAAAGTCATTGGGTGCCAAATACCGGCTGTACGGCGGATGACCCATCAATTCGATAGCCCATTGTTTCAGCTAATGTGTGAGATCTTCGAGCACCTGGGAACCAAAATTGGCCGTCCTACGTTCCACTAAAAGCACTGTGGCCACATGACCGGTTATACATTACCGGAATTGTTCTTCCAACAATTTTTGTTTGATTTGGCTCGTCTTGAAAGACCTATACGTTTTATTCCATTTTTTTACCGAGACGAATTTTTCAACGTGCTGAGTGAAGTTATGCGGAAAAATATTAAAATTTCCAATGGAAGTTTCAATTTGCATCTGAAAGAAACCCTCGTATGTACTCAAAAATGCAATAATGTTGGTTTACAATTTCTACGAAAATCCCAAATTTGGAAAAAAAAACTGAGACGTTTACTGATAATTAAAAACATCTTAAAATTTATGAGGTGATAACACTGGAATGTTCTGAGCATTTATTCGGCAAATACGTCCCAATCAGTGACACCAGCTACTTACTACATTACAAATTAATAAGAAACAATTAATAAGAATGAAAAACATTGACAAAATGTTGACAGAGATGGGAATATTGTATACGTATTCCAAGGGTTCTCAGCCTGTTCAAAAATTGGATAACCTCCACTAATCTGGAAAACGGTATATTTATAATTTGAAGTCATATTACGAACTGACTAACTTCTTAAACAGGCCAAGTAGTAAATCTTAGTTAAGTAAAGACAGGTCGATCGAACTAATTATAGGAATGACGTATCTGATTTGTCAAAAACTTTCACCAAAAACTTTGCAAAATCCACCAAACAATTATTGAAAAAATACCCAATGCGAAATACTCCAAAAAAACCCAAACGTTGATTTTCGTTATTTGGAAAAATTATATTTTTAAACAAAAATCAAAAGTATCAGAAAAATTGTATTTTACATTTATACATTAATAGTAATTTATATGTACTTTGCTTTCACACATAAAGTGTCAAAATATCTTCAACGACTTTCCGGCAATATTTAATTTTATCCATATTGGCTAATTGGCTCTATGAAAAATGGCCTCAATTCAAAAAAGAAGAATTGCCCCAAATTTGGGGAGACTTTTCATTATGCAGTATCACCCCAACCTAAAATGTTAAAAAAAACAAATCATATTTCGCGCGCATCAGGTCTCACTTTTTTATAATGTGTTGGGTGACGACCCTAATTATCAAATTTGAAAAATGACCCCAATTTAAAAATGAACGATGGTCTCCCCACATTAATTACCAAAAATTCTAAGACCTCATGCACCTCATTTCCTATCGCCATCGAGACACTTAACGATTCATTTAAGTATCCATGTATCAATGGGATAAAGTGTCCTTTTAGTGTTCGCATTGTACATAATAAATTGCATCAACGTTCCACTTAATGGACATTGGAAAAATGTACGTCCAATCACACATCGTTATTTTGTGTGTTTCAAAATAATATAACCGAATTTGTTTCGTTACAAAAACACATGACCAGATGATGCGAGTGTTCAGGTATTTGTGTGCTTTTATCGTGAAGTACAAGTATGCGTGTTAACAGGTCAAGGTGGGTGTATGCGTTTGCGTTACAACGAAATGTTAAAGTTTTATGATTTCACCCACTTAACACTCAACTCAAAAAAACATTAATTTTATTTACTTGAAATTGAAATCAACGGTAAAAAAAACAAATCCTATTACCTTTTGGCATAAACGCCCAGCACCACGCAAGGATACGCTAGAGTAGTTGAAGGCAAAAGTGTTTATGAAATAAATTGTTCACTTTTTCGAATAAAGTTGGATGATGGACATTCAACTCTATACTTATACAGAACGTAATAATTGGATACACTACTATTGGATCCTAGAATATTTTTAAAAAAATTAGTTATTAACATATCACCAACAAATGAAGTCCGATTTGTATAAAATTTGGCAAATTTGCTCATCTTTTCAGATGAGTACATAATTGTACAAAGTTAATGAAGAACATATAATTTATTCCCGGTGTTGGGACTAATACATTGGAGTTTTTGTGCTAGATGTACCCTATCTTCGAAGGCTGCAATTTCGGGTAGGAACAATTTATCGCTCAAAAAATGAGGAACCCATCCACTTTTCCAAATTGGCAATGCTTTCTTTGACATTTCTTAATTGAAAGAAGTTGCGTTGGGCCAAAGTCAACTTTTGAATTGAAATCGATATTTTTATTTATTTATTTATTATTAATTACAAATCAAAGTAAATTTATATTCTACTCGCTGACCCGGTAGACTACGCCTTACCTAGAAACATTTTGACTTAGCTGACCCGGCCCGAGTTGCTGATCTTTGCGTAGCTATGGACATATTCTTATACATGTTTACATACGAAAAATAGTTACCAGTGGATGCGTCAACTGAAATTTCCTCATTATCAATGTCTAACAGTGGCTTCGAAAACATGTCCGCTGACTGATCAATTTCTTACTCGACCAGTATATTCGTTGTTAAATTGAGAGTTTACACATATCTCTAAAAATTCGATGACTTTGAGCACGTATTTATTTATTTCCCAAAAAGTAGTTCTGGTTATGGCGTAAATCGTCCATTACCTAGGGCCTCCAACATTGTTAGCATTTCCTTCTGCATAACGCAATTTTAGATATTTTTATATATACAAATTTTAAAAATATTTTTAAAGTATACTAGCGAATTAATGAAATAATTTACAACATTTCAATATTTGATTGTCCTCGTTTTGACAAATCAAGAAACGGTAGGCATACAATTATATGACCTTTTTGTTAGTTTCTTGACCTTTACGTATACGTATGTATATTGATGATGACACTGATTGATTTTATCATTAGAGTTTTCAAGTAAAGCAATCACAAGAAACTTATGATCCGCATTCACTGGTGGCAGCAATGTCCCTGCACGATGGTGAAATTGTCCTTGAATCTGTACATTTAATAACAAATTCTCGAACAATATCCTCTAAGGTAGACATTATTTCGTAGCGTTATGAATCCGAGATGTGGATTTGTACGAGGTGTTTGTTATGTATGTGGGAGTGACAGAAATAAGTTATTTAAAAAAGTGAGATTAAAACCTCGTGCTTTGCCAACTATTGTACATATGAATATTTTTTAAATTGCCATATCGTCGGTGTGCTGCAAAAACATCTCATGTCTACTTTTTTGTCAAATCAAATTAATGATACAAAAATGTCAAAAAAAAATAGTCTATGTCCTGTAAAAAAATCCCATATCTATTGAAAGTAGTTTTGTAGTTACACCATCAAAACAATTCATTTTATGTCCAAAATACCCACACCCATTCATTTTAGATATTCAATAACTCGGAAATACAATTGAGATGTTTTTGCTGCATACCGATTATACGTTTCGGTCAAGACTCAAATTTTTGTTATGAAAATTTTTCAATAACCATTAAGTTTACGAAGTTTTTTCGCGTTTGTTAAAAATGATTCGTTTTTAGAATTGTATGAGTTTTTCACTACGATTTTCCCATTTTTTCTCTTTGAAACGTCATTCAGAATTGAAATTCAATACAAAAATAATATAAAAAATCATCTTTTGAATGTTTTGAATTATCGCGCTTTTCCGATGCGGTTTGTCAAAAGTTCATCATACAAACCTTGTCCTGGAAAGTACGAATAATTAGCCAAATAGGTCCAGGAGTTCTCGAGTTATAAATACATGCGTCAATTCATTTTTATTTATATAGACTTTTGGGTCAATGTGTAAACCGGGTGACACAAACCATTTGGCTAAATTTTTGCAGTGACAGACAGGCTCTGGTGGGAATCGAAACCACAATCGCCACTCTGATAGGCAAGCACGATATCAGAAATCTACAAGAACGCTTTGAACTCGAAGTGTTCGAAAAAATATGAGAGGCATCGAGCTAGATACGTTTTCGATCACGGAGAGTGGTTATTTCCAGGATTCTACAATGCTTCTCGGGGATTCGAGGTAATCGTCTTTTTGAAGCAACATGCCCCAGACAGCAAACTATTGCATCCTGACGTTTAATAATTTCTTTCTTCTCCACATACATGGGTCTGTATATCTATTGTTGTGAAATCACCAAAGTTTTACCAACATAACAAGTGAGAAAGTTTCAGTTGGGTAAACCGACTTATATATAGCCTCACCCTAAGTAAGTATCCGAAATCCAAAAGTGCGTGTGGTAACAACCATTGTATGTTAAAATGTTACAATACCAACCTCGAAATACCAAACTTTATAGAAAAAGAGTTTAACTACTCGATTTTCAAGGTACATTGTATGGGAGGTACCAGAAGGGGGGTGGCCAGACTTCCAATATACTCTCCTACCCGTAGGGTGAGAGTATAAGAACGAGAGAGTATAGTTTGCATAATTTAAAAACTATTGGCTGGCATCCAAAATCACACATGCAGATGAAGATCTTTGTGATATTTTATTGAAAAATTTAACAAAAAATAAAAAAAAATATTTTTTTTAAATTTCAAGTATACATTTTTAGGAAATTAAAAACAAATATTACAAATAAACAATCAATGTATACCTCAAGTCTTTATACACGACCCAATATCACTTAAACCAATGCTACCCAAATTATAATATGAACAGTTTCTCTACTCCGTATGAAAATATTCTCGAACTCCTTATGCCTGATGAAAGCTCTGTCAAGTGAAATTACAGCTTAGGCAATAACGATTTTAAGTAATTACCACTACGATATATATTCATGGCCTTTTCCTATAAAAACTCCTATTTCTTACGATTGGATTCGTTTCTAAATTATGGAGTCATGACCATAATCTTATTATTTGAATGCGCCCTTAACCTTTGCATATCACCGCAACCTTTTCCCTTCAAACAACGACGATGTTAAACGCTGTTCCTTTGTATAGTGCATGAATAAAGAGCCTTTCATAACACAGATATAGTGTCTCCTAAATTACGGTACGGAAATATTGCCGCACGCCCCACCCACAGTTGACTACTTATGTGAATGATAAATATACACACATAGAGTCATTTATTATTTGTGCGTATGTGTGTGGGTTTAATTTATGCATAATCATTAACTAATATAATATTTTTTATCCGATAGGCATCTAAAGTGTATGTACTCGTAGGCCACACATATGGCCAACAGCAGCTGCCAGTAAGGCTCGTACAACGGAGGGACTGCTTTTCTTTCCTTTGTTTCCGTGAACGGAAAAACATATTTTTTCTTTCTTAAAGGTCGGTTATATATTTTGATTTGTTGGTTAATTCTCTTTGGGTTATATTGCATATATCATATGAAAGGAATTATTCATTATGCTTATCTGTGGCAACCGCCATTGACTGGAGGTCTTAAGTTATTTCAATTTGATATGGTTGCGTACTTCAGTTTTATTACTATGATGATAATGGCTTTCAGATGGCAGTCGATGGAGTGAATCTGCCACATATGCTATAATCTTCACCTTAAGATGATAGCCGGTATTAACAGACAATGGAGTTTATAGTTTATCAGCTCATAAGTATAGTCAGCATTGTCCCCAAACTAACCCATCCGAAAATGGAGTTTCACATGTCTTCTGGTAAAACATACTCGTACGTATGCATACGTAGGTTTATTATATTTTAACAGAAAAGGAAAGGCAAATGGGTATAATGGTAACTAAATCATTAAATATATGGAGATACTTTCGTAGAAGGTCATGAAAAGGTAACGACATGTATATTTTTCAAAAGACCAACTAACGGAAAAAATTTTTTTGGGAAAGATATCGCATTGTTAAGAAATGAACTGGCATCGAAACATTTTGCTTGGGAGGATACAACAATGATTTAAAATGAAATGTCTCAATGTCAGAAAAAATAATATTGTGTGCTGATAATTATTTAAACAGTTTCCTTCGTTTTGGAAATAATGTTGCACTGTATTAAATTTCTGTTGGGAGCTCTTTCTTCCTTACATACTTACAACCTGTTGTTGGTCTTGGCCCGCTACATCAAATACAGAAAATAAAGCTTTATAAATAAAATGTTTGAGCATTTGATTTGTGGGTCTAGTGTACGATTCAGTAATGTCCGCGAAAAATCAAGCCAAATATGCGAATGAAGAAGATGCGGAGCGTATCAATGAGGAATAAAAGGACAAAAAGGAACAACTGCCAACATAATATATTAATTTACGGCATTTGGTATATATTAAGCTGACCTGTTCTTTTAGTTTCCATCTTGAACCACAACTAAACGAAATTGTTGTCCCAGTTTCCCAAAATGAAATACAAAAAATTAAAGGAAATGGGTTAATTATTTCACGAGCTCCATCAATCTGTCTGTCAATCCTTGAGATTTTCCAAAATGCCAACTTTTTAAACATATTTGGCAACAAAGTGTATAAACGTCCATGAACTTTACTAGAAATGGATCACACAGCAAAATATTCGCATAGTTAATAGCAAAGCCACTTCAATATTAACCAACAGCAACCTAAGCATCATTTGGGAGATTTTTCTCGAGCCATCTCACACATTTACTCTTATAAATACATCTGCACAAATAAGTGAGCCCCATGAATTTCCTTTTAATTGAGCATTTTATATAGGCACAATATTCCATTAAAATTGTTGCCGAATTTATAATCATTGTAACATTTTCATTGAAGCACCTTTAAGTACGCTGCAAAAAATAAATCTCATAAATTCACAAAAAAAAAAAAAACACTGAAACCAAATGAAAACGTTTTCATACTTCACTTCCATTTAAAATAAAATCGCTTCATAAAATAATACGGAATTTTGTTTAAGTTTCGTTTCCCCAAAACAAAACGTGTACAAAAATGAATGAATACCAACAACAACAAAAATTGACGGACGAAAACATGTGAAGGCAATAAATAATCTAAAAAATAAAACATAATAAATAAAGTAATAACAACATTTTTATTACAATCAGAATGTCGACATCATAATAATCAGGCGTATAGATTTTATACCTAAAACGTACACTGAGGTTGCAAGAATAATAAACCGAATACATACATAATTAATACCAAGCGTCCCGGTAGGCGAGTGCTTGCCTATTAGCGTGGCTTTGGTCTGTCGCTGTAAAAATCAAGCCAAATGGTCTGTGTCACCCGGTTTATCTTAGACCCAAAGTTACATCAGTTCTCAATGTACGTTCTAAGTCCAATTCTATAATTTAGGAATAAACTTTCTTTATAAATAAAGGAGCACGTGAAGTTTCTCCTGTATAGAGACAGGCTAACCTCCGATTGCTGCCTTAGATCAGTCAGATCGTCTAGGTCTCTAATGCATTACAAACCCAGTGTTGTTCTGCGTCTGTTCGCCAGGACAAGTGGATGGAAGGTGTTTGCCGGCGATGGTGGTCTTCTTCTCTTCGTCAGCATCACAGCTTCCCATTGCATGGCTTCCAATCAGACAGTGTCCTGTCATCACGGACACAAGCCATGAGACACCGGGTCTTGATAGCAAAAGCATTGTGTGCGATCGTAATTGTAACAACATCGGATAAATATATTTTCCACATATTAGTGGAATGTAACGTTATTCAGTGCGATTCAGTTATTCAGACCCAGAGCACACGTGTATAGTTTGAATAATGGTATTCTCAGCTTAAATTCCTTGTTTTCTTCCACTAAAGTTAACAGTTGACAATCCTTTTTAAACGCCTATTGGAATAATCGGTTTTAATTTTTTTTTTAAATTTTTAACAATGTAAAATTCTAAGGATGACCGGAAAATTACACTTGCCTGCATGGTGTTGTATGTCCCGTTTTAAGGTTAAATTTCTACTCTCTCCGAAAAAAAAAATAAAAGATTATAGTTTATGACGATGATGATGGTATTCCTCTTCATTTTACTTGTGGCTGTTCACCTAGAGGGTAACGTACAGACGACACGTACACATTCACACAATCAGACCGCCCACCCCCTTGGCCCCACAAAGCGACATTCCGCCCGTACAATTATTTATGATCGCTGTGCACTCGAGAAGGGTGTGAGTGAAAGAAAAAAATAACCAACGAACGTACCAAGGAACAAATGAACGTCATAAATGATTATATTGCTATTTTATTTTATTGCTTTTCATTCTCTATTGAGCATTCCGTTCCATTCCAAACACACATAAATAAATATCCGTCAGAGTAACCGAGCGTGATACACCTTGTGTATGGAGATGTGGATGATGGTGAACGGCAGCATCACTTTCGTCTCGAGCATGGCGGAGGAGTGTGATTTTTTGGTAACTGTTTATACAGTTGCTATTATTTTTGTGCTAAGGATATTTTTATGTTTCTATTTTTTATGATTTCCGTTTCCTGCAAGTGGTTGAGTTTTGCCTCCGGCTTATGCTGTGTTGTCCGCCACTGTTGACGTTCCTTTGCTGCTTACACGTATTCCTCTTTGCGTCTCCGCTTTTGCCTTGTTTCTGTTGGTTAAATGAACGTTTGAGCTTTTTCGTAGCCAATTATAAGGTTTATAACCGCATTTAATGAGGTAACAAAAATTACGTTAAAAAATAATAACCACCTTATGGACGTGTACACGAAATTGTACATACCGACATATCCGCGTACATACAGAAATGTCTGTACGTCATTATCTTTTCATTATTATAATTTTTTCGCTGGCATGACAACATTTGTATCGGTTGCGTACTTTGTAGTTTGTATTGTGTGTTGTGTGCTTTTTTAAATCATTTTGGAAATTTTAATCCTTATCATTTACATTTGTTTGAGTCAGTTGTCATTCAACGGTACTCGGGGCACCTGTTAGATTTACAATGGTTTTTGGTTATTTTTCGTTTTAGAACCGAATTGTTGTTTTTCTTTGTGGACCTTTGTTTTGTGCCACGCAAACACATTAATTATGTTAAATCGCAGTCAATGTTGACAATGAGTGAAAAAATGTTGACATCAAATACTAAAAGTTGTGAAATTTAAATGAATTGCAGAATTTTGGAATATTAATTACGATGCCACAAAAACGGCCACAAAATAACATTGGTGGGTGTGACTTTCACTAGATCTATAACGGGGTGTTAATGCTGGGTTCAGTTCAATCACAGACAATGAAATTACTATAGACAACCAAAGTTATTTACTGACATCGTTCTGTATGGGATTATGTATATGAGAGACATCCAAAGGCAATCTACGGGGCAGACGACCTAAGTGTTTTTGCAGAAGTAGTATAAGGTCTACAAAGGCCTGTAATTGGAAAAGTCTGGTCTGGTCCGTACTAACTGTCTTCTAGGATGTCCTTCATAACATCTACAATACTTTCATTGTTTTTGGTTACATATTAAAAGAAGACATATAGGGTGTAGTCTTAGATCATTAAAATTTGGCACCCAGCATTATATTGAATAAATTAAAAAAAATTACAACCCATATATGTTTTCCCTTCTAGAACAAAAAAAAATGCACCCATACAAAACACAGATAAGAATATGTTTAACATTTTCTTAATAATTCGACAAAATTAATATTTATTTTTCATCTAAGATCAAATTAATCAAATTAAGAATTCCCCAAAATAAATGAGAAATCCCCCCAAAATCCCAATATGAAAATGTACCCAAAAACTCTGAAAAATCTCTTCCAAATATTATGAAAAATACCACAAAAATCCACATTGTAACAAATAGTAAGTTGGACAAATAGTAAGTTTTTGGGCCGCTCGTGACCCGATAGTCCCAGGAACCCGATCACAAATTTTATCCAAATCATGAAAATAAATGCATATTTGGGTTCGCGAGAAAATTTCGTTGCATTTCGATACCCATATGTCCATGTTTGTCAAGGGACGGTTTTTGGGCCGCTGGTGACCCGATAGTCCCAGAAACCGGATCAAAAAATTTAGGCAAATCATGAAAATAAAGGCATATTTGGGTTCGTGAGTAAATTTCGTTGCACTTCGATATATATAGTATATACTCCATCCATATGATGGAGTGTATAAAAATAGATTGCGATATATACTGTTATGAAAATATCCCCACAAATCCAAAAATTCCCCAAAAACAAAAATTAAATGTTACCTAAAAATTAGGAGGCATTTTTTATTAGGGCACTGTTCATAGAGCCTCACAGCCCTCTGTGGAAGTATCATGCCATAAGTTGGCTCGGATGAAACCAGTAAACGACAAAATATGTCAGTGTTTCGACAAAAGTATGAAATATTTGTTTGCAAAAACTTTCATGAATTACACTAGCCAACAGTCGTTTTGTTATTTGGTTCTAGCATAATTTTTCTCATTGATTTTGACCGACTAAACACGAAAATGAGTTTTAAAATTTTGAGCATATCTTTCGTCTTCTTTGACCTATTTGATCCTACTACTACTGAAATTAAAGAAAATTGAGCCGTCTACAACACATTCTCAGAAAAAATCGGGTAAGTAGTTTTGATGTTGGCGGCTTAAAAAGGTTAAAAAACGGCGTTTTTTTAGTAAAAATGTGGCAGAAAAAACCATATAAAAATTCATATAAAATATAAAACACGATGCTAACAGCAATTTTTACGTATACCTGGCATTTTTACAAAGAAAATAAGCCCTTACTTAACAAAATCTGACAACAAATGGCGGACTTATAATTTTTTTGGTAAAAGACCGAAATTCCGCTATTTCACAATATTTTGATTTTCATTATTTGCACAGCTTACACAGAGAAAACAAAATTCGTTACTTTTTTTTTTAAATGTCACAGCACGCCGACCTCAAAATTGTGGCCATTCTGTGTGGACTCCAGGGAGGCTATACGCGACATTGCTGTTTTCTGTGCCTTTGGAATAGCCGCGCTGATGATCAGCATTATATTAAAAAAAAATGGCCGGAACGAACGAAACCTGTAGTTGGAGAAGCGAATGTTCAGCGCAAACCACTAATAGAGAACCGTGAAAATATAATACTTCCTCCGCTGCACATAAAATTGGGTTTGATAAAAAATGTTGCCAAAAAATTGGACAAAGAAGGTAAATTTTCCCTTACCTTTCGGTGGCAAAAATTAAAGAAGGAGTCTTCGCAGGACCCCAGATAAAAAAAATGTTGAAAGATGAAACATTCCCGAAGCTGTTATCACCCATCGAAGCCGCAGCATAGAATTCCTTCAGGCTTGTTGTGGAAAACTTTTTAGAAAACAACAAAAGCCATAATTATAAGGACATAGTTGAGGATCTGGTAAAGAACTATGAAGCAATGGGTAGGTTTTTTTTGAAACAAATGTTAATTTAAATAGCGTTTTAATTCTCGTTTTTTTTTTCATTTTTGGGTAGGAGTGCACATGTCACTTAAAATACACTTTCTGCACGGCGAGCGCTTTCGTCAGGAATGGAAGGCTATGGAACGACGCTATCAGGGCATCTATGATACGGCCATGATGGGTGACTACATTTGGACCCTAATACGTGAGACCAATTGCAGCGAATACAAAAAACAAAGAAGAAGTCAGCGTTTTTCCACATGGCATAAAATGTACAGTTATATCTTTGTTTCTACTCATTTTTTTTGGGCGTTGATTTGGTTAATTTTGTTAGTTTAGCTAACCTGGCACATCCATTTCTAATTGTGCCATACATTGAGTATGTAGTGCTCTAAATAAATTAAAAAATAATATACTAAGACTAATTTGTTTATTTTAAATTAAGTTCAAATGTATTTATTCGTTTGCGTTGGGTAGGTACACAGAGAAAACAAAATATGCCAACTTTTCTACATGCAGCGTTTAATTTTTCCTTCTATACGTGGCGTGCAGTTTTTCTACATGTCCCGTGTAACTTTCTGTTTTATACATTTAACGTTTTGAATTTAGCAGGGCGAAATACGAATCGCTTAGGATTGCCGTTTCTACACGCGCCGTGTAACGAATTTTGTTTTCTCTCTGTAAGCTGTGCAAATATTGAAAATCAAAATATCGTGAAATAGCGGAATTTCGGTCTTTTACCAAAAAAATTATAAGTCCGCCATTTGTTGTCAGATTTTGTTAAGTAAGGGCTTATTTTCTTTGTAAAAATGCCAGCTATACGTAAAAAAACCAAAAAAACGCCGTTTCTGAGAATGAGTTGTAGACGGCTCAATTTTCTTTAATTTGAGTAGTAGTAGGATCAAATAGGTCAAAGAAGACGAAAGATATGCTTAAAATTGTAAGTGTACCTCCAAAAATTTAAAAAAAAAAGTTAAAAAATTTGTATCTCGAAAACCAATCGACAGAAAAATTTTTAAAACTCATTTTCGTGTTTAGTAGGTCAAAATCAATGGGAAAAAGTATGCTAGAAACAAATAACAGAGAAAATTTGGTTATTTGTGACCTAGTGTTATCTTCCCTGTTACAGATTTCTTTCGAAAAGGAAAGGATGTCGTAAGTAAATGTCATTTCGTAACGTTTTGATTTTGATTCTATGAATTTTGCTAAATGCTTTGCTAAAAACGAAAATAATCAAATGATACAAATAAATAAAGCGACAAAAAAAAGAAAATTATTAAAATTTCCAATGCAATTTTTGAGAAAGAAAAATAAATTGTTGAAGTTTGTGTACAAATAAATTAAATTTATTTTTAGAGCTTTATTTCTTTTAGAAGAATAAGTCACTTTTGCTCCGTAGCAGCTGTTATAGATCATTAACGGAATAAGTATTTTTGTAAAAAAAAACTGAACCGGCGATTTTTAAAAGACGCCACCCCTGTCCCTTACCGATTTATGGCAACTAGAAAAATTGTTCTTGGTTTGGAAAGACAGAGTGACCAATAGCATTTTTGCGTTTCCTTCATATTTAAATTAATTCGAATTTAAGAAAAAGGGCTATATAATTCCTTTTTTTTAAGTCAAGAAATATAAATATAATAAATGGAGTTTTTCTTACCCAAAATTTTTTCATTTTTGGTTTTAAGGACAAAACGAACGATTGATTTCATTTTCGTCAGAAATTTGTGTTTCGAAAATTTCCGCAAGACAGCTTGGTCGAAAGTGGGGCTACATAATTTGTTGTCCATTGAAATCCAAATTAATTTAATTTTAACAAGTGGACAAATAGTAAGATCGGCCTGGCCGAATCTTATATACCCTCCATCATGGATCCTTAAAAAGTCAATAAATAAGAAAACTAACTGAGTTTTTGGGCCGCTCGTGACCCGATAGTCCCAGGAACCCGATCACAAATTTTATCCAAATCATGAAAATAAATGCATATTTGGGTTCGCGAGAAAATTTCGTTGCATTTCGATACCCATATGTCCATGTTTGTCAAGGGACGGTTTTTGGGCCGCTGGTGACCCGATAGTCCCAGAAACCGGATCAAAAAGTTTAGGCAAATCATGAAAATAAAGGCATATTTGGGTTCGTGAGTAAATTTCGTTGCACTTCGATACCCATATGCGCATGTTTATCATGGGCCCTTTTTTGGGCCCCAAGGATCCACGGAACCCATGAGCACGCCCATTTTTGGGATTGTTTTCCCCATTTATAAATTATATAAACTTATAAAAATCAGATGTAGTGAAATATTTGAAAAATTTGATTATGGCCGGGATATATTTAGTCCCGTAAAGGGGAACTTTTTCCCCTTTGGTCCGATATTGCCCATTCTCGAACTTAACCTGCTTATGGGCAAATAACATCTTCCTACAAACTTCTTAGCGTTGGTCGTTCGTGATTTCAACAGACAACAGACGGACAGACGGACGGACGGACAGACGGACATCGCTAGAATGTCTTAGAATGTTACACTGACCAATAATATATATACTTTATAGGGTCGCAGATCACTCTTTCGAGGTGTTGCAAACGGAATGACAAACTTAGTATATACACCATCCTATGATGGAGTGTATACAAATGCTTTTAGATTTGGGCATATCGTCGGTATGCAGCAAAAATACATATCTTAAGTCACAAACACAATCCTGAATTACTGATTCTGAACCACTGTGCGGCGGCTGTCCTACCTCAGCCGAACTTAATATTTTCGTACCAAAGCACAAAAAAACATTCTCAAATTGTTACTTAAACGATTTTTTTTTAAAAAATTTCTCATTCGTTACTATTTTTTTTTAGGGTTTTTTATTACGTGAAATGAAACTTTCTATGAACATTTTTTTTTGGAATATTTTTTTCCAAATCTCTTTTTAACACTTAATCCTAAAACTACTGTAATTTTAAAATATGTATATTTATTTAAGTGGATTTACATTTGAATGGGGGATGAGTTACAACACAAAAGCTGGTAACCCTAATAAATGCAGTGGATATGTTTGAATCACATGGTTTTGGACATTTCGCTTCGGAGGTGGCGTGCAGACTGTCATTATATACGTATGTATGTATGTTTCAGAGTTTGGAGGTAATCTGTTCTCAGTAGTTTCTGCATGAGTGATGTAATTATGTATGTACTCGTATGCATATATGCTACTTATGTATTTGTACAGTTTGCATGGATCTTAATTAATAATTCATGAACTCTCAAAGGTAATCTGAAATTAACTTTATAAAATCATTTTCCTGTAAATGATATCGGTTTACTTAAGCATCGCGTATGTATTCGCTTACATACGAGGATAATAACTGAAGTGATTTATAAAACATGCAGCTGTTTCAATTCAGTTGAATTTCTATACAATAATTAGCATCTTTCTCAAATTATTATAAAGCTAAGTAAATTGGAATATATCGAGAGACACTCATATCGAACTATTGGTAATAAAACATGATGATCTGAAGCCAATTCCTCACGAATTTACACTCGAATAAATGATTTTGGTCTCCTATGTCTGCGTTTTCCATGGTAGTTGTCACCAAACGCGTTTCTAGCTGGAGCGTTTGTATTCATCCGACCAACATCGCTTGACTATGTTCATGTTGGCATATACCTCATACAGTTTACGTTGTCTGTAGTCCACGTTACAACAGATTGGATCATAGGTTTTTCGGAGGAATTTTCTCGCAAAAACACCCAGCACAGTATCATCTGCATTTGCAAGTACCCACGTTTCGGCGCCATAAAAGCATCGCTTTATTTCGTCTTTCTGCTATCGCGACGTCCGCTTAGCAGTGCCAAGCATAATTTTCTCTTGTCCTCGTTCACCATCGTACCCATCTTCGACAATTCCTTCTCGAAGAAAGACCATTTTCATCTCGCTCTATCTTACCGACGAGGATGAGGTCTTTGCCGTTGCCTGTGCATGTTTTTTATCTTCGGCTTTTTCCAATATTTTCTTCATCAGTATTTTGAAGAAGTTGCACGATTAGCTGACATCTTGCCGAATACCTAGCGTAATGTGAAGATTTGGTGTACAGGTGAAGGCCACTCTGATAGGCCTGTATCAGTTAGTCCAGTTTAGGCTTCAATCTTCCACACAATATTCGCCGTGGTCGTCGGCTCAAACGGCTCTTAATATTGTATCCAATGGAACAGTGACTCCAGCCAATTAGGGGTTCTCCAACAAGAGGTGTTATTTTGGTATTTAAAGAATACCAAAAATGATCGGATGTTTTTTCATAATAAAGAGGAAGATATGCCGTTAATAATGAAAAACAACATCAGCCATATGGTCACCACGACCACGGTTACAGGACCATATCCTTTTCATGACATTTTCCATAACAAATCGCAAACTGGCTGCCCTTTGTCCTCGATAGCCTCACGTATTCTATTTTTCAGGTCCTGAATGGACGCTCGGCTATTGGCGTATTGTTGAAAGTAAAAGTTGTCCAGATTAATATCATCCAATTCTGACCATAAAGAATCATTAATCATCTCTCGATAGCTCAATCCATTCAACGTAACTGTTGATCAAACCTCATTTTCGAAAAAGTAAGGTCCAATGACCCCGCCGGACCATAAACCGCACCAAACGCACATGTGACTACGTTGAGGATGGAGAGGCTTCTTAACAATAACTCTTGGGTTTTCCGAGCCGCTGATTCCACAATTTTTCTTGTTGACGTAGCCATGGAGGTGGAAATGGGCATCATTAGTCATGATGATTTTTGGATTGAATTCAGGATCATTTTCATGCATTTTAAAGACCCAATCAACGAAGACACGACGTTGTTGATTGTCGGCCGGCTTTATTTCTTGTGTTTAGTTCTTGTGTTGTTCGCATGTGGAATAGTCTTCCAACAAGTGTTTTTCCTGTCTGCTATGACATTATCAAATTCAAGGCAAACATCAACAAATACTACTCCCTCTTTCCTACCTACAATACCCTTCTTTCCCATCGCTAACACAGTGCATTGTATTTATAGGGGGCATCCCTCAGTTGTTCTTGAGCGACGTGCACGGGTTTTATTCTTCACATCACTAACTTATCCCAACAGCTCGAATTTTTCCACCAATTTCTGTATTGCGGTCCGACAAGGTGCTTCACGACGACCCAAAAATGCTTTAGTTTTGCGAACTGTGACCGCAAGATTTTCACCATTTTTGTAGTGAATTTTAATAATTGCAATGCGTTGTTGAAGCGTGTATCGTTCCATTTTTATTAACGGCGTAGTTTCTACTTGTCAAATGTCAAAAATAAAAGCTTCAAAATCACACCTCTTGTTGGTAATGTTTCTCAAACACCTCATTTTGGCACAAAGGGGAACTTCCAGAAAACAGTGAACTTCTATTACTCACAGTGAAGTTCCATACTCACTGTAAGCTTGAAATTAATTAATCGGATACTGACAACATTTTAAAATTTCTGGGCGGACAAGCAACACCAGACGAGCAGCCATGAGCAGTGGATTTAACTGCTCCCTGAGACACATTGTCATTCCTTGAATCTTATCATTTGCAGGCCAGCCTCGTAAGTTCATATACATATATATCATGTACCACGTCTGGTGTTTCTGAGTAAACAACAAAATTTCAATCGAAAATTGTATTCCGCAAACGAAAAACTACGTTTAATTTACAACACAGTGCACTGCATTTTTTTTAATTATAATTTTTATTAAATCAATTGCATAACAAACCGAGAAGACTGGACAACAAAAACGAATAAAACAAGTAACAGAATATTCTCGCGCAAATGTAAACATTTATGAAATAAAATCCAATTACCGTTTCACTGTAGGGATTGGTAACATGCATCGTGTATCCGTGGGTAAGATGAATGCGTGGTCTGTGGACAGCAGCTCTGGTATGGAGACAGTCATTTGAAGCGTTTGCCGACTGACGACGTTATGCTGCAAATTAAATGACACAATAGCTTTGGAATCAGTCGGTCATCAATCAGTTCGTATACGTTCAATGTTACTGTGAGAAATATTTACCTACCGTTCGAATACAGTGTGGTGAGTTTATGCCTTCGATGTAGCAAATTTTCAAAAGAAATCTCAAAACTGGAAGTGCGGTTAAAGAAAATGTTGAATGTAAGATATTAAAAGTGGCACTTTTTCGAATTAAAAATGTCGAATTTTCAGTAATGATGCATTGTATTTGTTTTTCTGTCTTCGGAATATTAATTTCATTTTATTCATTTATCACATTTAGTAAAATTGTACAGGAAATCGCAAGCCTAAATTTTTATGTCTAACATTTTTTAGTTTTTGTTTCTAGAAAGCTCTGATAACTATTTTAATTGAGAATTTGCAACGCTATACAAACGTGTTGACATTTGAGAATAATTTTGGTATGTTTTGTTTCATTCCATTCAATTGTCCTACTGTAAATTCCCCTGTTGGCAGCAACAAATGGGGCAGCTGCTGGTGTCGCCGTTAGTGACAGAATATCCCGGACATAGCCGTCACTGAGACATATGTGTCAGTCACGTGATATACTGTTATGCAATCATGTGCATCCTTGAGCATCGGAACAGCAAAAAGGACGAGCTCATCACAACAAACGAATGAAAAATACCAAACAAAAATACGTAAATAACGGAACGACACAAAAAACATTTCTTTGATTTCAATTTAAAAAAAAAATCACATATTTATATAAAGGGCCATATTCTATATCGTGTCACAAAGATGATATTTGGAAGCTTTAATGTTCCATCGGTTTCACCAGAGGTGAATTCTGTGTAAAGCTTCTGCAATTCGAAATTAAATAAGTGTATCTGTAAATGTTGCAAACGGAACAGTTTCAAATCCCAGCGTTGTTAATGAGAATTCAGTGACAATGTTTAAAATATTTTTAATCGATCTAGAAAATCTCAGTTTTTGTGAACTTTTTTAGTCACGCAGAAATACATTTTGTCAAATATATTTTAGAGAAATAAATATGTGGTTTTATTTGAAGAGATTCTCAAAGAAATTGTATGTTTAGTATTTGACATCTTTCGGTGGACCGACTATGCTTCGACTGATGGCCCAATTAGATCGATGACTCTATCGCATGGATCAGGATGACGTTAATCGGTTAATGACACCAGGGCTTATCGACGCAATCATGTGCATTGACGTGATTGGTGTGAGACCACACTTAAGCGTTGCGTGTGTCAAAGCTTAGCCCTTAAATTGTCCTTCCTTCGACGGCAGAAGTGGAAAATGATGAAATTAAATATACCACTGCTGAGGCACGGATCTGTCTTCTTTACGTAGAAGAGTTTCCCGTTCAGCGTCTATCATACAATAAACTCAGTTTTGATTCCCGGTAAATCAGAGAGTTCTGTACGATCTATTTGCATACTGACTGGCCGGGACCTACTAATGTTTTTTCAGAGAAGTTTATTTGCTGAAAACGTTAAGCCATTACAAGGTTAAAGCAGCTGCTAACAAATGCCGATCGCTCACACTACCTATTACACCAAATTCATCGGTCATTTAAACCTCGTAAACGATAACGACAAAACGAGTAGGAAAACAATCTCTAACCCATGTTGCACTCTACGTAGAAATTGTTTTAGCCATTCAGAAACATTCAGTAAGTTCTGCTTCGTTTATATACAAATTATATCGTGTCTGCCACAACTCTGGACAAAAAATTCTCGAACTACATATCTATGAGAAAGCCGAGCTCTTGTGCTCCATGTGACATTGCCTACATATAGGTTCTGCTATACATTAGGTATAGTTAATATACGTTTATCGGAGGCAACATATCCACCATGATCGGTTTAATATGTCCAGTTCCTATTGGAAACACATTCATCATATTGTATACGATAAAACGAGTTTCTTTTCCATGACACGTAAATGTAAGTGCTGCCTAAAATAAATAAGTCGTTACTTCAGTAAGGAATTGTGGGTCTTTGTTTATTATAACCTACGACAAGTCGTGTCATATCAATAATCTATACTGCAGCATAGGAGTATACGAATTATCAGTTATTCCGGTATTTAACCAACAATTGAGACAATAACTAAGCAAATACTTTCACCAGTTGAATCAATTACTTTATATTTACCCTATGTATTACTTACAGTCATACATGTCGATAAAAACCTCACCTTTTTACAATACCTCGTGGTTATTCTATTAATCAATCAAATACATATGGACATTTTTTTTATATTTTCAAGAAAAACGCCCACATAAAAGTAGATCTACAATCCAGTTTTCTACAAAAGTAGAAAAAACAATCAGAGTAGTTATCATTTACTTATTAATCCGATTGACAATAATTGTCAACAGTCCGATGCAGAAAGTTGCGGAAAATTCTGACTATTACACTGTACCCTAAGAACTACTTAAGGCATATATTGCACGATATTGACATTACTAGAATGACACAGTTTTGTGTCATTGGTGCATTTTCCAAAACTAGCAGATGAATCGGAGAGGGTGGTCTGTTGTTGAACGACACTTATGATATTTTACTGACATTTTGTCCACTTGATGAAAGTTTAGGCGAATACTATTTTATAAAATTTCTACTGACATGGATATTAGGATGGTGTAAACACATTTTTTTTAATTTGAAAATTTCACACTCAATGAGAATGAGTGTAGTTGGGATTCCCAATATGGGAAAAATAAGGAAAACAAAATTTAAAGATTTTAAGGTACCTCCTTACTTTTTACTTTTTGTTAGTTCACTCCACCCTAATACATAGTATGTATATTTTATATTACCTCTTCAAATTCAGAATGCTTCGCTTTAAATTCCATTTCATTTACACTCACTCTATGTAGACTTTAATACAAGACTGACCGAGTTTGAGAAGCATTGATTGCCACTTCGACAGAAATCCTTTGTTTTACTGTTAATAAACAATTATCAAATTGTTTGATCTGCACATACAACTTATACATTTAGGGATATGAAAATATTTTTAATAAACGGCATATGGCATATTCAATGATATATATATACATTTCATTCTAAATTTGTATATACATACATACAATTTAATATTCGTATCTGTTTATCTGTTTCGAATGGGCGCCATCATTACTCATCCGGTCTTCATGAAATTAGGTAAAGATCGAACAATGGGGCGTGGGATTGCGCATACACCTGCCGATTTGGAACCACCATATCT
The DNA here is from genome assembly GCA_958296145.1 of Hydrotaea cyrtoneurina. Classification (NCBI taxonomy): domain Eukaryota; kingdom Metazoa; phylum Arthropoda; class Insecta; order Diptera; family Muscidae; genus Hydrotaea; species Hydrotaea cyrtoneurina. The sequence goes on from OY282512.1 coordinate 89,404,899, forward strand.
CATGAACTATTAGAGTTATGAATACGAGATTTAGTGCTGTATAAAAAAAGTATAATTAAATTATTTTAAATCTTCAACTTTAAAAACAAAGATAAGCCTGAAAAAATTATTTATTTAAAAAAATGCATAAAGTGTCTTGACTAAAATGTAATCGAATGCTATTTTATAAAATTTGTACTGACATGCATATTCACACTAAAAAAAGTAATTTTTGTACTTCGGGGACCACAGTACATTAGAAGTGTATACGGGTTCTCATCGCAATTTTTTTTTTGTAGCATAGTATAATCTGTGAATATAGCAAAAAAAAAAGAGATTTTTCGCACGAACATTTTTGAAAATAAAGTATTTTAAAAATAGTTTTTTTTTACATTTCATATTCTTGATTTTGTGTAAATTCATAACGCAGTTTCCCGAATAAAATTTAGATAGTGTCTCTGTTTCGCACTAACCAGGGATCTAATACTGACCACAATGCAAAAAGTTTATCTCTCAAGAACTGAAACAATTTAATTTGTTCGAATATACATTGTTTTTAAAAGCAAAATTTTATTAAATTTAAAAAAAAAATATGTTCGAAATCAACATTTCTTTTTATGATTTCTGTAAGTTATGGGGCCCTAAACGATGAACCCTATACACATAGACATGTAGGTATGCAAATGAACTGAAATGCCTAACATATTGAAATGCAAACTTAATTTTGAGATTACTATATTTTACTACCGGGTCAATGGGCTATGAGGAGGATAATGCGGCGTCAGAAATTTCAGCAAACCAGTTTCTCTAAATATGTATATATGTATAGGTTCACGAATGGAAAAATGTCTTTCTTACAAATTCATATACTCACTTCTTTTTATGATCATACTTTCTGGTGTATTTATAAGACCATGCATGTTCTTATACCGATGTAAAATTATATACAAAGAATACATGATTCGAAACCATAACAGAAATAAAAAATTGCACAATCCGTGGTGGAGGGTATATTAAATTCGAGAAGTCTACACTGAATAACGTTTTTACAGATAAATTGCCCACTTTGTTTTCGTAAAATTATAAACAAACAATTCAAGGAAATGGCTCCAATTTTTAGATAATGTTCGACATATTATGGACATTGTTTTCACCATAATTTTAGAGTCTCTATATTGACATCACTTTTTATAACTACACAAACATTTAGTTTTTCCTAACATCACCAAAAACAAAAATCCCACTGCATCCTATTTATTCAACACAAAAATTCTAGTGTTTCCGAAAATTGTGTGTTACACAAACATTTACGCCGTACTCAGATAACACTCGAATTCGATACTGTCGCTATTGATATATTTACATCAACTCAAAAAGAGCAGGTAATTAAAACAACATCAACAATGTCTCAATTCTGGGTAAGATGAGCATTCGTGTGTAAATAATGATTGTAAATTGTCCAATTTACGATACTTTTTCTAGTACCAGGCAAATTTTAACAATTCTGAAAAAAATATTAACAAACTAATTCTCATTTTGTGCCGAACTGAGTCATTTTGTGAATACTGTGCTTTTTGAACACACATTTTGCAGCTTAATTAGAAAAAGTCCAAAGGTGAAATTTAACATTTGTATATGCGAAAAACAAAATACTTCATAATCGCCACCAATATCGCAGTCAATATGGGTTATATTGCTGAACAAATTCCGACCATTTCTTTTGAACGAATCCAAGAAAAGAACGAATGCAAAAAAAGGAAACTCCCCCAAATTCCGATTTTATACGAATTATATTTGTGTCATTAGTGTCAGATTGTTAAGAGTGCATAGAATCAAAAAGAAAAAAAAAATGGTGTATGCAGCTAAAATAGAAGCTCTTTGAAATCTCTGCAGTCAGCACAAAAGCAAGCGCTGAAAATTGTTTTTATCCTTCCCCGAATATTTTGTACCGAAAATCTGTTTCAAAATTATGCGCATAACATACTATACAAACAGGTAGGATCGCATATTCAGGATAACTTAATACAACCACAATTAATGATAAGACTAGCACGCAACTTGAGCACCGTAGAACTAACTAAGCAACGCATCTCTTTTTCTGGTCCCACTGAAGTCAACCTGCTACCTACCACAGTGAAAGAAAATTTCAAACTTGTCACCTCTTAAAAATGAGTTGAAAAAATATTTAATTCAAAATGAAATGCTTCTAATATTCTATAAAGCCACTTTGGCGTTGAGGCGTTAACTATTTTCTTTGTTATGTTAAGTTTATATTAAATAAATGGATTCATATTCGTCGAGATTGAAATACATTTCGTTAGAAATTATGATCTTACGAGCAAAATCATTTCCAGATATTCCAAGCTGAGAAGCGATAACGAGCGGATGGTCGTGTGCCTTCAATTGCTGAGTCAATTCGACCATGTAAGGGAATAATTCAAGGTCTTTGTGTATCAGCCTGGTGCGTTAAATGTTAGGTTATTGAGATCGATGGAGATTCGAGGTTTTTGTGCAAACTTCGCATCAGGCTGGGTCGCACACTCGGCTACGGCAGCCATAATCCCATCAGTGCACACGTGCAATGCTACATACCATACCAGTCACAAAAACACTTTGCGTACATTATTTCCTAAAGCTGTAATATAGTCATTGTTTGTTATCGGCCATAATGCCATATGCTAAGGGCCAATAAATGAGATCGTAGTTAAACCACAACAAGAGGTGTTATTTTGGTATTAAAAAAAAAATTGAATTTTTTGAGATAAATGATCGGATGTTTTATTTCATAATAAAGAGGAAGGTATGCCGTAATAATGAAAAACAACAAAAGCCAAATGGCCACCACGACCGCTCTTACAGGACCATATCCTTTTCATGAAATTTTCCATAACCAAATCGCAAAGTGGTTGCCCTCACGAATTCTATCTTTGAGGTATTGAATCGACGCTGGGCTGTTGGCGAAGACCTTATCTTTCACGTGGCCCCAAAGGAAGAAGTCGCAAGGTGTTAAATCACAAGATCTCGGTGGCCAATTGTGATCACCTCTTCGAGAGATAACCCGGCCCGGAAACTTTTTAGTTTTGCAAACTGTGACTGCAAGATTTTCACCATTTTTCTAGTGAATTTTAATAATTTCAATGCCATTTGTAGTAATCGCTTCAAAAGTGACACCCCCCGAAATACCGGGTGATTCAAAATAACATCTCTTGTTGGAGAACCCTGTATTAAACATTTGTGTGGCAACAAGATTTTTAGAAAAAATATGAGAGTTAAAAAAATCTCGGCTAAATGGACTTTAGCAAAAGACACTTGTGTGGAACTGGTGGTAGTCGGAAATTTATTTTATTTGGGGAATTTGGTGAATCAAAATAATTTTGATTATTCTTCTTCTATCGTTGAGTGCTGTCACAATCATATGTCTATTAAATTTTGGTTTTAACGCCCAATATTGGACGATTAAACTGCCTCTAAGCGTAGAATAAAAAAAATAATTTTAAGTTTAACTTCAGTTTAATCGAAAAACGAAGATCAACCTTGACTCATTTATTAGCCCGAAACCGGTTAAATTGGCTATAAAAAGAAATTCTAAATAAATCATTTATGTTACCCTTGACGTTACTGTTTTTACAACAAACTGGATGTCAAACCACTGTCCTAATTTTTTCTTATTCCATTGTGTGCAAAATTCTTTACAAATCGAAATGAAATACCATTTCATGACCAAAAAATTAAGCAGTCTTATTGGTCGATGACAATCGATATGGGTAGAACTTCATCATTCTGTAAAAATATGAATTTAAGTTGTGATTAAGAAAGAAAACAGAGTAACGAATCATTTGTATTAAAACAAGTTTACTTTCCATCCCTTTCCACATTCACGTCAATAAATCAAAATCGCCTAAAATTTACTTAAGCGATTATTCGTGAAAACCACTGATACATGTTCTGAACTGTTAATAGTATCCACAAGAAGGGGCGAACTTTCCCTGAGCGGTTAGTATAGAAAATACGACATTGACTGACCACCCAGATCTATAGATTTTACACTTCCGAACTTATTTTTGTGGAGTTTATTGGAAAAACAAAGTTTACGACAATTTTCGAGCTCAAGGAAAATCATTTCCTATACCACCCAAGTGTTTCAAAAAAGTGGTCCTCCATCCATATTTTTAGTTTTTTTAATTTCACTTAATTTTATTGTTTTTGTTTATACCATCCACCTCGAGTTTCTCAACAAATGTCCATTAAATTCGACAAATGACTACCGCCAATTTAAATTTAAACGTTAGGTCCCACAACTGTTATTCATTTTATTTCGGTTTTTAATTGTGTGTAAACATTTTCATCATTTGACATTTGGCATGATTTCATTTTAATCAGATTTAATATTTGTGTAGCTTTTTCAAGAGTTGACAAATTAATTCCTTTTAAGATATCCTTCACTTGATGAGATCAGTTTTTTTTATCGGATTTTGTGATGTATGAGAACAATCAATGGGTGTATGGGTGTGCATAAATGAATATACATATGCAAATACAGACTGAAGTATGAATCGACTGGAACCGCAATTTTTCACTGAAGGATAAAGTTGCCAAGGAGTAAATGTGAAATGAAAATGCATTTTTAAGATTAAGTGTATATAATTGTTTGAGCTACAACTACAAAAAAGTTGTATGTGCAATAGTTGGAGATAAAAAAAAAATATTATTGTGCAGGTCAAGTAGAATATGTATACAACATTTTCTAAAAATCGAATAATTGTATTTTAATTTTAAGTGCTAAAAGTTATATTAAGGAGACATTCTTTATAAGTAGGCTTACTGCTGTTCATTATGATACCACGGAAACTAACATAACGTATCCATAAAACGCTGATATGTCAGCCATGTTATGACCATTTCGATAGCTCACTTAATCTTCATGCTGCGGTGTAGTATGTGCAAAATTAGATAAAACATTGTCTTATTGTCATCGACTTAGGCCCAATAAATGAGTCAAGGTTGTTTTTTGTTTTCAGTTTCAACTAAAGATAAACTTCAAATTAATTTTTTCAGTCAAATTTTAAACGTAGTTTAATCGTCCAATACTGGGTGTTTAAACCACAGTTTAATAGCCATATGACTGTGACATCACTCTACGAAAAAAGAACCAAAATGATTTTCACCAAATTCCAAAGTCCATTTAGCAGAGTTTTTTTAATTCTCATATTTTTTCTAAAAATCTTGTGTCACCAAAATTCACCACAAAATTTTAATATAATTTTAATTATACACCGGAAACATATGATTTCTGATAAAAGTGTGAGTGTTGCCACATCAGCAGCCGAAAATGTGGATTATTTTGACTGACCACTCAAAAGCGTATTTGAAGTTTAAACTCAGTGTAAAACTGAGTTTTACGTAATATTGGTATAACTATGATCTAATTTATTTGCCCTTAGTTGTTTCAGAAATCACCAATTACCACCGTTTATCGCTACCTGACCTGACGGGCCTTTAACTACAACTACCTTTTTATATGATATAAATTTGGTCTTTTAGTGAGCAATATCATTGGGCAACACTATTAACCAAAGCCCATATTGGAAACCCTCCAGTTGAAAGGAATAAAAAATGTTATTTCCTAAGCTGTGGTGTTCATTCTCCAAGCCTACATCTACGAAATTCTCTTAAATGCGTAAATTGCGTATGTAAATCATGACATTATCCTTTTACATGACGCTAATTGTCCATAAAAATTTTAAAAACAGTCAACCGTCAGCGGAAGTGAAAGTCACAGCTTGACGGCTTTTCAAAGTAATTCTCACGAAATGATACCCACACTTTATTGTTGATGCTATAAGTACGTTACAGTGTTTTACATATATGACTATGCATGTTTGTACATACTCGTACATACATACAGTACTTTGGCAGTAAATAACATATGTATATCACAATAATGCCATGTAAAGAAAAATGGCTTACAAATTACGAGAACCAAATTGAAAATTGAAACAAATGTAATATTATAAGGTAACTTTAAAGAAAAAGATTAATTTGTTGGCTGTTTTCTTTCTCTATAACTTGTTGTTGGTCTGGGTGTCTTAAAGGAGAGGTATTTTTGCTTTAGACTAGGGCGTTTTGTAGGATATTATTCTCTTGCAAAGGCATTAACCATTCGAAGCTGGCTTTGAATAGTTGGTCCCGATCAGTGAGTATAAACAATTATGTGGCAAATTATTTAAAATATGCTTAATGGAATATTGAGTACATCTCAATTATGTTATCAATTTTACTTGCGCCTTGTTTAATACCAGCCCAGAGCAAATTGTTTTACATACGCTTTTTGATACTTTTATCTTTAACCCTGCATGGCCAACCATATTTTGTAGACCTTATGAAGCACTCAAGTTATGGTAGTCGAAACGAGAACATTGGGCATGTAGGGTTAAAGGAAAATTATACATGTATAAAGCATAAAAAAGTTTACATAAACAATTCTGACGTGGATAAAAATATTAAAGTTATTCTCAGAAAAACTGTAAAATATTCGTCACAGTGCACTTTGTGGTGCTGGCAACGGTTTCCATGTGCACATGTTGTTTGTTCAGCTGGTGTTTTTTTTTTTTTTTTTTGCGGAAAAAGTTTTCCATGCGTAGCTGTCACAACATTGGCCTTCATTTTCCATTGAAAAGCGTTTTTTTTTTTGGATGTTATTGAATATAAACATTATTGTAGATATAAATATTTTTTTGCCTGTTTACTTTTTTCGCAAATATGCAGCAATTACAATACGGCTCTGTAGGGAATTGATTTTATGTTACAGTAAATAGACCGATTAACTGATCTATAGGTTATTCGGACAATTTTCAAATACATAAGAACCACAAATATTGCATATTTAAGTTCAGCTCATCATTGTAACCCCTTGAAACAAATCCATCCCATGATGGATATTAAGGAAAAAAAATATTTATTGATGTCAATAGTAACGAATAATTATTCTGGGCAAAAGGTGCTACATTGGACTATACCAACAGTTAAAGCCTCTATTTAGCGCCCTCTGTGAGCTATCGTGACAAATGATATAGTCTACAGAATGTCTTGAGATTTACATGAGTATCATGTATCGACATCAGCGACAGCCAACGCCCTTATAGGCCGAACAAGATGAAGACCTCGACCTGTTGCTCATTCTTGAACATCAGAACAGCTTTCGCGTGGTATTAGTTAGGCCACTGATGCCCTCTCAGCCCTTCTCAGCCTTTCGACTCACAACATAAACTACGTTGCCAATTCCATCTGATAGTCTAGAAAGTCATTAACAAACATTCGTTTCCACCTGACATTGACATTTAGCCACCAGACCTGACTTTAAGAGACCCTCTGCTACAAACTATGGATTGTGTTCTTTAATTAGCAAATTTTAATTACAATTTTGTAATGAAACCAAAGAGCGTTTAATTTAATTTGAAAAGGCCTAAATTCAAATCCGATACAATCCCCAAAAAAGTCCCCAGCATTTTACGTGTCAAGCTTTTTGTGTCGAATTTTATGAACAAAATGTGATCCACGTACAAACAGACATATTCACAATTGTTGCTTATCTCTCTGACTGACTGCATGTAGCGTTTTGTCTATTTGTTTAAAGGAGTGTTTGTCTTCAATATACTTCTGTGTCTTTAAATAGAGACACACTTACATCCTGCCACATCGTAGCGCCGGCTCACGCAGCGGTATCTATAAAAATCCTGACAAGCCGAGTTGCTTTCGTTTCTTTTGTTTTAGTCTTTCTTGTTGTTCGTGGATGTAATTGTTCCATTTCCCGGATTTACATTTGTAAATATGCCTTTGTCATCAGCATCCTGTTATAAGAAATAGAAAACATTAACTCTAAAGGGTCTGAGGACAACAGCAGCATTAACAACAACAACCAGGGCACCTATAGTCAACATGAAGCCAGACTACAACGCAAGATGAAATGAATGATGGCAGTTATATGTGTGTAGGAAAGCGAGTAGTAGTAGTATTTGTCATTTCTGCTCTTCGACTCTGTTTCCGCCTCCTCCGCTCACTCCTTTCTTCTGTTCATTATTCATCCGTTCTGTTTTAAGCAGAGAATTTAACAATGCATAACACATTTTCGGCATGTGCCATCTGTATGAAAACAACATGTTGTGCCCTCGTTGTATTTGTTAGGGGAACACGACATCTCAGGGTTTTGTTTTCGATATGCTAACGACGAATGTTGTTCTAGTGATGGAAAGTGTTGAATCTTGTGCACATAAGCCTCCCCCAAAAACGGAAATATTATTTTTGATAAATATTTCAGAGGCGTATTTTTAAGTGGCTTTTCATGAATTTCTATGGTCGGGAGGGGTGTGGTTGTTGTGACTGATCGTGGTGTGCTTAGTAGATTGTGCGAGTATCATACAGGAAACACCACCAGCATAGAATCAACTGGATTTTCAACAGTGGTTTCATTCCGGAATGGGCTCGAATCACTTGTCTTTAAATCTTCAAAGAAAATTATACTGAGGATTTTCATAATGCTGCGGATATTTTGACAATACAACTTTTGAAAAAACTTCACCATACAAATGCATTATTCGTTCAAAGACGATTTTAAAATATGACCTACGCGATCTTGCCCATATTCTGTATTTAGTAATGCTATTACTAGACAAAGTTTCGGACAAAAACTTGGAAATCCGCCCCATTAGAAATCGTGTAATAATATCAATACGCCCAAAGCGATCTTGTCCAAATTCTGTATTTAGAAAATTTATAGCTAGAAAAAGTTTTGGACAAAAACTTGGAAGTCTGGAAACTCCCCTTCTGGTATCTCCCATACCATCCGTCCCTTAGAAACCGTGTAATATTATCAATATGACCAACGCGATCTTGCCCAAATTCTGGGATTTGTTGTTTGCTATATTTGCTTACAATTCTATTAATTATTGACAATGCCCAAGGTAATCGGAAGCAACCTGAATTTCTACAATACTATTATTTGTTAGTTGATATTTAATATGTGCAACCAATCCCATCGTTTTTATGGATACTCTATTTTTTTTTTTTGTTTTGGAGAAACGCCTAAAAGCAGAATTAGGTGTACACTTCAGACAACAAGAAATAGATATCATAACAATTCCGGGTCCTTTCATAGTCATTTTTTACTGATGATCAAAATCTACCACATAATTATATTTAGATGAAAGAATGAAAGACGGATGAAATAGTGTTTGACACGTCTTTGTGGGCCGTTGTGTGGTATGATCAAGTCCTTTCATATCCACCGTTCATAAATAAACCTTGAAAGCCTATGTAGGTGGTTCATGTGACTGGAACTTGTTTGCTGGTTGTTGAACAATTTCGAAATATTTCAGTTACCGTGCTGTGCTCTTTAATGTTCATCAGAATCTGGATTGTATTAGACTAAAATATACAAATTGAGTCGAGTGAAGACATCTCAGTCTAGAGTATCGGAAGAAGTAATTTGTTGTTGGTTTCCTCGCCAAGTGATTCTTAAGACCTTGACACGTGAATTGTTTGGTAAATTCGCGGAACGCTACTGCTTAAAATCAACACCTCTGTCTATGATGGGGGAAGGCGGTGTTGTGGGTGGTATCATGTTCCTCAGTCTGCATATGTTGATGGGAATAGTGGCATCCATGGCCACAGTTGCCACCATCACTTCTGCCACCTTGTCTATTATACATATACATACAAACATATATATGCTCCCTTGAATAGACATACATACATATTATACATACATATATATACATATTCGGTTATGTGTTGACTACATTGACTTTAATGGCTCGAGTAGATTTAACCTAATTAAGAATGTTCAACAGAACGCCTCTTGAATACAAATGAATATTTTCTCCAACATTTGTAGAAAGTAACAGCAGACTTAAACATACCGAAAAATACACAGATATACCGTCGACAATATAGACAAACGAACATACCCGGTATTAGTTTCGCTGCGACGTGAAAATTTCGAACAACAACGGAAAATTAAGACATTAAGATTGGGGAACTTCATAGCAAAGGATTATTTAAGTCACGCCAGAGCGCAACAGAAGGTGCAAGTAGTAGACAGTGTACGAGAGTATTTTGCAATACAAGCAGAGACCCACGAACTATTTAAAAAATACAGTCCGGACTCTACTTTAGCCCCTATATAAAAATTCGGATTATCATTCAGTAGATTTACGGTCTATGTTTAACAAATTCCATACAGCTATAATTTGTCCATTACGCAATTTTTCGCAGTTTCTTTCTGAAAATCGAATTCGTTGAAAATACAAAAATCTAATTTGTTTTCGTTTCATCTACCGGCGATTTCGTTCGTCTCAGATAAATACGTTTTATTTAAAAAAGCGGTATATTTAAAAAAAAAAAACAAGGACTGTTTGTGAGAAGAGCAATAATGGGAGGGTTAAGTTGGACAATATTATTATTGATTCAAATATCTTAACAGCATTTATGTGTTCTATTGTAAAAAAATTTAACCTTACGAACAGATTTCGAGTCCATTTGTCAAAGAGTTGCCTACAATGAGTAAGCCAAAAAATTAAATATATAATAACAAAATGGAAACATACACATTTCGAGTGTATGTTTTCTTCTCTATAAGTGTCATACTTAAATTTGTTCGTGTGTTAACACAAGAACTGTGACATTTTCAGGGTGTGGATGGAATGTTTGTAAAAATGTTGTTGTTTGAGAAACGAATAACATAAGTATTAGGAATGCCGGAACTATGGTCAATATACCTCTCACTTTTTCTTTTATCGAAAGCCAAATCATTTAAAATTAATAAACTGTAAACAGATTTTCCACGGACTCATTTTCCCCCCCCACCTTTGTGTTGCACTCTATTGCGGAGGCGGTGATCTTCGTCCCGCTGACATTTCGCTAGTGTTGCTTTACCCAATTCGTGCTTATACTCGTAAATTAGTCTGTTAATATTCGAAATATTCCTGGAAATTCACTTATTTCATAGAAAAGGAAAGGAAACAAATCCTGTTGTATTTGTTGGCCTTCATTATTGTTGCCGCGTCTGCTTTTCCATTTTGCAAGTATGTCAGCTCTCGTGTGTCAATGTATTTCGTGTACACAGCAAAAGCAAATTCTGCAAAATTGTTAAGCTTCAGTATATACAGACATACCTATGGTCGGTGTGCTGCAAAAAGAGCTCATGTCAACTTTTTGGGGAAGTGGACTGAATGCTGCAAAAGTGTGCCAAAAGTGTTCCGAAAGTCATAGTCTATGCCGTGTAAAAAATACAAAGGTCTGTTTATAGTTGTTTTGTAGTTACGGTATTAACGTAATTTATTCAATAACACACGCTTATGTGACTTGAGATCTATTTGCTTCATACCGACTATATGTATGTACAATTAGGTGAGTCGCAACAATAAAAAAAAAAATAAAAATAAGTGTTGTTTGGCCACAAATTTCTACTTATTATTATTTGGAAATAGAAAACACGCCCCACCATAAATTCGGTGTTTTTTCTCGAATAACAACATTAGTTATAATTTTTAAAATTGCGGATTCTTTTAAAAGATTAACTTAAGTTGTTATTAAGAATGAAACCATTTTTTATTAAAACATGTTTACTTTTACATGAAAGTATGTGCTGGGATGACTATAATTGTAGTAATTTTGTCGCATATCACGAATAACTTTTTTGCTATGCTGCGAAATGTATTCAAATTTTTGATAGCTTCTTAAAAATATGTTTTTAACAGATTTAGTTTTTCAGAGTATCCAAAAAGAGAACTAATGTTGCGTCATACTTTCCAAATGTCCATCTCCTGGCCGGAAATACGTCTATTTTTGAAAAATACGTCTATTTTTTTTGTTTACACACAAGTAAAACGCCTGTTTGGTGTTTGTAGCAAGTAAAGCTTATTTCCTTCTATACAAAGCTTATTTGGATGTAAATATAACTCGTTTACAATTAGTATTACATATTTGTGTATAAGCAATAGCGTGTTTGGGGAAAACTGACAACGAACAAAGTACAACATTTGAGTGCAAATATGTGTGTATTTGCAACTGTTTTCGTATTTTTTTTGGCATTTACGCTCTTTAAAATAAAAGCAATACCGAGAGAATGAGATGGATTGTTATATAGAAATTCACAAATTGAAAAAAAATAAAAAGTAAGTCAAAAATGCATACATATACATTTGATATTTATCACCTGCAAACAAGTTTATATTTGTGGTATGGAAAAATATATATATGCAAACTTGTTTGCTGAAATTTGTTAAAATGACCATTTTTTTCAAATGTGGTCAAAGGAAACTCCTTTCGTCTTCTACTTAACTAATGGTTTTCTAGGTACTGTTTTTCGAAACATGTGTTTAAGGTGTTCTTATTGTTGTTTCTTGTCTACGTTGTCTTAATTTTCGAATGCTAGCCGAGTTGCCAATGTGGGGATAGTGAAGTTCAAAAATGTGTCTACCATTGGGGGGCGTTCAGTAATATGTTATATATTTTTCACATCATTAATTGACCAAGTATTTGATGCCCAAAATCTCTCTTTTCTTGCCCCTGTTCGTCAAAACAAAACATTTGGGCTTAAAGAGATGAAGCCTGACCGCTTACGAGCTGAAGAGTCAATAATAGTCGGATTCTTAGAATCAAAATTTGCGTCGAAGTCCTATGTTCCAAAAAAGGATAGGTCAGTTATACTACTTTCTAGTGTCCCATTAACAAATGCTGTAGTCCCTTGATAAAAACGTAAACATAGGACAAAACGCAACCTATGGAAAACGTAAATCAACTGGCTAGATTTGCAGTTGGTAAAAAACACGGTGTGCGATACCCATTCTGTCGCATAAACACTTGGAAAATGCTGCCTGATATTTTTTTAGGTTTTAGATTAATTTGTGATTTAAATAAATGAAATACACAAGTTTCTAAGTGTTTTTTCCTTAAATACCGTGATTGCTACAAACGAAGTCATCCGACCGGGCACGTAAGTTTAATCGAAAGCCCTTCGAAAATGTCGCTCTTTGACATCAATGACCCAGAATCACCCAAAAATTTACTTAAGCGATTCTTTGTGAAAAACACAGAATTGTCTTCAGCAGAACAGACGTATTTGCTGAACTCCTGAGCAACAATTTCGCATTTTCAGTCATTGCTAGAACGGCATCAAATGAAAGAGAAGAATCTCAGCTGTTAGATAACGTTTTTTGTCATCATGTGTCAAGACGAAAAAAGTTAAAAAAAAATATATGCTGTTCAATATATTTAAAATTTAATGCTTCTAGCTGTATTAGTTCACTAACAACAGCTATTGCAACGTTTCCCTTAAAAAGTAAAACTAAGGAAGTAAAACTGAGGACTCGGTTTTTATTTTTAGATGTTACACCCATTGGTAACGACTATACAGTTTTATTTATATATAAATGGTTAAACCCCCTAACCGGCAAAATCGCTCTGAGGATACCTCCGTTAATTGTGTTTAATTTTGGTAAAAAAAAATATTTTTTTGTGCATAACTAGTAAAAAAAACAGGTTGCAAAGATTTCCCAGTATATCTGTTTGGCCGGTTATAGGGATAAAAACAATTATTGAAAACCGTCTCAGGATGGTCTTGTCGGTTACAGGGTTAAAAAAGTACAAATCATCACGAAATAAAAAACTGAGTATGTAGTTCCACTAAGTGTGGACTATAGTTTCATTTTTATATACATGTTTACACACAAGTAAAACGCGGCTTTAGACTTTGTAGCAAGTACAGCTTATTTCCATCTAAACAAAGTTTATTTAGATGTAAATATAACATATTTGCTATTAACATTACGTATTTGTGTATACGTAGTAGCGTATTTGCAAACGATAGACAATAAACTTATTAAATTCAAACTTTTGAGTCCCAACAAGTGTGTATTTACAGCTGTTTTCATAATTTTTTTAGAGTAATTTTGATTCAAATTAAGTGTTGTTTCAAAAAAAGGGGAGTGATACGTATGAAAAATTGGGATAAAAAATGGATTTAAATATTTTGTTTAAATTAATCGAATTTTTCAATTAACCGATTTTCAAATATGCGGTTATAACTGTAGTCTGTCATCGGATGGTAGTTGACGGAAACACTGATTGGTTTAATATCTACGAGTAAAGTTCAGAATGGTTGGAACTTGTTGATTGCTTCGTGGCTTAAACCATTCCTTGGATAAAAAGGATCTATTTCCATACAAATTTTAAGATTTCCATAAATCTTTTAGTTTCTTTTTACTATTTCAGCTATAAAGTCTTTGTTGAATGCTATAGAGAAAATAGTTTGACTTTTCTGATAGAATGAAACACTTTTCGAGAATAATAAAAATAAAGTAAATTTACTGTAACCCAGTCTAATGTAGGAGCAAATGTCGCTGTTCCGCAGTCAGTGCTGTTGCTGTCCATATGAATATATTTAAAGCATGACTTTGTAGCATATTTTTAATGTTTTATTGGCAGTCGTAAATAGCAACAGCAGAATAAGCAACAGCGACATCATCAACAAGGACATTGACAACATTAAGGACCTGTGGGAGCACAGAATACTTTCTGTACTGCTGCGCCATCTTCACCGTTTTCTTCCTCGCCTACGCCATCTCCATTGCCATTTCCACTGCCATACACTCGCTCATTATCCTCATCATCATCGAATAGGTTCCTATAAATTCTTTTTTGGGATTCCTTTGCAAAATGTGCTGTTTGTCTTCATTATGTCGTCGAAACATTTACAGCTGCAAATGAATAATATACACAAAATGTTTTACTTTTGTCCTGTGTACATTTTCTTCTTCTTCTTTCATTCATTCTGGAATATTAATGGACCCAGGGCAATAGCAGAATGGCAAACAGTGAACCAGGGAATGAAACGATTTTTATCCCGTACGTTTCTTCTCTTAATGAAAATTAAATTCATCATTAAAAGAGACCGCGTGGCAGTATCGTCTTTTTGAGATATATCGACATGTGAATAATTTGGTGACTTGAATTCGAAGATAATTATAGATGGTCATGCTATTTCCATCGAATATTTTAAGGCTGTGGTGGGTTTGGTTCTGTATTTTAATGACAGTGTCTGTTATTATTATATTTTTTTATGTCAAATGTGAATATGTAAATTATTATATGTAAAATCTTTGTATGACATTCTCAAAGTGTCGATTTAATATTAAAATACATTTCCCCCTATTTACTTGGTAGTTGTTAATTATATTTTAAAGCCAAAATCATTTTTCAAGTTTGTCTATTTTATCTAGAGTGTATTGCTTTATTTCTAGAATTTGTTATTTCTATGTTTACTCAGGAGAAACTTAATATTAACACCTATCAATTCAAATATACAAGATCGAATTTCCGCACACTGTTTTTTTTAAACTTTGAAAGTCTTTTACCGCTCAACATTTGAGCCAAAAAGAAGAAAAAAGCCTATAGTCCTCTTTGGCATATAGAAGACTTGAGAAAATATAACTGCGTGAATCCAAATTAAACATTAATACAATACCGATGAATCCGCTTAATTGAAACAAAAGATTTAAATCAATTAATTCAGCTCGAAAATGCTGGCGACTTTACGAGTAAGAGAGTAATCTCCCATCCATGTAAAACATCTCTAAGTATACAAAATATATCGGGTACGGCTCAATGATTCGAAAGAGAGAGAGAGAGAGTCCCATCTGTTCCCTCAGGAATGTTAAGTAATTCTTCCAATTTTTTCCAACAAGATAATGCCCCAGTTCACACAGCTCGTGTTGTGAAGGATTGGATTTAGGCGCAGGACGTTGAAATACTCCCGTGGCCTCCATATTCTCCGGACTTAAATATCATTGACAAAGTTTGGGGATGGCTAACACGAACAATTTATGAAGGCGGAAGACAGTTGTCCTCCAGAGATGAGCTAATGGATGCAATAAAAGTTGCCTGGTCGGAAATTTCGTTGGATTACCTAAAATCTCTCTATGACTCCATGAATAGCAGAATTTTCGTTGTAATCTTAAACAAAGGAGGCCATACAAAATATTAAATAGTCTAAAATCATTTAAAAATAAATAAATAAATCGGATTAACAAGAACATGTTGGTCAACACTAATTTATCTTTTGTTTTTATGTGCTGAGGCTAATCTAACTTTACACTGAATAATGCATATTTTTCATAACTATTAAGAAAATTGTGTAGAAAATACCGTTATCTTCAATCGATTAATTTCAAATCGTCGTCATAGCGGAATCAGAACATTTTTTAAAAATTAAGAATGTTACACTTGGAGAAGAGTTTATGGAAAAGTCTACAATCTCTAAAATGTAGTACAAAATTAGGTGAGGCTATTCTAAGTTGACGGAGTGTATGTGGCTTCTCGTGCGTCAGGACGTCCAATTCACTACAAAAATGGTGCAAATCTTGCAGTCACAGTTCGCTGAAGCATTTTTGGGTCGTCGGGTAGCACCTTATCGGACCGCAATACAGAAATTGGTAGACAAATTCGAGCTGTTGGGACAAGTTAGTGATGTGAAGAATAAAACCCGCATACTTCGATCAAGAACAACTGAGAATATTGCTGCTGTAGCCCGAAGTGTTGAAGAAAGCCCTGGTTTGTCCATTCCTCGTCGTTCTTTGGAATTGGGCATTCCACAAAAGTCATTACACCGTATTTTGCATAAATACTTGGATCTTAAGGCTTATAAAGTTCAGTTAACATAAGAACCCAAGCCGGCCGATCATTAACAACGTCGTGTCTTCTCTGATTGGGTCTTTGAAATGCAGGAAAATGACCCGGAATTCCATGTCGCATCTGGAACTCGGAAAACCCAAGAGTTATTGTTAAGGCTTATAATGTTCAGTTAACACAAGAACTGAATCCGGTCGATCATCAACAACGTCATGTCTTTGCTGATTGGATTCTTGAAATGCATGAAAATTATCCGGAATTCCATCGGAAAATCATCTTGACTGATGAGGTGTTTGCGTCAACAAGCAAAATTGTCGCTTTTATGTTGAAATTAAATCTCAAATTGTGAGCAATGCTCCCGAGTCAATGCATTTTATGATCATTAAAAATATTATTGCTTTCTAACTAGTTGTAGAACAAAAAGCCGACTAGTGTAAACATAAAAGCGGCTTATTTCATATTTCCCTGCATACATGTTCATAGCAGAAAATGTATAGAAATGTATCTTGACGAGTACAGCAACAAAAAATGTTCTAATTTTTTTTTAAATCTACATACAGTGGCTCACATGTAAAGTCGAGCAGTCGCATAAATACGTATGTTCTGTGTAGTCAAATTTTAAAACTTCACTGAAAAACAATGACCAATAATTTTGGAAATAAATAGAGACAACTTAAAAATGTATCGTTTTTCTTTCAATGGTAGCCTCACACTTGGGCTGTTCTCAGTTTAGGCTTCATGTACATTTCGTAACGGAATGGGGAGTGTATTTTGAAAGAAAAAGATTTTTTGGGACAAACTAGAAAAAAAAACTGAGATGCATTTTCTTTCAACACAATGAAAATATTGCGACTGGAAGTGTTTTCAGGCGACTGCCCGATTTTATGTGTGAGCCACTGTCCATAGATTTCTGTCCAAAATCAGCGTTGTCCGTAAATTGTTGATAGGATTCCTCTTTTATGTTGATTGCGGGGCTAGTTCGAATGTTGTGTTGATTGAAAAAAATAGGAATATTTAAAGTTTATTTTTTTATTTTCTGTTTCGTTGTTATTGCCCACATTCCCGAAAAATGTAATGGCTGACCATTCATTCTGGCAACGACATTTTTTTGTCCATTTTTTTTTTTTTTGTATGGGCTTATATGTTGTCTATACTGTGGGCATATGGAAAAAAATCTGTCAGTCAGTGAAGCATACATAAATGTGGGTTGTTCAAAGAAATGTCGTTCCCTCTCATTTTTTAAGCTAAAAGCAACGTAAATGTAAACAATTTCTGTACAATGTGTGCGACGAAACGTCAGATAATTTGATTGAACGAACATCGAATGTCAGAAAATGTGAAATTTTTTCGTAAACGAGTTTTAAAGACAGGCGAAAGGATTGCCGCTTAAACTATAGTCGTTTTATCCATTGACATTGCTCTACCAAACTGACGGGCTGTGAGATAGATCCCATGGGAATGGTGTTAACTGAAAACCTCGTCAAGGAGAGTGATGTTCAGTCAAACCCGACTTTCGTCTTACATAATTGTTTCCTTTATGGAAATATCATGTATATACACATGTATATATTCAATGATACACCTTACCTTCCTTTAAGAAACAAAGGAGGGAATTATTTCCTTATCGTAAACCTGACCAAAACAGTAAAAAATAAAAATATTATTCCCTTCATTTTCAGGTACACATTAATTTGTTTGATGTTTTCTGAAGACAAATTGCAAAGTGAGTAGAACTAATTTCGTATTCACATCTTCTTTTGTGTAAATACTGTTTTTTTTTAAATGCCATAAATATATCAAATCGGTTGTTGCCATTGTTTGAAGACCATAACATTTGTAACGAGGATCAGATCGAATGCCAAAATATAAACCCCTAATATCAGAAATAAAACTCTTTACGCGTTGAGTGCTTGTTAGACACTGATTTTATTCTCCAAAATGAAACACTCACTTAAATAAAATAGAATTTGAAAGTACGTCTAGTATATGCCACTTACGCCATACGAAGAATCAAACTTTATACATTTATACAAATACACTACAAACTAATAAAGATTTCAAAAATACATAAACATTGAATAGACACAACATTTGTTACAGCGCATTGCATCTCCATGCAGTATTGTAGTATCGATATTCAATCGACTGAATGTGCGTGTGTGTGTGACTTATGCTATTGATAGTGAACCACGTGAAGGGTTCGATCGTCGATTTGCAATTGAATGTATACGCGAGTACAGTACATAACCCTATCGCCTGTGCATACAAAGGGAAAGCGAAAAAGACTTATATTTAATTCTGAACACATTGAAATGTCAAGAGTAAAATCGAGCATCCTTATCACCTAGAATTTGTGAACATTTTTCCGGTTGCGAATTATGTATTCCCTTTACCAATTTTTTGCAATCAAGCAGATTTTGAGAATACGTTTTTATAACAATCAGCTGTTGGCATTTCTCGATTACAGCTGATGAATTCTTGCAATTTGAAAATACATTACTTCTTGAAAACAGTGCCATTATTCCACCAATATTCTTAAGGTGCTTACCAAAAAAGTATTGCGATGGAGAGCGATGGCATAATCAATATTCTGCTAATTTTTGACAGAGTTCCTAAATTTAATGGAAGTACTATTCTGTGATCAATGGATTATATATTCCACAGAAAAAGATAATGTAATTACTGCTTAAGCCCAAATATTGTTTATCTCCACTAAAACATACAATTGATTTTTATTTACGATATTACTTACTTACTTATTTCCCTTAACATTCCATGAAGGAACAGACGGGGAACCTATCTCGAATTAGTGAGCTGTGTACGATAATTTTGTATACTCACTGACCGGGACCTACTGTTTAAAGCCGGCTCCGAACGGCTAGTGTTTTTCTAGAGAAGTTTTACATGGCTTAGAGATAGCTCTCTTACTCGTAAAGTCGCCACCATTTACGAGGTGGAAACAGCCGCTGAAAACTGTTTGATGGACTTAACCGGTTTCGAACTCGGGTTCTTCTGTGTGATAGTCGCACACACTACCTACCACTCCACTTATTTACGATATTTCTTCTGAAAATTACCTAAATTATAACAAAATTATAGTTGTAAACTAATTACATTAAACTACTGATTTAAGTACATCGAATTTAAGCTGCAACATTTTTCTTTTAAAAATTGACCAAATTGACGAAAAACGATTTGTCACAACTCCAAAAAATTTCCACGAATGCTCTTAAGGTACTGTGCTTGTGGGTCAGTCTTGAAGTTTGCATTGGGAAATATAGTTTTTTGACGAAATGGTCGACCTCTGAAACTTTGACATTCAATTTGATTAGAGCACAATTTCTTTTAGCTCGCCACCATTTGAATTCATCATCGGAATTCCAGCTAATGTTTATAACACATAGATCCATCCAACTCCTCACGTAAATCGATACACAAGAATTTGTTTATGACTGTAATGTATTGTGTACCATCTCGAATAACTCGGAGCTACCCCCTATGTACACCTGCAAGAACTTTAGTATAGAAATTAGGACGAATGCAACCCGCGATATCAAACTCATTTAGAAGTCCAATAGGAGACAAATAATTTACATTAGCTACAGTTGTTCTGCGCATTATAAATAGCTGAAATAAGTGCATTCTCGTGCTAAAATATCCTCATGATAAATCTGTTTATGACATCACATATATACAGACCGAGTAACATCTGACTCCATATAAAAATACTAATTGGAATACAAAAAAGCAAAATTTTCCTTTCAAATGTCTCTCCTTGACCGCATTTATCTTAATACCACAATTATCAAAGAACACTTTTACGGAATCCAACAGATTCCAAACCAACTTTTCCCTCACCAACGTTTCGCTCATGTAAATGTTGAATAAATATGGAGCCAACTAAGATTCCTCAGGAACTCCACACAAGACCTCAAACTACAGTCAAAATCAAATACAATTCCTCGACTTTAGAACAAAAAGGTTCCAACTGTACCAAAGCAGTTTTGAGAAAACTAAACATCAGTGTATAATATGTTATTATTCCTATATGTCATTAATTTTTGCCAATCATTATTAATTAGTTTGTTTCAATTTAAAGAAAAATATTACAAATTCAATTTACCAAAAATTTACAGTTAGCGCCTTGTTGATCTACGGTCGCGATTCAACAAATGAATAACTGCCGAACTCATGAACACCTTAAATTATTTAATTTCTATTCAATTCTTATGAAACCTTGAACATTGAATTTTCTCCGAATATCGCCTACACCGGTTACAATTCCTTTACAGTCCTTTCCGCAAATGGAAATGTCAAAAGTTGGTTTGTTTTTTGTTTTTGTTTTAATAAATTTATAGATGGCAGTGCCATAGCGTACACTAGTCACGGTTATACGTTTGGGAACGATTTGCTATCTTTTTTCCAGTTGTTTGTTCGGAAGTATAACAGAGCCAGAGTAGAACAAACAAACTTACCAAAGGCAGAAAGAGATGAGTAGAAAACGGTTAACAAAAAAGTGGAAAAAACAGCGACAAATATTTATCAGACAATGGGGAACAATTGAAGCAAAGTACCACTGCAGTGGATTAAAATAATGAAAGGACCAAATAAGATGAACCAGAAAGCGAACTTTACTTTAGAGTTGTTTTGTTCTCTTTGTTTTTGGTGAACAGATTCGGACTATGCATTTTAAATGCTCAAATGCATTAAATGTTAAAGTGATTTTTTTTAAAGGTTGTTCATAATTAAAAGTTAAATCGCATATCCATTATGCGGTTAACGATCTATCCACAAAACGAAATGCAGGATGGAAAAATCGGACCATACAAATTAATATCAAGGGATTTAAAAATGAATCTAGAAAACTAATCGTTTATAAACACATTATGTACGAGCGCAAGAGAAAAATGTGCGGTATAAAATTCAACTCTTTTAAATAATTATTATTTCTGACAAGTAACATATGTTACTGGACGTCACTGGTTTAATTTTTACAATCGCATGAAATAAAATAGATAATTTATTTGCTGACCAATGTAAGAAATTGTTTCGAAAGCAAAACTACGAAATAAATCACCGACCTTTAAAACTGAATGAGTTGAATCGTGGTCGTATGTTCACAGGTGGTAAACATCATTACGGATGACCAATTAATCTTACGACCGAAGACATGATTACCAAATTTCGTGATATTGTTCTAAACCATTTCCGTGTGATTTTGCCTGAGATTGAGAGAGATCCTGCACGAAAACTTCTACAATCTACAAGATGTATGACGAAATTGCTCACAACCAAATATCGAATGAAAATTAGCTCTGACATGGAACAGCCGATGTAATAGGTGAGTTACCACGAAATGAATGTATGATGGGTCTTTTGCTGAACAAAGTAACAGCGATTATTGTTTTTGGGTTGGTTTGGAATATTTTATTTGATTAAAATAAATAAATTTCGTTTCATATATGACGTGTTTTTAAACAGTGATTAATTTCTTTTTCTGAATAAGTTTTACATGGCTTACAAGTTATTCTCTTACTTCCGGGATTCCGAGCTGAAAAAGGGCTTTGCAAATAATGGACCGAAATTTCAAACAATTATTTCCCAAATATTTTTTTTTTAACCTGGGCAGATATTTTTTTGTTCATTCCAATTACAACATATCTAATATCTAGGCCAAATGGAATGAGATACAATTCGATAAAACAATTTTTTCACATACGAGAATAAGCCAGTTAATTTGTTTAACAATTCCGTGAAATATCTTGCTAGTTTTTCAAAAAATAAACAAAAATTCCTCCTAAATGTATTAAAATCCTTATTGTTGCCTTTTCGAGCATCGTTTAACAGATGCCCAAGGTTATTTGGGGTTTCGAACGTTTCGGTTACAATTAAATTTCGACAAACATCACTTTATGTGTTGATAAAGTCATTTATATTTAATCGTAACATAATAACCTGCAAGTTCTTTAACCTCGTATCCATTTGCACATCCTTTGTGGCGTCTACCACGAATATTCGATGGTGGGGTGGTGCACGCTTAACTTGCCATGACGTTTGTTGGTAGCATTTATTTTGTTTGTTTCAACAATAATTCAATAATACAACATTTATTGCCTTTTTGACTTCAGTGGCGTTTATACGCAGGAATGAGTACACTAGGGTGGTCCGTAGAATTTTATTTCTCCTTTTTCTCGAATTTTCACATAGTATTGGATTTATTCTCAGAAGTTTTACAGATTTGCCAGTAGGACCTCTAAATTCTGTTTAATTGGCCAGATGTAAAAGGGCGATCTTAAGGTTGAACTATTATTTAGGTTGTACTAATACGTACGTTTTTGGTGTTTAAATGTAAAACTTTGCGACGACCCAGCGTATTAGTTGGAATCTTCTAAATTACTTCTTCAATTTAATGAAATGTTTTGCAGAGGCGCATGTTTTGGTCGTAGAGCCATATGGAAAGGTTACTTCACAAAAGATAATAGTTCTGAGCGATGTCTGATCTAACGAGCGTAGTTTGACCAAAAATGAAATGTAGCTCAAACAGTGAGTTCATTGAAAATAATTCGCTTATAAGGTCCAATTGACTCAGCAATTGTCGTTAGGAAAAACTATCTTTTTGGTTTCAGCATGTCCAGGGTGGCGCGTCATCATAATTTATTAATACAAATATCGATCAAGGCATTCGTGAGATAACAAAATGTGCTACTGCAAAACCAGGCGTCGTGGCCACCTGAATGAAATCGTGTTTCATATACAGTCGAGTCCGGTTATAACGAACTCCTAGGGACTCGACAAATTGGTTCATTATAAGCGAAGTTCGTTATATCCAGGGTAAAATAGGGTAGAAGCGAAATTCTTGGGACTTAAAAAAGTGTTCGTTATAGACGATAGTTCGTTTTAACCGGTGTACGTTATAACCGGACTCGACTGTATAATGAAAATGTTTTCCCTTTCAAATAAATGAATAAAATTTTAATTGTTTTGAGTTATTAAAAAACGACTTGTATATGTGTTCGCCCTCTGAAATATTTGTTCAATTAATTTTATTAATTTTCTAAAAACAAAAATGCCTCCCTAATGTGCATACCTTTAATCTTTGCCCTACAACTGTAAGCATAACTTCAGACATTAGCGGTGGATGGCACTACAGACACCAACGTGTGTATTTACACAAACGTGCCTGCATCCCACCATGCAGGCAGTATGGTAAGGCAGCGGCTCATACGTCATGCTAAACTCTGCAACAGAGAAAAACACATGATTGCAATAATTTTAGCATGTTTGGAACGATAACACTTAATGTGTCATCGTTTGTGGTTGTTGGCAACAAATGGCGCCGCTGTCGTTGCTGCCGCTGTTGGCTGCTCTTTTTTTTTTGCTTCGATTGTCATTGCCGTTGTCATTGGCACTGCCATAGCCTCTGCCTTTGGTTGCCATTACACACCATCATCGGCAGTCATTTCGATGTGTGTATCCTTGCGGGTGGATGTATGTGTGTGTAGTCGTATATCAGCCCATTGATGCTGCTGTTGTCGATGATGTTGTGGATGATGATGTTGTTGGCGTTGTTTATGCGTCCTCGCATATGGTTTTTTTGTTTGGCTTTATTCTCGTGACAAAAATATCTCAAGGAAGTTTCATTTTTTCATCGGTCGTCCTGTCATTGTTCATGTTGTGATTTATGTTGATATATATGTACGCACGTTTATATACAGTTTGACAGCAATTATTTGTTATTACGGCTTTTAAAAATAAAACAGGCACGAGTTATTCACAATTTTTAAATTACACTGAACAACAGCAAAAATATTCCCCTGGAAGTATTGTCACCATAAAAAAGTGACAAAAATAGTCCTAACATCAGGAACAGAACGACGGATATCTGACGACTAGATACCTTTAAAATATCTACAGAATAGCGATATATGACCCACATTCCGGCGATGCTGAAGGTCGTCAATAGAGTTGAATACCGTACTATCCCCTGTCATCAGCGCATCTGCGATAAGAATGTGACCTTTGGTGTTCACGGTGTCATTTTCTTCTAGTTTGTTCACAATTTTAAATAGAGACGAGTACCGTCCAATTTGTCATAAACCTTTTTTATAATCAAATCGAGACAAACGTTTAGGCGAGTATGTGGCTTAAAGTGGCCCTTCATTATATGAGCGCTACAAAAATGTTTAAATTTAAGGTCTCACCCCCTAGAGATAAGAGAATTGCGAAAAATTTTAGAGGTTCAAATCGACATGGTTCGAAATGACCCAATTTCTAAGGGATATCTACTGTTTCATATCAATAAATTGGTAATGATTAAACCAAGATTCTTTTTTAAATCTGTACATTAATTTTATCTGCTAGTGCCTAGAACATTTTGAGAGTTTACATTTAATCGAAATTTCGCATTGTTTTAGTTTTTATATATTTCATTTCACATACAAATTCTAAATGTTCAATGAAGTGTTCTTATTCGTTCCATCTTTTATACAAAACGGATCCATATTTCTGCTATTATACCGGTTGAACTTCTTGCAATCGAGAATCATAGTCGACTTTAGCCTTTACTTACTGTTTTGTGTTTGATTTGCTTATGTTGACTGATTCAAGTCGTCTCTGTCATATCAAAGCAAATGAATCCAATCAGTATTTCTGTCTTAATCTCCAATTTGTGATTTCAACAATTTGCTCGGAATGTTAGTGGATGACAAACTGATGTTTTTTTTTTGTTGATTACATGGTAAGTCAATGTTTTCAAATCCTTTCATTATCGGAATAGGATGGAAATAAAAAAAAACTACCAACAGCATTTAACCAGAGAAAAGTTAACACACCACTTCACATTTTCCGATTCAATCAAAACAATTTCAAAAAGAACAAAAAGCGATCCCACAGCAAATATCCACTGAAGGTATTCGATTTATTAAACAAAAAAGTTTAGAGTATTCAGGAAACTTCATCGTTTAATAATATGTACCACAAACGACAAAAAAATGTTCTAACTAAATGCGAGGTTAGCGTATGTGAATTACCAGGATTCGTTTGATAAAAAACTGTTAACTTCAAATTGCTGAACTTTATTTAAACTACATGTGAGACTAAACTAATTGGAGACTCCAGTATAATTTACGTACAGTTTTCTTGGTTAGAATAAAACGAAAAGATGATTTTCCAAAAAGAAATAGAAAATTTCGTATTCGCTATATTCTTCTAAATCTACATTGACATTTGGAAAAAAAATCTCTGAATATGTTTTGGTAAAACTTATATCAAGTCTACTTTATAATTTACAACATATGTTTGGAATGTCTACGGAGAAAAGTGCTACCAAGTTTCGTTGCCCACCCAAAAAATCGACTGGAAAATATATTGGTACAAAATTGGACGAGAATAACCGAGAATAAATTTATTGTACTACGGTCCCCTGAGTACAAAAATGTCGCAATTGTTTTCTAAGTTTAGGTTTTTAGATTTTTTTAAGAACGGATTTTTGGAAATTCGGATGGGAAGGGGATAAACATTGGGGAAACGGGTAAAATGTGTCCCCAAAACACTCCGAAAAACCAAAAAATACAACATAATCAAATATTATGATTTCTGTTGGAAAATTGGTCCACGACTATGATTGGCAACAACAGATGGAAATGAATTGGGACGAAAAAGAGCCCAAGACGGGATAGAAATGGGACACAAGTGGGTAAAAAAATAAAAAAAGTACAAAAAGGGGAAAAGCGAAAAAAGAGTGTGAAACAAATTTTTGCCAACAACAGGTGGAAATGAGATGCGACGAAAAAGGTATAAATGGAGAGAAAACAAACAAAAAATGTTGTTTACTGGAATGATTACATTTTTGCAAGAATTGAAAAAGTTGACACAAGTGTCCAAAACTGGTGAAATATATAAATGAAAAATAATTTACATAATAATCACAAGTAGAGATATGCATGGCAACTTCAGTTAGAATTGGGTTGTAAAGATGATAAAAAAGTGGGAAAAACTAAATCAAATTAACGTGAGGGGCGAACAACTGGAAGAAGGACCCAAACAGGTAAAATATAGAAAGGTCCAAAAAGCACAGAAGTTTAGGAAAATGAGCTAACAATTCAGGGATACTTAGAAGACTACAAAAAGGGTGCAAGACGGGTAACATATAGAGGAACCATAAAAAAACAATCATAAAGGGCCAGAGAAGAAAAGGAAATAAATGTTTCGAAATTCATGCGGGCTAGACAGCAGAAGTAGCCAAAAAATAGAAAAGGGGCCAAAAATTGGAAAAAAAAAATAGGTTTTGATTCCATACAAAATATATTTTTTGTAAGCCAACGTAATAAAACAAATATTTTGTGTTTTTTTTTTTTTTTTTAAATATTTGCTTTTTTTTCAATTTATTTCAACAATATTGGACTTGTCGTTTTCGAGTTCAGACAAATTATATCTCAAGATATTGTATTTTTTTAAAAAACCTATCCGTTGAAATGCAAATTTCGACCATTTTTGAACCATATGAATTTTTTTTGTTGCCTAGTGCCACAACTGCCAATTGTGTCAACCAATATTTATAGAGACAAGTCATCATTTGGTTATAATAATAATAATTTGGTTTTAATAGCTAAAAAAGAACAGAATGTTTGCTCTTTATTAATATTTCGTAATTTCCGATTTTTTGCGAATTGTCGTATGGAATTCCTTTCCTTCGATTAAATATTTTCTGCTCCGGGACATCGCTGTTAAAAATTCATGAAACTGATTTGTGCAAAATCTACTTAGGATCATAAGTGGACATTTGGATGCGTTACACTTCTTGGTCGTACCAAATGATATAAACCCGCTTACCCGGTTGAGTGAGTCTATAAAAAGCGCTGTCAATACAAAATATTACCATGCAATTTAATCTTCCTTGTGCAAAATACCAAACATTTAGGACTTTCATAAAAAATGATTTCTAATGAAGTGATGATTTGTGTTAATATACTTTTAGTCAAATGGAGAATACGGAATATAAGTCAAAGCACAAATTAGTTCCACTAGGAATTCCAGGAAAGATGTGTATGTGTGTGTGTGTGCGAACCCATAACAGGCATACCCACACACTTGTATACGAACATTCAAACACATACTACTATTTACGAGTAACGGGCACAATAGGTCCAGGGAAAGCAAAATAAATTGCAAAGTATTAACTTAAATTACAACAACAGCAAATGGTAGCAACAAAGCAACTTGAGAGGAACAATATTCCCGACATCACAAAGATCAAGCAAGCACTTCATAAGGCAACCTGCAACCTTGTCCCTTGCCATTGTTCATGTTGTTGCTGCCGCTTCCATTATTTAAGTTGACATTGGGGAATTCTTGGCGTGTGCAATCAACAGGATTGGATGAAGAAATGAATGAAAACGAAAATCACATGCCGCCTTTTATTCCGTTTGCTATATTAAAGATGCCCTGCACCAAATGCACAGTGGGCTGGTCGTGAAGGCAATGTTATGGTAATAGTTAAACGTTAATGTAACGCTGAAAAATAAATGGTCATTTTAAGAAATGTCAGCAAACAAATTATGCATCAAACAACTACATATGTATTTGCTGTGCAACCTTCATCATGAAGTAACTTACAATATGGCGTCAACTGCACAGTGGCTGTTTACTTGTTGTATTATGTTGTTAAATCGTAAAAACCAATGCTGATATGGAATTGTGTTTTTTCGATGTATTCGGTCGAATTTTAGGAAAAAGAGAATATTTGAATTCCTGAGAAAAAAAATATTTCATTTAAATGAATTCTGAGTTTCTATGCAAAAGATGCAAAAATAAGTTTAAAAATTTAAAAATAATTTTTTAAATTTATTTGTTCTTATTTTATGGCAGATGTAAGTAAAAAACTCGGCGTCGACCAAACTTTCATTTATATTTCTTTTACATTGATCCAGAATATATTTACTCTATTAAGTCCCAGATCAATATTTAATATTTTTACCAAGCGTAGGACAAACTTAGTATACCGTTCATCCTATAGGCAAGGGTATTTTAATGTTTCGCTGGGTTATAATCCAAATAAAACGTTCCAATTGTTTTTTCCAATCAAATAATAAAACCCACTGTAGCCACTTCCCCTCGCACACATTGAATATTTTTCTATTGTTACAGTTGTTGCTTCTTCGTTGAACTTGTGCTTCATCTTTATCCCATTCCTGTTGTTTTCCCCCCTTTTCGATCTGATACGATTCCTTAGAATTACGCCGCTGTTGTTCTCCATCGAAGCAGCCAGACGTGCTGCTCTTAAGGGGTGTACTTTCGTCTTTCCTTCATTTTTATAGGCATTTTTCGCTCTTAATGCCATTTGCTCTACGTACAGTAATCAATCATCAATTACCGTTAAATCCATCAGGAATTATGCGTTAAATTGATTGAATGTCTGTGTACATGTTGTGGATGTGTGTTTGGGTGCGGAACTGTTTACTACCGTACCGAGGGCCACATATCTGTGCGGTTGTGTACATTGTACTGTATGTGTGTTTCTGGGTGTGTGTGTGTTTACGTCCTTCTGCGGAGTTTAGAAGCTTAGAAAGGCAAAGCACAAAAATAGGAATGGTATAAAAACAGCATTAGAGTTTTACAGAAAGAGAGGAAAAACTCATATTATTTTACACTTTAAACGTATTTTTGTTGCAGCTGATGTTTTCCAAAGTTATAGACTCGTACTTCAAAGCCACACACACACACTCGTAGCTAAGTATGTACAGTAGGGTGTGTCCCGGATTCAATAACAGCTAAAAATAAAAATTCTACTAATAAGAATCGGCCATAGTAGGATGAGGTTCCAATCGGCAGACCTGCCTTCGTATGCCCAGATTGCTGATTCATGCATTTTATCAGCTCATGTCCTCTGATCTTATACTCTGCCGGCATAATGACGACACATGCGATTTTATTGTTATTAGGCCGGGTTATTGCTGCTTTTAGCTGGAAGTTCCACACCATTGTCTATGATTGTTCAGGTGTTACAATCTTCGCCTGGATCTTCGGCCGCTAGTCCAGACTCTTCGGGCATCAGTTACCATATTCCCATTTTCATCTCTACACGAAGTTATACTCGAGTCTTTTGTTTGGCGTTTTACTCGCTGATAGAATTTTCTGACAGCGTTGATATTTCTATACATCTCAATTTCAAAATGTGGTGAATCCATCGCTTTTTCTGCTCAGCTCCTGGTATCATATGACTGGAAATCTCTTTTTTTTGATTTTGCACGAAGCGCGACCCCTCTTAATGTGCATACCGCCGTACATTCGATGGGCTGGTGTTGTTTTGTTCTGGTATTTTATGTTGTTATTTGATGAGGTTTAATAAACTGACTTGTTGTTTTTTTGCCGTAGTAGTACTAGCTCATACACATGTCTAAACATGTGTACATTCGAGCACATACATTGTACATACATACTTATATAATCATAAATACCCAGACAGAAGAGTAAGATGGTACAGGTAGCGACAGAGGGCGTACAATTAATTACCCGGGAGGGTATGTTGTCAAAACTGCTGTTAATAAATTTGATCCGATATTGTAGCAAAAATTCCGTAAGTATTTACTGTTGCCGAAATCATGATACCCTCAACTAACCTTTGTACTAAAACAGACATGTACTACCGGTCAAAATAGTTCTCTATCAACCGCATTAAACCAGTACACCAAACACTTGTACTGCCATTACAACTTTCTGAAACCACCCGCAATTTCTCACAGGGTACATCGTACATACAACACAAACCCACTTTCAGATTGATAAGATATTTTTTATGTTTTGACGGAATGTCAGGAAAACAGAAATTATTTGCTGAACATTTGATGGAAGGAAAAACGCAAAATTATGTTGAAGGGGAATTTATTCTCAGGAAGGGAATAAATCATAAAACGCAATGCACATGTTTAAGTGAGGTTAGAAATAAACGCGCACATATTGCTAACTTGCGAGAAGTCTGTCATAAATTCAGTATGTGGACAGTTCCTGATTAAGTTCGGACTGGTCGAATCTTCTATAACCTGCACCCTGATGTGTGCTGAAACATGATATTAGCAGTTTACTGGGATGTGTGTGATTATTGGATATACCATTGCTTGAACACCATGGGAAACCGTGCACGTCGCTCAAGAACAACTTAGAGAGTTGAAGAAAACCCAGGTCTGTCAATTTCTCCTCGTTCTTTAGAATTGGGCATTCCACAAACGTCATTACACCGCATTTTGCATAAAGACTTGGACAAAAACTCAAGCCGGCCGAAAATGATTTTGGTCCTGATTGGGTCCTTGAAATGCATGAAAATGATCCGGAATTCCATCGAAAAATCATCTTGACTGATGAGGCCCATTTCCACCTCGGTGGCTACGTCAACAAGCAAAATTGTCGTATCTGGGGCTCGGAAAACCAAAGAGTTATTGTTGAGAAGCCTATCCATCCTCAACTGTCTGATGCGGTTACGGTGAATGGATTGCGCTATCCAGAGATGATTAACGATTTTTTTATATTCAGAGTTGGATGATATTGATCTGGACAATATTTACTTTCAACAAGACCACAGTACGTGCCACACAAGCAACGAAACCATTGATCTTTAACGGGAAAACAGGTTATCACAATTGGCCACCGAGAGAGTTAACACCTTGTGACTTCTTCCTTTGGGGCCACGTGAAAGAGAAGGTCTATGCCAAGAGGCCAGCGTCGATTCAAGACCTCAAAGATAGAATTCGTGAGGCTATCGAGGACAAAGGGCCAAAAGCCACTTTGCGATTTGGTTATGGAAAATTTCATGAATATGATATGGTCCTGTTAGAGTGGTCGTGGAGGCCATTAGCCTGATGTTGTTTCTCATTATTAACGGCATACCTTCCTCTATATTATGAAATAAACCTCGGATCATTTATCTAAAAAAAAAAACAATCCATTTTTCTTTGAATACCAAGATAACATCTCTTGTTGGAAAACCCGTTATAACCGAAGCGGTTTCCTTCCATAACTGTTACGCTGTATGAAGGAATCCCAAGTTAGCTTACTTTTAATGATAAATTAATGCAATTGATAAATTAATGGTTAATGAAATTTACTGACTGTGAATAAATAACGGCCGGTTTCCGTAAAACGAATTCTTTCGTTCGTTACAAATTGTCAAAATGACAGTTTATTTTTTTGGCCTTTTCATATGTTGATATCTTGCATATAATAACCAAGACCCTATGTTGCTTTACGCACGCTGAAAAATCTGTCTATTTTTAATTTGTATACACAAGTAAAACGCGTGTGTGGACTATGTAGCAAGTAAAGTTTATTTCCTTCTACACAAAGCTTATTTGGATGTAAATACGTTTTTATGAATAAGCAATAGCGGAACTTTCAACAAAGTACACCATTTGAGTGCGAATAAGTGTGTATTTGCAGCTGTTTGCCTATACGCTCTTTAGAATAATAACAATAACCGAGAGAATACGATGAATTGATATAAAGAGATTCACAAATAGAAAAATTAAAAGTATCACAACATTGTATACATATATATTTGATATTTATTACCTACAAACAAGTTAATGTTTGTGGTATGGGAAATATATATTTATAAGTTTGATGCTAATTTGTTTGCTGAAATTTGTTAATATGGCGATTTTTTCCAGCGTGTGGAAACAGGCAGTTAATTTTTGTAATTGAAACTCTGTTTCCCTTTTTGGAATTTTTTTCTTTAAACTGTCGATCCCTTTTCAAACCATTCACAGTTGCTTCTGAGTTTTGCTGTTACAATAATAAATTTAAATTAGAACCTCGGTAAGATATCTGTACAAATAAAACATTTCATTGTGTCCGACTGTATTTAAAACCACTAAAATGTCTGGCATTCCATATGTCTGTTATCTTTTTGTAATGTTGACTGGCTGCATTTTGTACCTGTGGCATTTAAGTATGTGTGTGTATGAGTACATATGGGTGCAAACACGCGAAATATCCCCAAGAAAATTAAGTTGGCATACAATTATTATAGTGTATATGTTTGTTGAAGGATGCAATGTTTGGAAATTTAATTAGAAGTTGTCAATGTATAATATTCGATATCCTGATTTATTGTTGCTCAAAGAATATACATTTTGGTTTACGATTTGTTCGGAGCATTTAAAAAACATTTTTTAATCATATTCCACAGAATTAATAAACTTCGATATAGATTGAAAGTGATACCTCATGTCTACTTAAAAACATTTGATACCACGTTTCAATACCAATCTAAGTTAAAGACTTTATTTTTGTGTGGAATGAAATACAATCGTTCTGTTGGCAGTATTTTAAAGTAATGAATTGTTATAACCAAGTCAACTCTTTGAAAATGTAAATATATTGCTAAAGTACATTTGACATGATTCACCCATATGTACTTATATTTCTGTCAGTTGGTATTTTTGCTTGTCTACCAGCTCATTCACTTGTTCGTTCGTTCATTCAATCCATTTACATTGCTATGTATTTGCATTTCAAAATGTCAGTCAGTCATTTGATATTTTAGATGTATTTAGTACAACAGATTTACAACAAGATTTTGTCATTCAGTGTTATGTCAATGCTCTCGTCTGGCATTCGCTTGTTATTTTCTAATTTTATTTAAAGCACTTTCAGGGTGCACGTACGGGGATGGTGGAATGGTGGTAAAAGAAATGCACAAAGTCAAGGAATGTGATCAAATTTCACAAAAGAGTGCTACGAAAGTCATAAAATAAATTAGAAGTCGTTATAACAATGGAGACAAATGCAACGCAGCAGAAGTACGATGGACTCACTGTAGCTGCGCGCTTATGAAGTGTAAAATTGAATAACTAACAGAAGACGATGTATTGTATCGTTGTTGTAAACCACTCTGTGGACAAGAGGGTTTTTCTTAATATCCTGAAATATTTCAGCGAGACTTCAAACTGTTTGGTTGTATCAATGTCGATTCATTCGACTGCTGTACATTAAATATTTGCAATCAAAGTACAGTTATTCTGGGTCTAACGGCGGTGTTATACAAATGTAAAAAACTCGGTGTAAAATTAAGGCGGTACTTGTGATAAAGATACACATTAAATCGGCTATAGATAAGGTTCGTATCTGTACTGTTTTTAGCAGTACTATACCCTCAGTATACTGTTTTTCGATACATAATAAACATACTTTTATTTACTTCAAAAATAAGCATTCGTGACAAAATTATGCAATGGAGAGAAGGCAATGTTTCGATTTCATCTCAATAAAGCCGATTGCGAATTCAAAGAAATGGCCACGATCGTTGAATATATTTTATGATTATCAGTTGAACGAATCTTCTCTGCGGTGAACAAAACTTGGACGTCAGACAAAACCCGATAATATGTGCAAATATTAAAGCCGATTCCCACCGTCAAATGTAATTTGAAGTACAAATACGTTGATTTCTACACATTTCTCAAAACGTAGCCGGAATTTCTTCGTCAAATTGGTTCAACCGACAAATACAAAATAACCACATAAGCTGAAATGATTATTAATATTTTTTTCATATATTGAATAAAAAATATACTGCGAAAAGTTTCGAAATGGATTTACTACTTTTTTAAAAAATCCCAGCGAAATGTACTGTTTTTGATACAAAAAAATATACGAGCGTTAGCTATAGATCAAATCTTTGGATCATGCCTCTAAAAACATATGTATTCATTGTTATCTAAAGAATTGTCATATTAGCTCAGTGAAACATATGCAAATTGCAGTCTTAAAAACGAAACGAAATTTGTTCACAACTTTTAATCAGTATATATGAATAATATACAGTGGAACTTCCATAAAACAAATTAACTTTAAGTCGAAGAACTTTTAGGAGACAAATTTCCTTAAAGAATTCATAAGTAATTCCATAACTTAAAGTCCCCGTAAGTCGAACTTCTCTACACGGTGAAAAAAAAATGGTAATTTTAACAAATTTCAGCAAACAAGTTCGCATCAAACATACATTGACTCAAAAATAAAATGGGACACTTACTGTTTCAGGCTTCGATAGTCCATAACATGAGAACAGTTTATTCGATTTTAAAAACATGAAGAGCAAATTGGTAGTATTTTAATCATATTTTAACATTCTAAATCATAAAATAACAAATATTGACTTTTTATATAATTTTTCCGACAAATGTCTTAAAATGAAAATTTTCAAAGTCAAACAAAAAATGGGACACCCCAGTATTTGGTAACTTCTAGGAATACTACTGTTGTACCGTTATTTTTTTCATAACGGGACAGCGATATTTGTTTTTTACTTCTTATATTTCGTCAGTTCTGTTCAGAAGTGTGATCGTTAAGATGAGTAATCAAGCGTCAAGAGATTTAAAAGAGCTAATGGTGAAATAAAAATCTGAAAGCAAAAGTATACGTGAAATCGCTGAAATGTTAAATAAGCCCAAGTCAACAGTATTTAATATATTGAAAAACTATAAAATAAACGGATATTTGCAAAGAAAAAGTGGTACTAGAAGGGTTCCCAAAATCAATTCCGATGTTACCAAGAGAAGGATTTTACGTCTGGTAAAGGAGAACCCACACATTTCGGCTGTTGATATTGCCAAATCATTAAGAGAATCGTCCATTGTTGACGTAAACCCACAAACAATAAGAAATTTTCTTCACAATAATAATTACAAAGCATACACTCCTAGAAAAAAACCGCTTCTTTCCAGTACCAACGTCACTAAAAGATTGACATATGCCAGAGAATACATTGACAAGCCGAATGAATTTTGGAGCAACGTTATTTTTACCGACGAGTCGAAATTTAATATCTTTGGCTCTGATGGTCGAAGTTTTGTTTGGAGAAAGGAAGGTACAGCACTCCATCCGTCCAATGTACTTGGTACTGTCAAGCATGGTGGCGGCCATGTAATGGTCTGGGGAGCAATGGCAGCGAATGGAGTGGGTTCATTTTGTTTTATTGAAGGTAATATGACAAAAATGTCTTACTTAGATATACTAAAGGAGCATATCCCTAAAACCGTTGAAAAATTGCAATTGCCAGCAAGGTTTACCTTCATGCACGACAACGATCCGAAACACACGTCGTATGTTGTTAGGGAGTGGTTACTCTACAACGTCCATAAAGTGTTGCCGCATCCACCTCAGAGTCCCGATCTCAATCCAATTGAGCACTTGTGGGCTCATACGGAAAAAGAGTTACGTAAGCGGGTGATTCGTGGAAAAAATGGTCTCAGAGCTGCCATTGAAGAGGTCTGGGAAAACATTCCAAAACGTGTTACAGAAAACCTAGTGAACTCTATGCAACGTCGTTTACAGGCAGTAATTAAAGCAAAAGGATATAGCACGAAGTATTAACTCATCATTTTAAGCCAAATTATTAACATGGCTATAATATTTCATCCCCCATTTCATTATTTTCACTCCTGTCCTACTTTTTGTTTGACTTCGAAAATTTAGTTTTTAAGATATTTGCTAGAAAAACGATATAAAATGTGAATATTTGTTATTTTTTGTTTTATAAAGTTAAAATATGTATTAAATACTAACAATTTTCTCTTTATGTTTTTAAAATTGAATAAACCATTCTCAAGTTATGGACTATCGAAGACTGAAACAGTAAGTGTCCCATTTTATTTTTGAGTCACTGTATATATATATTTTTCCATACCACAAACATTAAATTGTTTGTAGGTGATAAATATCAAATATATATGTATGCAGTTTTGTATCATTTTTTATTTTTTTTCAATTTCTGAATTTCTATATAACAATCCATCTCATTCTATCGGTATTGCTTTTATTTTAAAGAGCGTAAATGCAGAAAAAAAAATTACGAAAACAGTTGCAAATACACACTTATTCGCACTCAAATGTTGTACTTTGTTGAATTTAATAAGTTCGTTGTCTGTTTTTCCCAAACACGCTATTGCTTATACACAAATATGTAATACTAATAGCAAAGGAGTTATATTTGCATCCAAATAAGCTTTGTGTAAGGGGAAATAAGCTTTACTTGCTACAAACAACAAACACGCGTTTTACTTGTGTGTGAACATCAGAAAAAGACGTATTTCTCAGCGTGTACTTGATAATGGTAGTTCGACTTATGGAAGTTTGACTGTATTTACTATAATCTTTGAAATTCTTGGCATTTCTAATGCATAAAATATCGCAAATTGTTGTAATAATTTGCCATCAAAGATATCAGTTATGGAATCTTTCTCATGACTTCGTCAGAAAGCAAGAAATTGTTTATAAAAAGAATTGCAACTGATTATAAAAACAATAAAATGATCAATCCTGATAAAAAAACAACTAGTTAATGAATGAAATTATTGAAATGCCTCTGTGGAAAATATGAAGAATATGATAAGGCATTCGAAACCGTTTCGTAAATTCATAAGATTTCCATGAACATTGGAACATCATTAATGAAAATTCCAAAAAAATAGTAAGAAATTTTAAAGAACAATATTTAATACATATTAAGAAGGAAATCTTAACCAATTGTGTTAACCCTCGAACTGGCACATGGTTCTGACCAGACATATTTCATTTTCATGCTTCAATTTAGCATACTTTTATTTTAGGTACATGGCTGTAATTTCAGGTAATATCCCAAAATATTGTTGGCTTTCGATGTATAAATTAATAATTAAAAAAAAAGTCCTTGGAACAGGACAAAAAGCCAAATAAAAAATCTTCAGCTTACTTTTGGTACATGGTGTCTGGCCAACAACCAACAACTCGTATAGTTGAATTGAATAAAAAAATTCAATGTATTCTTCATAATAATTTAAAATTTAACGGCAAACAGCCCTCATTTCCATACAAATGCATGTAAATGTATAGGAGTCTGGCCAGACACCATGTGCCAGAACTAAGGGCTCAAAATATGTGCCTGACAAAGGGTTAAAATTGAAGATCATTACTTTTTTTTCGCTTGTTTTAAATTATTTTGTTTTTTGGAATTATACGTAAACTTTAAAAAGAAACATATCTTGTATAAATTTCAAGGAATTTTATAAAAAAAATCAATGCGGTGTGATAAATGGTAAAATTTTTAGTAATCTGAAAAAAAAATTATTATTGATTTTAATCTTGGAATTTTAGCTGTATAACCTTTGATATAAAATATAAGTATCGCCAGTTGTCGAGTTAGATGAAGTGTAAATAGTGCCAAAGAGTAGTTACCATGAAGAATCTAAACTTTCCCTTAGCGGTACAAGTACACAATAGTAGTAGTTGTCGACCCAAAATGTACCACTCCATCGTGACCGAACGTAATGTTATCTTAGGATCTCCAGAGCAAAGGGTCAGTTTTGGCACTTGACCGCACTTTCTTTTAGAATATGAGTTCATAGCATATCCTACGGCTTATAGCATAAAATTCATATAAGAATATTTCAGAACACAGGTCAGTTTACTAAAAACTTAAAAATAACGACCAGAATGTAAATCCACTTCATTGAATTGATATGCACCACGAATGTGAATTTCACCCTGTTCTAACTCCATTGAAGAGTGTGCTCTGTCCTGAGTGCGGCTATTGTAGAGCACGCAAACAAAAACACTTTTCTTTAGCCTTTGCGACAGCCAGGTCATTCATGACCACTTTTTTTGTTGTTGAAATCATTGTGGATGTTGTTTGGCCTGACATCGGTTGTTTAAAACGCTTAGCCTGAGGTGCATTAGGCATATTTCTTCTGATGTTTCATCCGATGAGTTGAAAATCATGATGCACTGTTTCCAGCACAT
This sequence comes from Hydrotaea cyrtoneurina, assembly GCA_958296145.1. Taxonomy (NCBI): domain Eukaryota; kingdom Metazoa; phylum Arthropoda; class Insecta; order Diptera; family Muscidae; genus Hydrotaea; species Hydrotaea cyrtoneurina. Next base: position 89,443,326 of record OY282512.1, read on the forward strand.
TACAGACATGTAGAGTCGTTTTTATACTTTGTCAACAAAAACGTCCGTCATCGTCACAGCATGCATTGGTTGCAATCATATCTCTGTGTTTTCAGCAGAAATTACTTTTTAAATTCACGTGCCGTAGTCATTTGTTAAGGACAGTGCTGGCCCACCTGCAAAGCATTGAAGAATATTGAAATGTCTGGATAGATGAAAGTTGAGTTGATTCAGTTAAAGCGGCGCCTATTACCGAAGATTTATGGACGATATTTTAGAGCATATAACAAAAAACTGGATATCAGATTTCAAAAACGTCACCAACCGACTAACGATTGCTCGACTCCGACACCAGCATTTTTAAATAGTTCGACTTCGACTGCATACAAATTTTAGAAAATTTTATTTTATTTCCGTCCACTTTTACTATACTCTATATTACACTGAGGTAATATTAACTTGTTTTCATTATATTAAATTTATATTTTGGGAAATGTAAGTAAATAAAACTCTGAGTCGGAGTCGAGCAAATTTTTCGACAAATTTGTCAGACTCCGGCCCCAAGATTCCGACGGAGTCGAGCAAACTTTTCGACATCAAATTTGGACAAGATTCTACGATTCCGACTCCACATCCCTCACAATATTTTTTGTTACCTAGTGTTTTTATTTGTAGAGTTTTTCACCATTTTAAGTCTTTTGAACAATGTCCGTCTGTCTCTCTTTCGAAACTTATGAAAGAGTTAAACATTCGCTATGATATTTGACAAGTGGCCACGCCACTTTAGGTACCTGGCGTAACAATGTTCCGAAATTCTGTATTGAGTAATGCTTTAACTAGATACAGTTTTCGTGAAAAATGTTTGGAACTCTAGCAACGCCCCTTTTGGTATCTGAGCCCGTGTGACGTGAACACCGGCTAACATAAACATAATTTGTATTACACTGACTACTCTGTCGCGTGATCACGTCCAGGAAGCGCACACATTTTACTTACATTTAATATATTTGTCTCTTCTACATTTGCAGATTATCCGAATCGTTTTTTTATACGACGGGACAGTCTCGTAAATTATTGCTCATGTGTACTGGCATTTTCGATGTGGCTATGTTTACTAAATTTTACCAGTAGTACAAACACCTGGATGTTGGAGCCACCCTAATGTATGTGAAAATTTCTGTTTCAATTTTAATTGAGCCCTTTCGTTGATTGTAATGTCCTTGGCATTAAATGATGGAATACATCAATCACGCCTAAGCAGCCACACACATTGTTGGGGCCACTGGTTGCTTCCCGGTACTTGTGACGTAGCGAGTAGCTTAATATTAGCCTTAAAGTCTATACCTTACTTTTGGTATATGCTATTAACATCAACACCATTGCTAATAGCCTTCTATTCTATTCGTTCACTCCGATGCACAGGGGCACACACGTCCACTCTCACACGCACACTATAACATTTCTTTGGTTTGGTGCATAAAAGAGTGGGTCGCGAAGCAAAACACCCTCACCCACACTTATAATACATGGAAAAACTATACACAAGGAACATACGGGGAACTTCTCTCAAATCTCTGAGATGTGCATGATCTGCACTCAATGGAGGATACCTAATCTGTTTTAGAGCCGGCCCCGAAAGACTAATACTTTTTCTAGAGAAGTGTTTTCGTAAGTGTCGCTGTGTATACGAGTCGGAGCATCAGCATTATAGAGGCTAATGGCAACTATTGCAACATACATATATACATTATCTTAAAATTGCAGTACAAAAAGTAATTATTTTAAAAAATAAAAATTTTATAAATTCATAAAAATTTTATGAGTTTTTGGTTTTTGTTATGTTCATTTTTCTATTACGTTTTGTTTAAGAGTATGATGGTACTCAAAAACAAGCTAGAAAAATTAGAAAAATATAAATTAAAACAGCTCCCCGGTAGTTGAGTTGGTAGAGTGCTTGCCTATCAGCGATTTCCAACAGAGGCTTTGGTTTGTCGCTGCAAAAATCTAGCCATGTGGTCTGTGTCACCCAGTTTACCCTTGGACACAAAAATTAGAATATGAATTTACTTTGTATTGTAATTAATAATAAATAATTTAAAAAACAAGTGGACAAATAGTAAGTTCGGCCGGGCCGAATCTTATATACCCTCCATCATGGATCCTTAAAAAGTCAATAAATAAGAAAACTAACTGAGTTTTTGGGCCGCTCGTGACCCGATAGTCCCAGGAACCCGATCACAAATTTTATCCAAATCATGAAAATAAATGCATATTTGGGTTCGCGAGAAAATTTCGTTGCATTTCGATACCCATATGCCCATGTTTGTCAAGGGACGGTTTTTGGGCCGCTGATGACCCGATAGTCCCAGAAACCGGATCAAAAAATTTAGGAAAATCATGAAAATAAAGGCATATTTGGGTTCGTGAGTAAATTTCGTTGCACTTCGATACCCATATGCGCATGTTTATCATGGGCCCTTTTTTGGGCCCCAAGGGTCCACGGAACCCATGAGCACGCCCATTTTTGGGATTTTTTTCCCCATCTATAAATTATATAAACAATTTTACCAAAAAAAAATCAGATGTAGTGAAAAAAAATATTTGAAAAATTTGATTATGGCCGGGATATATTTAGTCCCGTAAAGGGGAACTTTTTCCCCTTTGGTCCGATATTGCCCATTCTCGAACTTAACCTGCCTTTGGGCAAAAAACATCTTCCTACAAAATTTCAGCTTCTTAGCGTTGGTCGTTCGCACTCTATCGTGATTTCAACAGACAACAGACGGACGGACGGACGGACATCGCTAGAATGTCTTAGAATGTTACACTGACCGATAATATATATACTTTATAGGGTCGCAGATCACACTTTCGAGGTGTTGCAAACGGAATGACAAACTTAGTATATACTCCATCCTATGATGGAGTGTATAATAATACAGTTAAAGCTCTATTTCCGCAACAGGCCTGACTTCATATCGGTTGTGAAAGCTCCTACTGAATGTGGAAACGGCTGCTAACAAATTTTAACCATGTTCCTATCATCCGGAGTTTCTGTGTGATATCGTGCAAATAATTAATTTCCAATCGGAAACAAATATTTCATTTCATAGCATTCAGACAATCTATGACATTTCTTCGCAACATCTACGAAATATGTTCGTTAATTTCCATTACATTGTCGTAACTACTTGACATGACCTACTCTAATATACAAAACACTCGTGCACAGAACATCCATTTGTATGAGATGGCAAAATACAGATGGTTTTCCATACCAACTTGTTGTACTAATGGCCTTTCATTTCATGTCTACGTAAATACTACACAAACACATACGCACATACACTCATACATACACATACTTATGAGGAAGCATTTATGTCATGTGTTGCGTAGGATGAATAAGAAGAACAAAAGCAAATATTCGGTCCGAATAGAGGGAGGAGAATGAATAACCGGAGAATAAAGCCCAGAAAACAAAGTCAAAGGGAAATGAATTTCCATTTTAACCGGCAACAAAAACTCGTTGTTTGCTTTTTCATACTCACAGCCAACTATGAAATTGTGTGTATTTAAAAATGTATGTATGTGTATGTAGGTATTTGTATACATTCTTCCATTTGATGTAGGAATGAATGTGATTTCCAATCATTTGAATTTCGGCTGTAATGTGAATGTTTCCACTTTGATTGAATGCGTAAAAGGTAGCATTTTGAAGTGATAAAATGTGTAGCATATGGTGTTCGATAGCTAATAAAGGCGATGTGTTAGAATTGAAATCAGAGTGGATTCCGGAGTGCCAATATCAATGGAAGAAATGAAATGTATTTCTGGTAGTATAGAGACCAGGGATTTACCTCTACAAAATACCTTGAAAAATACAAAAGTGGGTTCAAAGTGGTGATGGTAGGGGGAGTATCCAATAGGGTGGAGTGAAATTCAAAAAAAAAAAGTTAACCTCGGAAAGAGATGTAGTCTCGGGTCCTAATGAGGGGAAAAATAAAGAAAAAAATTTAAAAAAATTTTTAGGGGTCGCGCCACTCCCTCGAAATTTGGAAATTATCGCTATTTTGGCGTTGATTTTAGAAAAATCCTAAAAAGTTTTATGTCAATAAATGTTTCCAATAGCGTAAACAATGAAATAAGGGCATGACAAAATTTAAAAAAAATTTTCTCATTGTTCAAAAATTTCAAAAAGTAAAATAAGTCAAATCGTCCTTTCTTCAGAAAATTGACTGAGCAATGAAATCGCCACCAAAGCAACAAATATTAGTCGATTATCCTCATATTTGCCTCAAATACTTTTGTTTGGGCACTGAACAAGCTCAAACTTTTAAATTTCGAATAAGTTAAGTCGTTAATTTTTAGGATTTTTCTAAAATCAATGCCAAAATAGCGATAATTTCCAAATTTCGAGGGAGTGGCGCGACCCCTAAAAATTGTTTAAAATTTTTTTCTTTATTTTTCCCCTCAATAGGACCCCAGACTACATCTCTTTCCGAGGTTAACTTTTTCAAATTAAAAAAAAACATGTTTTCACTCCACCCTAGTATCCAACTCTATTGTCTCCCCTTGATATCGTCGGAACGTATGTTAACGGTATCTGATCATCAGGTCTCGTCTGGTGCCTGATGTTTGGACCTATAGCCAGGATACGCAGCCTTTTATCAGTTCATTGTCAAATGACCGGTTGACCGTGGAACACACTGTAGAGTAAATTCGCTCTTCAGTCGAACTGTTCGTATCTATGTCGAATGCTCTAAAAAGTGTACAATACGAACTAAGTGTATAATGGATGTCACTATGTCCCCCATAGCAAATTTGTATCCTGTTCGAAAAAAATTTGGCTCACTTGGAAATAATTCTCACCTGGCTTACATCTACTCTGTACCGCATCTGATCAAACGATACTTAGGCATGGTGCAGCTTGACATAATTTCGGCGGCGCCAATGAAATAAAGCCCCAAAGTGACAATTAAATAAGCCCCCAAAAATGGGGAATTATTTCATTATAAATAAATGCCCTAAATTCGAAAATGAAACAAAACCTCAACGAAATGAAACAACATCCCAAATCAAAATGAAAATGAAGTAATATTTTTTTCTTTGTTCTGGTGTTATGTTTTTTTAGTATTGGGGATTTTCTACAAATTATATTTCATTTAGTACAAAAATCACGGGCTTCCATTTCTTTACATTTCTTTCTATTTTTTTTTTTGTATTGACACAAATCGGGGCAATGTCGGTAAAGTAAATTTAAGCCGAGATTTTATTTCATTCAGAGTTTGGGTAGTTATTTCATATGAAACATAGCCCCAATTTTCGAAATGAAATAAAGCCCCAAAAATTAAAAAACGTCCCAATCATCGTTGTTGTTTTTCCCTGAACCTTATTTCATTGTCACTTTGGGGCGTTTTTTCACCCTGCCAACCATTGTATGGCATCAGTTTAAAAATTACCATCGATGCCTAATTTCCATAGGCTCACCATAGATTCTTTAAATACTATATTTTGTAAGTTTTGATTTTGATAGTTTTTTTCATTTAAAAAAGTTTTTTTTTATAAAGTGTGATGTTTCTACGATAAAATTAAATTTCTGATTTTAAACGAAAAAAAAAATTTTACATTTTACGTTTTTGAACCGTTCTACAAAGTGGGGCAAAAACCTCCACAATTTAATTTAATTTGTACCAAAAAATGTTAAATTTTTCTGTATGTTGCACTGAACATGTATTTTTGTGTTCTTTTATTAAAAAAGTTCAACCCTACGAACTGATTTTAAGTTTGTTTGTATATGTGTTGTCTCCAATGAAAGAAAAGATAGAAAATTTTCGGATTTTTTCCAATCTCGTCAGTCGACGGTGAAGAATGTTACACCGTAAAACAGCTGGTGTCAACTGTCTTATCATTTCCAAAACACTCCAAACAAATTAAACGCAAACATCAATCACGATTTTATAGGCTGGGACAGTTCGGAACCTTTCGATACTGAACAATTGAAATGTAATAGGATCTGCTATATCAGGATTGTTTCAGCAATTACAAAATCCGGTTAAAACCCACAATCTCAATAGTAAAAGTTGCATATTTAAATTTTTTGGAGGTATTTTTTCCCGGAAATTACGACCAATAATCCCTTGAATCGGGTAGTAAAAAATCTGTATATTTCTCAGGAAATACGATCCGGATTAAAACCCCTAATGTTGATGCAATTTTTTGGTACAGACGAAAATATAAAAAAAATCTCTATTAGTGAAAAGGGAATCGTAGGCGACGAAACACTTACAAATGGAATATTCTGGTCATTCGCTATGATATCAATTCAACTGACTTAACCTTTAACTGATGTCATAAATGCAGAAAGAGAAAAAATAATGTCCCGAGAATCCCGGATGAATTTGCCGGGAATGGAAAATGACCGGGATTCACGGGATTTCCCGCCCCGGAATTCCCGGGAGAGAAACTCTAGTAAACACCTAAAAAAATTAGGGATAAAAAATAATAATCTTTGATATGTTGTCCTTAAATGAGGATTCCCGAATGAAAAACTAAACTTATTGTAAAACAGTCATCTCCATATTTTCAGGCAATAATTTTTGCGAATATCTTACTCAGTGTCGATTTTCTGTTTATTTTTTTACATTTTTCTAATTTACCTGTATTTTACGGGTTTCCAGCATTTTGGTGTTTTTTTAAATTAACTCTGCAAGTTTTTCCAAACTCAAAGTTTTCAAATGAAAGGTCGTCAAAACTAATCACGCCACCTCATCAGATCTGTAAATAGGCATACACACATTACAGTAGTAAACCATGGAAGTAAACCATGAAATAATACCAGCCTAAATCATAAAGAGTGTCATTAAATTGAAGAAAATACCGCCTTCCTGAGCTATGTACAGATTTACTACCACCCTGTAAGATAATTCGTATAATGTTGATGAGAATTGAAAAATAAAAATGGACAGCGTTGTCCATACTCGATGTTTGCAATAGGGATGTAACGAATTTTACTTTCTTGTGTACTTCTGTCATAAGCGGACACCTCAAAGCCGGCAAAATTCTCAGTCCGCTTATGAGAGAGTGCGCTATATTTCAATATTCACTTTCGCTAAACCAACATTCTTTACATCCCTACTTTGCAGTGCAGAGTGTTCGTATGTCTAACAAGTGCCTTCCTGTATTACACAGTAATCGATTTGGTTTTCCACTGCCGGATGAGTTTTGCGTTGGAACTAAGTAGCCGGTATCAGAGGTTGTGATTGACACAAATTCGGCTAAGGATGTCGGTCTTTGCAAATCACTTGTTTATAAACAAACATTAGTGTTTCAATTGACAACCAGTTTGAGACTTCGTTGGTCTTTGGAAGCAGTTGTTCCTTAGAACTTGGCTCAATCGCAAAGATTTGTGCAATCGAAAATACATAAAAATCAATTTGGGTCTGTATTTTTTATTTTATGGAAAATATGAAAATTTCACTAAATGACAATAACAGTAAATATCGAAGGAATACATAAGGGAAACAAATATAAAAAAAATTAAAAAAAAAAACATTTACCTTAAACATCTTCAATCAGTGAGATACACAGTATTAAAATGTCTAGTACTCTGTAATCGGGTTTTCGCGTAATACTGGTCCCATCGAGCATCACCTGTATGTACATGCCCAGAACATCAAGTGTAGCTGATTTGTCGATTCCTGCACCCCACACAGAGATTGGCGACAATGCTTGATAATTAGAACGTTTGTGTGGCAACAAACATCACTGGGATTTGCGCGAATTAAAATCTACGGTGTATATTTGACCCCCCCTAAATAATCGTCGCCAAATCGATGTTGAAGGGTCATTCCACTTCCGAATTTTGTCCACAATCTTCAGGGGACTTGGCCAATGGCCCAATGAGGTTAAATGACAAGATTGCTGTCATTCGAAAAGAGTAGGTTGTGTTTACAGTCTTACCCAACAGACTGACAATGAAAATAAGAAATAGAGAAGGAGAGAGAACACAACCTTGTGGCACTCCTGCGGTCAAGCTATGCTCGGTAGATAAGGTAGACGAGGAAGGTGAAGCTTCTAAAAAAAAAATCCGCTGTAGAAACCTATGTTTATGAGATCATAGATAGAACGCATAGAAATTTCCAAAAAATATCACCTGTGAGGCTCGAATGTTTTTTGAGAAAAATAAAAATGTCAAATTTTCAAGTAGGACAGTAATCTCTAAGCCATGTACAACTTCTCTAGAAATGTATTATCTGCTCGAAGCCGCCTTTAAACAATAGGTTCCGGCCATTGAGTTTACAAATTATATTGAAGTTCCCCCTCAGTTCCTTCGTGAAATGTTAAGGGAAATTTTGTATTTATTATTTATTACAATACAAACTAAATTTATATTGTAATTATGGGTCCAAGGAAAACCGGGTGACACAGACCATATAACAAGATATTTGCAACGACAGACCAAAGCCTTTGGTGGGAATAGAAACCACAACCCCCACGCCGATAGGCAAGCACGCTACCAACTCGCCTACTGGGGCGCTTAAAGGGACATGGGTAAGTATTTAAGTAACTGTCAAGAAAAAAAAGTCTATGAAATCTCGTGCGATAACCTTAACAGCCTGTTTTTTATAAAACGAATGGGTTTTTCGTTTCGTTAAAATAACGAACAGAAATTCTGTTTCGTCAGTGAGACACGACTCACTTAAATTCTAATTGAAATTTTTTTCTTATGTATTTTTGTGTGCATTGTCTAATTGGATTCGTTGGAATTATAGAAACACAATTCAGTTTCGTTTCGGCTACAGACGTTTCTGTTCGTCTCAGACGTATACGTTTTATAAAAACAGTCTGTAAGTCTGCGGCAAGCACAAATTTACGCAAGTCTGGCGAGACGAATGCATATAGTGACAAAAATGAGAGTTTGCCGAAAAGATTGAAATCTGTCATTGAATCCTATATTAAAGAGCTCATTAGGTGTTTACACAAATCCAAAGGTTTGCATACAATTTCTCGTCTGTCCATAAAATGTTAATAAAAAATTGCCGATATAATCATGTTTCCATTAGGTTTAGTTTAGAAGAAACTCTCTGGGCCGGAAATAAAAATCTCAGAATATTTCGCTTACATCTCACTCGGAAATTTTTACTATTAATATAAAAAATTTTCCGTATCAAAATATCAGCCTTTTACACATTGGACATTTATCCCTCCGTGGCATGGGGCCGAACATTTATTTTTAATATTAGCGTAATATTTAAAATAGCACCGAACTGTTACATACTGTTGTTTTACTATAGTCCTAGACTGTTACAACTGTGTCTATATTAGTTCTGTTATAATTGAAAACCTTAAACATATTTTTTCCCCAAAAATATTCTTCTTGTTGAACATGTTGTTTTCAACACTTTAACACGTTACCATACTTCAATTTAAAGTCCCCCTGCACTTGTGGGATAACATTATTTTTCAATACAACATTTTTTGCATATGTATGACCATATATGTATATCTGTATACAGATACATTTACATATGTAAGTAAATATGTATATAAATATGTACCTACACTTAAGCACCATAACTGACATTTTTTTGCCTGTACAACAGACATGTCGTGTGGGAATTATTGCAATTATGTTAAGAGCAATTTTTGCAAAACAAGACAACACATTTTGTCTACACCTGAGTGAATCTATGTTTTCAGAAATGCCGTAAAATGTTATATGTAAGTTGATTGTTTTTGAGGCAAAAATGATGAGCAATAACTTTGTTTTCAATTTTCCTTTGAATTGTTATGCAACCAATAATTCAAAAATTTGTTGTCATTTATAATGACTAATTGAGAATCTTAAAGCGTTTTTATAATTTTAAACAATTATCCAGCAAACTCGTGTGTTGAATAACAATTTGTTGACTTCGATTTATGTATGGTAAAATGTGTGTACATGAGTACAAAAATCCATTACACTTGTCTACAAAACTTGGAGTTGTGGTTAGAAAAGTATGCTTCTGAAAATGAAATTACCACGGGATTCTTTTGAGTAAAGAACAGACGGATACAATTAAAATTTCTTTGTATCCTTGGAAATGTTTTATCAAATTCAGTATTTAGTCAGCAATTAAGGTATTCATGTATTGATGTTTATTGGTATGCTTTATGTAACAAAATCCTAATCGTAGAAAACTCCGTAGAAAACCATACCAAAATTCGGTCTGAAAAAGTCTACTAATTGAAAAAGATGTAAGACTCCGACAATTGTCGACACATTTTAACTTATTAACTCCTAATTACTTTTTTCCTTCAGATGTCACAAACAAATGAACAAATGTATAACACCGTTTATCACTCTGCTGAGTTTGCATTGCTTTAGTTTAGTTTATAGTTGAAGAAAATGTTGGTGGTATCCAATGCCTGTCATATTCAAAGGTATAGAGAATGTTCTATTTTGCTGGCATAAATGTGTCCAACCAATGCTATGTCAAAGAATTTTCTGTCAAATTTTGAAATTTTCAGGAAATGTAAATTATTTTATTGTAACAAAAAAAAAAAACGTTGACATATAGTTAAGTTTATACGAGCAAATGTAGTAAATGAATCGTAAACAAAAGTTTAGTAATTCCAAGTTTTAATATAGTAATTGAAGAGGATTAACAAAGTCCGTAGAATTAACCGATTGTGGAAAATTTTTGTTCTTCGAATATCATGTGTCTATATGGTTTTTAGACTGGAATAGTTAACCACTCGATTGGCTCAAAACTAGCTATATTCGCGTAATCCATTAACAACAGACTACTTCGGAGACCTTTCAAAATGACAATAAACATAATGATCACTCACCAAGCTTACAATGTATTTAGAAAAAATGTACAAACTATATAAGATACCATATATTTATATAGAGCTTACAGCAAATGTGATAAGAAACTATGTAATATTTGTGTTTTGAATTTTAAAAGTATTTTTAATACTAATAAATAAAATGTATTCGTCGCCCAAAAATATCCTAGGTTACCTGGTTTCGGCCGCCGGGTAGTGGCAGAAGGTGTTCGATGCAGCATCCACATAAGTTGTTGAATGGGATGCACAGTCTCCGAGAGTGTGAGTCCTGAGGGCAGTGACCAATATCATAAGTGCCCTCACTTCAGCTAAGGTTACCAAATATATCCATATGCTCTTATAAAATTAACAGGCGAATGTCTCGCTATCTCCTCAAGAGACACCCCGTAGTATCGATCAATTATTCAACAAGGATTTAATGAAAGCCTGGCTGTCATTAAATATAAAGATATACCGGCATGAGATCCCACAATAGAAAACTGGGCGTGCGAAAGTTAATATTGGCAATATTTGGGCCAGAATTATACTACCATAGCATATGGGACAGATTCAAATTCAGCTGATCAGAGTGGGTTCCACAGCCAACTTCTCTAAGACATTTTTATCCGTCAGTAATTATCCGGACGGCATCCCCAGTAAGGCAAATGCCATTCACGTAGTCCGATCCATCTGGTATCCTCGTCGCAAAACTGTAATCGAAAAAAGTCTAAGGTGTTACAGGAATATTCACGTTGATTTTAACAAAGATTTGAGCATATCCATAGTTATTCGCAGCCACCTGCCTTTCCAGGATATCCGGCGGTATCAAGTTAAAAATAGTCAACAGTGGCTTAAACAAAATCGTCCTAAGCACACCGGTTACAAAAATCGCCATCGTTTACCCTAATGATTCCTCTTCTCGAGAAAAGAATCAGTTTCAGTGTTTTTGGGGTTCATGCCCCCGTTGATGTCGCTGGCCTTTTTGCAGAAATATAGTGCAACTGACATCTTAGTGGTAGTTTAGTATGGCATCCAGTACCAGCTTAAAATACTTGTCACTGCGGGATAGTGTACGTATTACCCCAACGACTTTGGAAGTTAACGTGATCAGTATCAGTTCCAAATTCAAGTACTTGTGAGAGTCTATTAGGATCCTTTCCCATATATGGACAGGGGCTCCAATGACATCTTTGAAGCTTCTGGACCGTGTACAGAGGAGAGCGGTGGTGATGATAGGGGATCGTAGGGTATCCAACGCTATTGTCTCCCTACAGCATCGCCGAAATGTGGGTTATATATTGCTATTCTATAGATATTTTAATGGCATCTGTTCACAAGATATCCGTCGTCAGGTCCCTGACGTTAGAACATTTAGCCGGAATACTCAAATGGCCGGTTGACCGGATGACGCACTATAGAAAAAATTCGTAGTTCAGCCGGACTGTTCGTATGTGGAATAATCTTCCTGAAAGTGTTTTCCCTTCCTGCTATGACATTACCAAATTCAAGACCAACGTCAACAAACACTACTCCCTCTTTCCTCCTTCCAATACCCTTATTTCCCATCGCTAACACAGTGCATTGCATTTATCGGGTGCATTCCCTGAGTGTTAGTCAAAAAAAAAAATAAAAACCAGTGGAAAAGTTGCAGTCGGGTAAACCGACTTATATATACCCTCACCCTCAGTAAAAAAAATATAAGTCTCATATACCATAATAGCAACCTCAAAATACCGAATGTTATAGAAAAATATTGTATTACACGTTTTTACAAAACGGGTGGAATATAAAGCAGAGTTTTTACTAGAAAATTGTATATAGCTAAAGCTTTACTAAATATAGAATTTCGGAAAGATTCGTTGAGCGAAATTATATAATTACTAGATTTCTAAAGTGGGTGGAATGGTACATTTGTATGGTAGGTACCAGAAGGGGAGTTGCCAGACTTCCAAGTTTTTGTCCAAAACTTTGTCTTGCTATAGCTTTACTAAATACAAAATGTGGGCAAGATCGCGTTGGTCATATTGATAGTATTACACGATTTCTAAGGTAGTCGGTACGGTACATTTGTATGGGAGGTACCAGAAGGGGAGTTGCCAGACTTTCAAGTTTTTGTCAGAATCTTTATCCAATTATACCTTCACATAATACTGAATTTGGCCAAGATCGAAATTGAGCGTGTTGATATTATAACACGATTTATAAAGTGGGCGAAATAGCAGATTTGTATGGGAGGTACCAGAAGGGGTGTGGCCATATAGTTATCGTGCGTATCGTGTGAAAGTTATCGTGCGTACCAGCAGGACAGACAGACGGACGGACGGACAGACGGACATGGCTCAAACGATTCAGAAAGTCATGAATCGAATTTGGTTGAAAGACACCTGGGGTCTAATGTGAATATTTCTAGGTGCTACACTTTTGGGTCGTATCAAATGATATATACCCTCCTACGCGTAGGGTGAGGGTATAAATAGACACTTTAAAACTTCCATAAAAGTCAAAATTGGAGTGTCAGTAATTTTTTTCGTAAATATATTCGGTTAGAAAGTCATGAATCGAATTTGGTTGAAAGACACCTGGGGTCTAATGTGAATATTTCTAGGTGCTACACTTTTGGGTCGTATCAAATGATATATACCCTCCTACGCGTAGGGTGAGGGTATAAATAGACACTTTAAAACTTCCATAAAAGTCAAAATTGGAGTGTCAGTAAATTTTTTCGTAAGTATATTCGGTTTAAGTGATTTACAGTATATTCGGTTAAGTGATATAAACCAAAACCCATTGACTAAAAAACTGAGATTTCAATTCAACCCATAAGCGATCATGTGACAACTGGATCACAAATCCTCTGCAGACCAGTGTCAGCAAATCATTAAGCAGTATTTTAATGTAAATAAAATCAACAAATTTCCAAGACGACTTCAAGGAAATTAATAACATTTGCCCGTATTGAACAGTCTGTTGAATATCACTTCAGACCGGATCTACTTCTAACGGTAT